>JABFEA020000044.1:5115743-5132676 GCA_019775915.2 Cyphomyrus plagiostoma
TTTTAATTTAATTGGTTTTTTAAAAACCCCGTCGTGGTCCATAGTTTCCGCCCTTAGTTTTTTTTGGTGGTCACCATACTTAAAATTTTAAGCATTACTGGATAAAACCAACGCCCCCCCCCCCCCCCCCCCCGACACCAAATCCATTACCGGCGCATGCTGAAACACAGGCAGGCCCCCATGCCCAGCGTCAACTGCAGAAACGTGGGAGATTTGGGCTCCATGACAGAGTTCCTGACCACATGGTATGAAGCCAGGTTTTTGAACCACCTTTGAAATGACATTCCAGAAGTAATTGATGAAGTAAACAAATAACTGGAAAAAAATCCCTCACAGTATGAGCCTTGCCCACTGTGTCTCTGTCAGATACCTCACCTGCTCCATTGCAGCAGTGATATTTTTTAGGGATTACACTCCTGTCTCCACTTATTTTTATAAGGACTTTACAGCTCAAACAATGTTTTTTTTTCTTTTCTCTTATGCAGTATTAAACAGTGATCCACGGAGGAAAACTAATACTGTGCAGTGATGGCACATAGACATTATTCATTTCTGGGTTTAAAATATTATTGTCATGATTATTGTTTAAATTGGCTAGTTTTGAGAAGTTCAGGTCAACTGCTGAGCAAAACGGCAGGACGCAAACCGGTATTCCCTTTGGCACCAGTACGGGCTAAGGCTCCCTTGCAGAGTCATAGCTCACAGCTCACGTAGTTTAAAAAAGCTGAAACACCACATAGACCAGGGCTGTCCATGATGAACTTATATATATATATAAATAATCACTGACCTTTTAAAGTCAGTGTCTGGCTTTTTCGAGATTATTCAAAGCACTCAAAATGGCCTCCGATCTAATGCCTCATTTCATTGCATTAAACTACCTAGTTAATAAAGAATCAATCTATTTAAGGGCAAGGTTATCTTTTGTCTATAAGGGAGTGGTATCATTTGGAACCTCTTATAGTTCAAATGCAGGAAAAGGGGGCCTCGCGGAATCCATACTCATCAACCAGGTCAACGAGAGCGATATAAAGGCGCGAGAAGAATGGCCCCTCCTCTTTTAAAACAACTATACGTCTTATCTGCCCGCTGGAATGTCCGCGTGAGCTGGGGGGGGGGGGGAGGTCGGCAGAAAACGTCAATTTCTCATCAGGACAACTGACTCGACGACTGCCCCCTTTTGCCACGGAAAGCCCACAATTAAGAGGATGCAAAAAAGGCAGCTTTGATGGGGGCTGGGGATAGGGGCGGTGGACACGGCATAGCTAAAAGATAACGGATGGACGCTGATAGCCGGGCTGTCGATGCTCCGGGGGAGCAGCACGGGAATGTAAGCCCTTGCGTTTATTTACCTTTTCTGGGCGATCGCCTGGGGCGATAACCACGTACCTGCTTTCATGGGCCCCTGCCCCAATCATCACAAAGGCTAAACAGCACAAAAGAGTTTGGGCAGCTTTGTGTTCCTCTGCCCCCATCCCCCCATGCCCTGTCACCTTTTAAGGGCAGTTTGTTTTTCTCCCCAAATGAAACTGTAAACCTCATCAGAGCACATAAAGAGCCACAAATCAGATTACCGATTGATTTTTGGTCAGTCCCCGTTAGGTCCGGCGTCCGCCATCGGTGCCCGCGGGTCTGAGCACAGCAGAGTCGCCATGTGACGCGCCGTCCGCTGGCTTCCCTTTCAGCGCCGTGTCTTTAAGCTAATGCTAGCATGAGCCCCCCCCCCCCCCATATTCCTGGGCCACACCCCAGGCTCCGTCAACCTGTGATGTATCGGTGTGCAAATGTTCCACCACATTAGTTTTACAGCACCTGTGTTTCGTTCTCAAGCGGTCTGCCTCTGGACGAGACTGCGAACCGATAAACGGGAAAATTTGGCCAAATTTACGGCATCCGACAACAAGAACAACGGAATAATGAAGGTATTCTTCTGTCCTGATGCACCAACCCGACCATATTGGAATATTGACACAGGCCAGGCGTGCACTGGAATCGAAAGTGTGCCGCGGAGAATATTATACGTTCCTGTCTCCCTCGATGTAGTCATGCTACTGAACAGGATGAAAAAGACCCTTAAATTTAATACTATCAGCGCCAAAGCTATTACACCAATGTCTGCAGTCTAGCGTCATGAATAATAGCTAACTAAGCAAAAATTAAACCTCCCAGTGTCTTAAATATATTCAAACAGACTTATTTAAGGGGGGGGGGGACTCATCCCATTTTAAGCAGCCCCTAAAATTATGCATTCTATGTTTGCTCTTCGCTAAAGAAATGCAAAGATCGCCCCGTCTTACACCGGGCTCGAAATTTCAAAGGGATCCCCGTTAATGTGCTACGTCTCACAATCACGAGAAAGGTTCTTTATTGTCGGACCTTAATGGCTGCCTCGTACTATATTTTTTAATGTGAGCATTAAATATTTATAAATTCTGAGTCAATAACGCCTCATAACCAGAAGCCCGGCAGAGGGTCATTCAGTAGGGTTACCCCTACGTTCCGATAAGGTCAAAGGTCAAAGGGGGCATGCAATTAAACTGGCTAAATGTGGGTGGTGTGCATCTGTTGTCATTACTGCCAGGACAATTACTTCTGTGGCGGCAGCCAGGCTCACGTATTCATTACGTTTTTTTTTCCCCAAACTACGGAAGAAATATATTGACCCAAACTTCTTTTTTTTAGCTTCAGTTTCGAAGCTCTGGCTCCAGGAGTCTGTATTCATCACTGGACCCTGGCCTCTCCATATCAGGCAAACAAGGCTGTAGATCTTGACCATCCATGCTGGTTCCCTGAGGAGAACATGCATCAAGAGAGCACTTTTTCAGGGGGAGGGGGACAGCCCCCACATCTCTCATTTACCTCTTTAAGTCACATTTCTCACACATGATGTACAAAAATTGACAATTTGAAAAAAACTGGCGACAAATGTTAAGCGATGGGATATTTAAAAAAATCATTTTATGAGTTCAGGATCAAGGTGGAGTTTCTGTTCAAAAAACCCTGAAATATCTTGTGGCTGCGCACTTAGAACTTCATCAAATTAGGCCATCCATCCATCCATGTGTGTAGCAGAGAGTTTGATATTGAAGAGACACGACTTCATTATTAAAATTCAAATGAAGCCAAATGAAATTTTGGAGGGCATCTCACTACTGACTCCCAGGTCCAGACGCCCCTGCACCCATTGATCCTCTACACACTTATCCTGGACTGCGTCAAAGCGTGAGAAAGTACAGCGATCACACAATATCGTGGTCAGATATTGGAATTTCATGGAATCAGTCACATGTTGAAAACTGACATATATACCAAACTTTTTTTTAGAGTGGCCCCCCTCTCCCAATCACCCATACAGCGGCAAATTGTGCATAAATGAATCCAGGGTGATCCAGCTGGACCCTGAGGGCCTGCAGTCTACATTAATGCCAGACCAGGGCTGTACTCTGTCTTGGCCGCGGTCTATCCTGTCTGATGAAACTGATGATCAAACAAACTGTCCCCATACAAACTGCTGTACACGTATGTCATCTTGGTCTGTAAAGGTTAAAGGACACATGTCACATGCCCAGGGAGGCTCTAATGCTGTATCTCCAGTTAGCTTCTCCTGCCAACTTCTCAGACGGACGATCTCGATGTCTATATAGTTCATGTCTGTTTTAGAGCCTGACAGACCAACGGAGACATTTCTAGGGAATGTCTTCCACTAGAGGTACTCCCTGGGCCACCCTTGGCTTGATATTACAGTATTTATATTTCAGCTATATTTCATGTACACAAATAAATGTTCCGTTATCTGACAGTTTAATTGGGACCCTGGACGTGCCAGAGCTGCAGAAAGGACATGGGCAGCTGATTTCCATGTGTGTATCTGAGCAGGGCACACACACACACACACACACACACACACACACCTACACACTTGTATTTGTATCTTTGTGGGGACTGTCCATTCATGTCTATGGTCATAACCCTAATCCCAATAATAACAACCTTAGCTCCTACCTAACCCTAACCCTAACCCAGCTCTAACCTTCACCATATGGTCACCAAACAAAAAACGCGACTTAAGGCATTTTTGATCACAGTCATAGATTTCTATAAAAATTATGTTGTTATCTTTGTTGGGACAGAAAAAGTGGTCCCCCAACGTCAAAATAACAGGTTTTTATCAACACGCCAACACACACACACATTGTAAAATGGTAGAAGGCGTGGGCAACAAAAGATTCTTCTAGAAGCAGCTTTACAGCTGAGTGTCACACATTAACAAAGATAAATAATACCCCCCCTGTCCCGGATGTGGTTAGGTTGCTGCCTCTGTTAGCCAGATAAACATACATGCTTTGAGGGCAAATGCAGGTAGGACTGGTTTGAAAAGCAGGTGGAGGCCGCCTGGATTAATTCCTGCCTCCCTATGTGTAGTTAGAAAACAAGCTTACCTTGAACACCTAGGTTTCCCCCGATATAATTAGCCTATCCGCTGCGTGCTCCAGCGAACAGAAATTTGTGGGGGGAAAAAAAAAACAGACAAGCATCTTGTCACATTCTTTAGGTACGCAGGTGATTGATCTGCAGCAGGAGCATAGTTGCATTTCCATCCATAGATAATTGGTATGATGATATATTTCATTAGTCAAATCAATTTTACAACCATTATGCAAACCAATTAGGTTTATAATTTATTGGAATTGATTAATTGCCAAGCACAGACTTTGACAGAAATGCGCTCGATGCTTGCAGCTGGTAACGTGAAATGTAATGCAGGGGGAAATAATAAGGCGTCAAATATTAATAAGGATAAAAATAAAAGAATGCAGATTAAACAACAAAAAATCCTTGGGACCTTCAATGGGTCCTTGTGGTGGTCCTGCCAATCGCTGCAAGACTTGAAATACAACGGAGATGCACCTACGTGAGTGAAAGCTGCCGTGAAGCAATTTGGACCACTTGGCTTTTCCGTATGGAACATGTTCACGCTCACGGATGTGGCACGCATGTTACCACGACAACAGATGTCAGCGAGAGCCACACCCGACACAGAAGAGGCCGGGCCTCAGCAGCAGGTTTCAGCCCACAGCTTGCTGGTGACCAGACTTAAACCCCCTCGTTCGGACTGACTTTTTTTTTTCTTGTGTGCTCTTGAGTGAAGAAAGAGCTTTCGCACCTTTCGAAATAGAATAAGGCAGCAAACTTGGATCTGAAATATCCCCTCTGGCTGAAACAGGTGTGAAAAGCACTGAAGAGTTTTAGCAGCTTCTCCCACCCCTAATCTGACACGCGGGTGGGCCAACTGCTCTGCCACACCTGAAGTGTGCTGTGCTGAGCTCCCAGCGACACAGAAAAGAGGCTTACTGGTATCTCAGAGCCCCGCCAAATAAATAACTCCGGCAGTCTTCCCGCAGACGCTGGATGGTGATGGAGAAGGACGTTTGGGGGGGCTGAGGGGGTGAGTCGGCAAGTACATTTCAGGCTCTGATTCACTGAATCGAACAGAGATAATAAGCCACGGTGCAGATAACTAGAGAAGCTTAAAGACTCGGAAAAAAGACGAAATCTACACACAGTAAGCCGAATATAAATGCTAAAGTGACAATGAATCTCGATGTGGAGATTAACCTTTAAGTCTCGATGTAGCCGCGTGCCCTAAATGATGGCTTAGAGCAAAAGCCCTGCAGAGGTACCCGGCACTTTGGTGGGAACATCACACTCCTCCTTTCCCAAATCTCACTGCCGCTGAGTGCGGGGGGACTTTATGGGCGCCTTTATGGGCGCCATGAAAACCAAATGACCAGCATGGAATCGGGCATCCCGGTTCAAGTCGGATTCATGCATTTTGGGAGAGGGGGCCTGAACTCTGAGATGCAGAGAGATGCCCCTGTACGTATTTGTGGGTGACTTTGAGGTGCAAGACAGATGGAACATCTGCTTGCCTGAGTGCAAAGTGTACATTTGTGCTGATTTTGTAAAAAAAAAAAAAAAAAGTCTGCAGAATATTACCTGCCTTCAGATGAATAATGGGAAGTCATGTAAAGTACATTAAAGTCATCCTTAGATTATTTTTTTCCAGCATTCTGTAAAATCAAAACAAATCATGACAAGTTATATGGTAACTAGCAATACATTGCATTTGCATCTTTCTGGATGGATATAATATTTACTAGTTCCCACATATTTACTAGTCCACGGGGATGGGTTACATTAAACCATACCATACCATCTTCTAGCATGTTGTGCCATTTAAATGTAACAGCAATATGTTTAAAGACCAAACAAAAACTGCCCATTGCAATGAAGAAGCACTCCATCTGAAATAGATGCTCTGTACCCAAAGCCTGCTGGGTCGGGCTTTGAGGCCGACCTACAATTTTTAATGAATAGCCGATATTATTGTGCATTGCGACATAGGTGCGACGGTTAGTAACACAGCCATCTATTTATGACAAACCATCTACAGCAGTGATTCCTGTCACATGCGTTGGTTCTTTAGTGAATAAACGTAGGCCTAAGGTTTGAAATCATGCAGGGCGCTTTTGTAACGTGCGACTTACGTAGATCTCATTGTGCTTATTTTTCCAACATAGGCAGTAGTTACCTGTTCTTTCAGAAAGGAGGAAACACGAAAATATAATATAGAATTTGATTTGTGGAGAGGTTTAAAAAAGCCTCATAAAATATGTTTTGAAGGTTGGACCACTTACATTGTTAGGGGTACACTTCACGTAGACACTCATGTAACTTTCTCGGAGTGAGACAGTAAGCAGTGTCTGCCGTGGGCCAGTCACTGTCTCCGGTTTTCCAGCAGGACATGCTTAAACAAAAGTGTGCGTGACGGCTGCAGAGGCGCTCTTGGGCACTGTGCTGGGCTGTGATATATGAATTCTCCTCTGGCAAGATTCATTGTACGGAGGTCGGTCGAAATGCATTGTCCCCACTCCTATAAAGAAGACTAAACAGACGTTTGCAAGACAATCCACCGGCAGCGAATGCCTCTATCATCTCCACCTCAGCTATATAATAAAGACATCACTGCGGTTGCCTGGTACTGCAAATATACTAAATCCTCACAAGCAGCTTATGCCGTAACAGGCAAGGAGACAGGTACCTTACTACTGCAGTTAATCCTTCAAATAAAAGGTGAATGTCCTAATGAAATAAGACTGGAAAATCCCACGGCTTTCAAATCTCCACAGCACACAAAATCACTCATAAGGTGTAACAGCTAAAGGGAGGAAAGAAAGAGAGCGCTTGGTTCAGCATCTCGCTCGGTAAAGCATCTCATTCGGCTCTGCATCTCGCCTGGTTCAGCCTGCAAAGAGTCTTTAGCACAAGTGCCATTCAGGTCCGGCAGCTCAGAGGTCATACAGAGCACACTGACACAGACCACACTGACACAGACCACACTGACACAGACCACGTGCAGTAATCCTAAAAACAAAGACGACATGCAACCCAGCAAGGAAATCTCTGCTCACTCCTGAGAAGACAGGTGTAGAACTCAGACAATTAAGTCAACTTTTTAAACACCTTCACACCTTGCATATGCTTATTAAATACTGACAATATCTGTGACATTTCTGATACCTTATGAATATTGATGATTGTCTTCAGCCTTTGTTATCACGTTGTATAATTAGAAATTTTAAGTCATTAAATATTCATAAAACAAATCAAAAATATTCAAGTATGCTAAAAGAAGAACACATTTTAAGACAATGTTTAGTTTTTTTTTCCAATCCCACTTTGAAATATATTTAAACATCTTGATGTAGTTCTTATCGTTTTTTTTTTTTGTTCAGATTCTTGCTCATACCTGACAAAATGCATATACTTCATCTTTATCGTAGGTGTTTTTTTCTTCATATTGTAATCACAACATAGATTATTATCAGAGCATAACAGCTGTCAGTTTATTCATAAAGATTTTGATGTTTTTTTTTATTATTTCTTTTTTAATCCATCTCCCTGAAACAAATCTCACACCCTCGCCGTGCTGCACTCATCTCTCCAGGACTGAACATTGCAAGAAGGAGAAATCAACAATCTTGTAGTTATATAGCAGTGAAATGACGCTGAAGCAATGCGGGCAGTGGGTGATAAACTGTATATAAGGACCCAAGCTCCACTAATGACTATGTGTCTTAGATGGGTTTGGTGTCCATCCAAGAGGCAAAATGAGCTGAACAAATGCCAAGAAGAACCTTTGAGGGGGCTATGAAGTGTGCTCCAAAGACAGGGTGCTGTTTGACAGGGAAAAATGCATGAAACCCAAACAATTTAGAAATAAAAGGCAGATCTTTATTACAGTATTCATGAAGTAAAAAATATCTTGAATAAAAAATGATCCACTTCGAGGCGTTAGGCGGCCGTTTTATCGGATTTTACTGATGTTTTGTGATTATTGTTCCGCTATATTTGTCGGGGTTTAACAGAAAGCAGCATTTCAGTGCAATGTTCTCTCTCACCTTGGTCCTGCTTCTTTGTGTCATATTTTGCTATCGGCAAATCTGGAGTTCTTACCTAAGACGAGACACGAGCACACCTTTACTGCGTACATGCTCACAACAAGAGTGAAATCTCAGAGTTCAGTATCGGTGACAGGCCTTGGGCTCGAAACCTCACGCCTTCCAGATACATATCAGCCCTCCAGCCGCTCTCCTTGCTGACGTTTCAGCTTCGTGCTTCTAAAAACACCGATTATATCACTGTGGTGTCAAGAAAGCGATTGTCCTGAGCATGCGGTCAATACCTGGGCTTTTGCTATTGTTGGTTCAGTGTTTACCATTGTATTCACATGGCAACAAAATGGGGACTAGTTTAACGGGAAGTAGGCGAGGTGTATTTTTTCCAGCATGTGCCTCCGCAAAGACATCTCTACCAGTTCAGCTACAGATTAACAGTCACATCAGGCTATTAAAACTGCCCATTGCTCTCCATATCTGCCTAATTTCATACCGCCACAGATGGTAGGGTCTTCCAACAATTATAAAGCACCAATAAAAGTCAAATTAATTTCTGACCCCTTACATTAAATACCAGGGGAAGCGTTCCAAGTTTCCAGAACCTGCCAAGCATTCCTAGGACCCAGTGCCACCGCTTCTGTGAAAAAATCTCTGCGCCTCGGAATATGGCATGAATCTTACGCTTATTGTGGTATCATTAGCGGCAACATTTAAGCAACATCTGTGTGCTATAGAGCTAATTGAAGTAGCAGGAGTGGCAGCTGTACATCTGCAGGAAGATGGCAGTTTTCACTCAGCACTGCTGAGCTAGCGAGCGACTGTCAGCCTGTTCGCGCAATCTGCTCCGAGGGCCACAATGCGGGCGCGCGACGTCCAAAACATACAGGGAGGGGGCTAATCGACGCGCTAACCACTCTGCTCTGTTGATTTGGCCGTCAGTCAGCATCCTTGTTTGATTTCCATTACGAGCCGTGCAAGACCAAACGGAACGGAGGGGGGGAATGGGCGGGCCTCAGTCTGCCTTTTGTGTCTAAGGCCTCTGCGGCAACATGGAGTTAGCGCAAACCCCAGCGTCTCAGCCACCATGTTCGAGTGCCAGTTGCGTCGTCTCTAAAAAGCCCTCGTCTTTCGCTGCCAAAAACACAATGGTGTTTATTGTCGCGGCTCGAGTGCGCGGGCCGCGGCGGCCAAGTCTAAAGTGCCGTAAACAAATCTGGCTCCTTTTCAATTCATTACCTAATGCGCTACGGTGTTTATTTGTTCGCTTTAATTCCGGCGCCGGCGTCTGAAGCGGCTTTGCACGTAGGAACAATTAATGCTTGAATAAATTCAAATCATCGGCAACATTTAACATACATTAGGAGCAGAAATGTTGAGTGGCGGAGACTGGCATTTGGAGAGTGAGACAGGGGGAGAAAACAGACGTGGAGGCCCGGTTGCTGCGTCTCCGCACGATGAATTCCCTAGTTGATCCTCTCTCTCTCTCTCTCCCTCTCTCTCCCTCTCTCCCCCTCTCTCTCCCTCTCTCTCTCCCTCTCTCTCCCTCTCTCTCCCTCTCTCCCTCTCTCTCTCTCTCTCTCACACACACACTCACACACTCACAGAAAGCGGCACACAGTGACTCAGGTTCACACAGGTCACTCACAAGACCCCTCCCTGGTTCTCAGTAATTGTTTAACTGGTGCATTTAGAGAAATCCCAAACATGGCAGGTCAATGGCCGAGCGACAGGAAGGAGAAACCTTTTCGAATTCATGATGATTAAAGCGTTTGTCAACTACTGGACTTGATTAGGAGCCTGGCACGTCCTGCTCGTTATCGGAGAGCTGGGCCGGGCTGGGCCGGGCCTTTCGGGTCACTGCTGCCTGGAGCAGGAGGCTGGGCTGATAATGGAAGATGCTTCAAATCTGCTACATTACAGTCTTTGGGTGGCATGGATCCTTAAAGTGCTGAAAATCAATAGTCACATGACAGCCTGTAGGTCAGGGGTCATGTGAGCTACAGGATTTAAGGACCCCCGCTGTAGAATCTCCTTCCCTGGCCATGAGCTGCTTACCATATGTGCTCTCAGCTTTCATATTATATTACAAGCAAATAATCCATCTCAGTTCAAGTGTTTTGAAATAAAACCAGTCAAACCTGACTTGTAGATTATTTTGTATTATACAATATATTGCTACAAGAGATGAGGAGTGTTCAGGTTCAGCATTGTACCAGACTTCAACTAATATTTCAGCCTTTGCATTTATTATTGTTTCATGTTCAGCGTGCACCCTTGCTTAACGGCGCGTTTGGCGGCTACGATGTGCATCCTCAGATTTGCGCATTGATTTCTGAGGACAGAATTACTATGAAATCCGAACAGCGACGGAAAAGTCAATCCCTTTGCTGTAATGCCGTTAAGCGACTGTCGTAGCTGTGTGCACGAAAAAAAAAAAAAATAAGATTCCAACGACTTAAGAAAATAATTTAAGTAAAAAACAAACAATAGCTTAATCACCTAAGGAAAAAATAAGGGTGAGAAAATAAATTAAGATTAAGAACTCGCTTTATGTATTTAATTCCTTGCGGTATACACATGCTCCTGATTATTTAATGTTGTGAAAAGACCATTATGCTGTTACTTAAAAAAAAATAATTACGTTAACTTTTTTCCAGGCTATTTAATTTTTTTTTTTAATTTATTTCTAAGGGGTCACATAACAAGAGCGCAGCCACTTGAACTACGGATGCAGAAATATAACGTCTGGTTTCCATAAGAATCACATTTAATTAAAAACTGCAAGAACTTGTCTTTGGTGTAATACCAAACAAAACCATGGCTAAGTCAATATGTTTACCTCCTGGCTCAAAATATATGGTACTAAAAAAGTAGATTCATTCTGAATAAGAAGCTCATAGATCACATATTTCAGAAATAATTCAGATTCTCAGGGGTAACTTAAATCTTGAGAACATGCATTTGGGCTTAGCTATATTAGAGATTAGCTTGGTTATTACTGTTACACAATACAGCTTTAATACAGGTCTTAGGTGCCACAATGGTCAGTGTTCAGCTAGGTGAGTGTGGGATGTGGGCCGATTTTTACGTCGCTGATCAGCATCCACAATGAGTTGATTTGTTTCTTCATAACATCCCAGTGTATCACATGCAGTACCATCTATATTCATAAGCAAGGAAGTTTAAACGACGAGCCGGAGAACTGTGGGATTCTCATGTTACGGGATCCGATATGAGAAGGGGTGCAAACGCAGGGCCGTGGGAGCCGAACCCGCAGACAGAGACCGAAGTCATACCTTTGTTTTTGTATCTAAACTCTGCAGTTAGTGATGCCAGCTTCATTTATTGAAATAGCATTGAACAGATGTTGCGTAACTAGTCCTTACGTATGATAACAAAACTTACTTTATCCATCCATCCAACTGCTTAATCAAGGATTGCAGAATTTTTTTTTTTTAAATATATCATTTTATATTTTCGGGTTTTTTCCACTGCTGGTACAGTGAAATCTCAAAGTCAGCTTGACATTAACGTTTAAAATCGAATCAGCATTCGTTGTTATTTCCTCATCTATGCAAAAGTATATTGTATTGTATACGCATTGTACGCGGCCGCATGAATGTCTAGTAATGTAGAATATCATACGCCCCCCCATTTAAAAAAAAGGAAAAGAGATGTCTGTCAAGGCCCCAGCTTCATCAATCACAGCCCACGTCAAATCTTTTCACTTTGGCCTCATTGGCCCCTCATTCTCCATCACCCCACACACTCTGTGTGGATCTTTGTCCAGCGAGGCTGATGTCGCGGGGGTGGGGGGGGTGTAAGATGGGGAATAGGCGTATGGTCCGCCTGACACCTGGGATGCTGGGCCTGGAAGGTGCAGATCCCCCCACCCCACCTACTGTGGTTGTACCTGCATTCACTTCAGAATCGACCCCTCCCGTTCCTTCCCAAGGTGTATTGGTAAGCATAAGCATTACATCTGTATACTTTGGTATTTAAAATAAACACAGGACTTGAGGAAAAAAAGAGAAAGTTACTTCATCATTTTTGGAAGGACCCTTAGTGAACTTCAGCATCCCATAATAACAAGGTGATAACAAAAGTAATGTTACTATTGATTCGTTCTGTAATGCCTTTTCCATCGCCCTCTTAGATATTGCTGTAGTTACATTTTGACATAACGCTGAATCATACAGCATTACATATTGTATTATAGCAAAATTTCTGTATCAGGCATCCTTGATCTGTTCAGAGAAGGCAACTGTGCAGTAATCTTGGAAAACAGCATCAGGATAGGGTTACAGTTAACAAATAAGCTTGTAAGAATGACTTTACTGTAGAGGACAGCAATTGGACGTAAGTAATCGCTGTCATTTTGAGGTCTCGGAATTAAGCTACAATTACGTCTAAGGTTTAAAACCGGTTCTGCGCTGATTAGAGTGACAGTCAGAAGCGATGCTGTGTTTATGGGCCTGTGGCTCCATACAATTGGCAGGGGCTCCTCCATCTCTACTGAGGTGTTCAAGGGGCTGGGCCCCATTTCTGGGGGCTCCTTCCTTTCATGCTAAAAACACAATGTTCTTTTCTTGCTGCTGTTTAGAGAAATCGCGACAGAAGTCACTATCCAATACAGGTTATGTTCAGAAGTGCTAGAAGAATGGACAAAAGTCCACATCTTCAGATGTTAGATGTGGACCTTTCCAAACAAATAGTTGCCGTGTTGGGCCATGCAATGAACTAGCAGAAATAAACATCTGCAACGGACTGATCGTGTATAGAAGGAAAGGTCAACGTGCCCTGCTTGATTGTGATCAATAGCAAATAACCACAGTAAGTAGGTATTAAATGAATTAAGCCTGGGTGTCAGGTGAATTATGAAAAGGAGATCTTAGGCGTACCCTAGAAGTACCTTAGCAGTTTGGCATGCTGATCTGTGGCACTTTTGATAGCAGTACCAGTAAATACGGACGTTTTCCAGGGGCGGGTGTGGTGGAGCGCTGGTGTTGATGGATCATTCTAAGTCTCACGTGGTCGCTCACCTGTATCACAGCTCCGATAAGATTTTACATCCTCCTTGAGTTTCACAATCGCTCATTTCTTAAATCTTAGAAACTCCCAAAACTGTGGAATGAGTCAGACTAGTCTAAGTCTGCCAAGGCAGCTGGAATGCCAGCTGAGAAAACTGAACCGCGAAGGACCCCAAGACACCAAAGCTAATGCATTGAAATGGCAGCGACATCAAAACAAAAACATTTAAAAATCGCCATGCAAACAGAACAGTGTAAGTACAGTCCAGAATTTACCAGAACCTTTATGACACAAAGGTACTAAGCTCTTTGCCTCAGGTCTCCAGCTGTTTAAAAGCATAGATAGCATGCAGTTCTTTACGGTTAATAATTAATGCCACTGTGCAGAGTACAACAGCTATAAGTTAGGGGAACGCTTCAAATGAAAAAAACAAAGGCATTCAGGGATGTGTATTTTCAAAGTGGCCACATCTATAATCAGAAATATATTATTTATCGTCGGACATGACCAGCTATATTTTATTCAGCAGAAAAATAGAATTCACGCAGGTTTCCTTGGGGTCGCTCTTGTGGGAGGAACACATGTGCCCCTTTTCATTTGGAATTTTAAAAGGAGGATCCCAAAGACGGGAAAATACTGTTCCCGTGTAACAAGTCCAATTAAACCACACATTGAAAAGGCAACTGCAAGCATGTGATCAAAAAATGTATGTGTATATCTATATGTATATACATATATGTTTTTATATTATATTATATATATTGATACACACACAGAACAGAAGTGTGAGAGGACACTAATTTCCTCTTATTTCACTTAACCAGTCATACAGTCAAGGGCGTCCATTTCATCACAAATGCAGCCCTCGCCAAAATAAATATTATTCCTGAATTTTTCATTATCTTCCTCTCTGGAAATGGGCTAAAACAGCATGCGCTGGTATTAGGTGCTGCAGAGTCAGCTGTCGGGACCGCCAGCCCGCTCCGGGACTCCATGTCAGGGGTTCAGCACGGGCCAGGCCAAGAGGGGAGGGCACTGCAGTGGGTGGGGCCATCTTTGCGAGTCCTTCCTCGGTCTCTTTGAGGCACTGCCTCTGAAAGGTGAAAGGGCAGATCCTACCCGGCAGTGCATGCAGTTTGTAAGCGTCACAAAGCACAATAATAATAATAATAATAATAATAATAATAATAATAAAAACAGTAGCAAACTAAGCAGGGAGGCAAAAGCAGAGACAGGATGACAACTCAGAAGCAGAAGAGCGATGAAGCCTCCTGGTGTGTTTCATGGATTTTAAGGGTTAATGAACGTTGAATCGAATTTTGCACGTGGCAGCGGTGCCCCTTACAGGCCCCCCATCACCGGCCAGCGCTGGCGAGTGGGGGGAGTATGTCTGCTGCCATGATTTATGATGTCAGTCTCAATATCACTGGGTTTAATGACACATAATATAAAGAAGCAGATTTCTCAGCTATACAGTGGTGCATGCACGGTGCAGATGAACACTGATGATGCAGATGCATATGCAAGGTGCAGTTGCAGATGCACACGCACAATGCAAGTTATGATGCAGGGGCACAGGAACGATTCCCGTATTAGAAGTGTAATTCGTGGGACTGACTGGCCCGTTTAATGATGCTTGGATAGTGTTGGTGAGTGACCTTCTGTACGTGACCGTCATTAAGGGCCCGGGCAGCACTGGATCCCTCACACCTCCCTTTACATGTCCCACAAACTGACATTTGTTTGGTTTTCCGCTCATCACAGACAATTTTAGATTCCTCCTCCCTCTTTTAGAGGGGAACGGGTCACTCATCGAAAACGCTGGAGGAATCTTTTTTAAAAAAATAAAAAAAAAAAGTAAAAATTTGCAGCAGAGGTGAGTGTCTCGGGGTAAAGTGGGTCCGCCTCACTTTTTAAATAGACCCCTGGAGGTCCCAGAATTGTCCCACCTTTTGTTAGTGCAGGCGCCCCGGCCCGCAGCCCCCCGCCTCTGACATCGTTAGCGATCTCGGAAATCAGTCGCCACAGACGGGTCATTCTTCATCCACCTGTCTGCCCCGCAGAACTGCTCCACATATACATATATTCACGCCGCTGTGCCGCGACGGGGGCCCAGGTGCTGCCGTGGAGCGTGGACGGGCCCCCCCCCCCCGCAGAAGCGAGCGTGGGCCCCGGCAGCCCTGCTCGCCTCCTCTCCTCAAGCCCGAAGCACTTTCCGGTGAAATGTTTACCATAAAGTGAAAGGCTGAAATTCCACTAAACTGCACTGCCCTCTGTTGGAAGACACACGGCACATGAAAGGGAGCAGAGAGGAATGAGAGAGATGAAAGGGAGCAGAGAGGAATGAGAGAGACCCTGGATGCTCTCGTCTCGGAATCACCGTAAGCGTTTCTGAATGAGCCACCCAGAGCATGTTGTGTGGCCGGACTCTGGCAGCGCTACCCCTACTGCCCCTCTCCCTCATTCTCTTACACCATCGCCGAAATACGTGCATGTGATGAAAACAAATCAGCACCTCCCCCCACCAAAAAAAAGAAACAAAAAAAAAGAAATCTTTCAGATTTGCACATATTTTTGCTCCAGTGCAAAGGAGGACTTTTCTTTTCTTTGTTATTTTTTTTCCCGTGTGTTGCAGAAAAACCAACTACAAACGTGTTTTCCGAATCAAACCACTGTGCCAGCATTTACAGGGAAATGCCTGACAAGACTCGTCCCGCTCTGCTCCCGCAGACATAAATCACACAACTCCGCTGTCCCCTCACTTATGATCAGCTGAAGTTTACGCTGGGACATTTGTATTTACTTCCGCTGCCAGCGGAGGGTGATGCTCAGTTTTCTACCTTTTTCCATCAGAGTGTGGGCAGTGGTGCTCTCTGCTATGTACAGCAAACTGCAGTCATATTGGATCACGCTGGTATGTGGCGCGCGGCTCTGTAGTGGCTGACCAGACGGAGCATGGCCGATAGGTACTATAATGCAAAATTATTATTTTTTTTTTAAATAGTAAAATTCAAACAAGCAGTAATTTGTTGTTTTTACTCCACAGGTGGAGTTTCAGTCCAAAGCGCAGGGGCATGCAAAATATTTCAGATTTTGGTTCTTTGGCTGATTTATTGAACAATTCATGCACATTCCATTTAGCTGTGCATCTCATAATTACATGTGAGAGTGTTTACGTTTGCGCGTGTGCCCGATTGCATTTAGTCCATGTCTGCTTGCTTATAACTGTTGAAAGGGATTCTTAGTGTTGATGCACTGTTTTTCTTATTTATTTATTTTTTGTCTCCCATGCAGATGACTCAGATTACAGTCTGTTTTCCAACAAACCAGATGCTTCCTTAAAGGACGGCCCCCGGCGCCGCCGCTCCGGCGGTGGGGGGGGGGGGGGGGGGGGGGGGGGGGGGGGGGGGGGGGGGGGGGGGGGGGGGGGGGGGGGGGGGGGG
>JABFEA020000044.1:5166875-5184307 GCA_019775915.2 Cyphomyrus plagiostoma
TTCAATCTGGTTTGGCCCACCATCAGCCTTTTGGGGGTGGTATTTTTTTCCCTGGTTTCGTGGTTGGTCCTTTACTGGTTTTATTGCCATTGACACGTTGGTCCACTCCCCCCCCCCCCCCCCCCCCCCATATACGATACTGCCAGTACCGCACCATTTCCTTTACTTACTTATGAAATGGGAATCCTGAATTAACATTGCAGATGATTACTGGATAGACAAACATTGTACTACATGGTATAATTAACCAATTTCATTATCCTATGGGTGACTCCAGCTGTGGTTTTTGTTTTCACTGACATCAGCAATTATATTTTAGATGATATATATTTGGCCTCCCCCATCCTCCATGCATATATTTGTTTAGGATTTTAGTTTATGAATTCTTCAAAGAAATGTTACATTTCCATATTTCGTGCGAGCAGAGAGGGTTTTATTATTTCAGTCGTTTTTGTTTCGCCTCATCGGGGACCGCGTCTTGGGGTCATAAATGCCCCGTAATTTTTTATTTGCAAGATTTCATCCCACACAGGATTCCTGTCAGCATTTGGTTCTTTTTCCTCATTCATGTTTTTTTTTTTTTTTCGCGTCGGGGGCTTAAGTCCAACTTTTGCAGCAGGTGTCCACACACGGGGTCATGGAAGTGCTCAGTAAGACGTGTCCCACGGTGTCCCAGGGAGGCGTGTCACTTCAGTTCGGCCTCCTACATCGAAGCCCCTCACAGCGGTAAATAAATAACCAGCCGGAAAGTCGCCAGCCAGGTTTTAAGCTACTGAAAGGCATCCCCCCCCCCCCCGCGTCTCCACACTTGGACGTGAGAAAGCGAGATTCAGCCCAGCTGGTGGGAGGCGGCACGCGGCCGGTGGATTTTTGTTTTATTTTTTTTTTCCCAGCGAATGCTGATCATCCCTCCCTACATGGATGGCTGCCTGCGCCGGCACATTCTGTGTCATGCCGTCGTGGGGACGTCCGAGCTGCCCCACACCGGCACCTCCCAGAGGGTCTGCTGGGCCTCTCCGCACAGAAACCCCAGGCCCTGGTGATTCCGAGAATCGGCAGGGGAAGGACACCTCTCGCTCAGTGTCACCGGGGCACCCTCACCCCACTCTAACACTCATTATGCCAGCCTGCTGTCCCCAGGGGATGGGGGGCGCCAGACGTTATTCCATAGTGGAGGTCTCCGGACACGGGCCCGGCCCGTGAGGACTTGGGCCAGTACCTCTGATGGCAGGTTATTCACTTAACAGGTGATGGCCTGTCAAAGCAGTTCCACTACACACTGGAGCGAGGAAAAGGTGGGGGGGGGGCAAAAAAGAAATTACACACCTCAGAGTTAATAATGGGGATAAAAAAAAGGACCCATGCTTCACCTGATGCTTGGGAGAGATTATTTTTTATATACTTGGATTTTTTTGTAGGCTTAAAAGGGATAAAACGCGCACGCGGTTTTTGAAATCAAGCAAACGGTGCGGATAGAAGCACTGGGGACATCCAGACACACGGTGGCGTCGTCTCACTCGAACAAACGCTAACAGCTCCAGACTCCCTCAGCGTGGTCGAAAGCAAGCGGATATTTTTTAAGAGCCAAGCTGACGGGCACTAAGACTCTCTTTCTTCCCCCCCATTACATTTTATTTATTTAATACATTTTAATATTTTGAGGAGAACACACAACACAGCGGCACTCATGTCAAGGCAGACCTAACAAATCGCTGGACCAGCCTGAACTTTTCGAATCAAAGGTGGGAGCTGGTGAACAGATCATTAAATCAACAGCGCAAATTAAACAAAAGATGGCAACAGATACCGATAAACACACAGAGCAGTTTGCAAAAAAACACTATTGCCTGCCTGCTCTGAAATTATATCTCCATTTAGATGCCAAACGCACGCGACAAGGCACCATTATCATTTAACTGGAAAACTGCACCTTTTTTATTCAAATAATTCCCGGAGTTTTTTTGAACTGTAAAAAACACCTTGACAATGTGTTATGAATAATAATGCTGGCATAGGTACATGATGCTATTGCCACTGAATGTCTTTCATGATCTCATAGTCAGATGAATGAATTATGAAGTCAGACTGCAAACAAATCATAGAGTGTATGTGGGATTCCGGAAGAGTGTAAGGACGTCGGGACACGATTCCCGGGAGATTCCGTGCTCCACAACCCTGCCGATACACCGCAAGGTCGGATGCGTCTCCCAGTAAAATGTGCTGGGGAAAATAAACCCGTCACTTAAGCACATCTTTTCTCTGGAAAAACAGGTAGAACTCAGCAGAACTCGGGACAAATTTCATTTCTGGTAACCACAAAAAAAGTTAATAACATACACAAAAAAATGGGCATTCACAGCAGGGCTCAGTTGCGGCTTCAGACCCACGTTATGCGCGAGCGTTATGCTCGGCCTGCTGTGTCGCAAGCACAATGCATTCTGGGAGGTTAAGAGCACCGCCCGCTGCAGAGAGGTCCTCTGCTGGAAAGCTCCAGCGAAAGGCAGGAGGAGAAGCGCGTAAACACAGCGTGAGTCGCGATAAATCTCGGCCTAACTGTCCTTGTTAGGAGAGTTTCGGATACGATGCCGATAAGGACCCAGTAAATCTCCTTCCCGTGAATCACAAATACCGCTGATTTATATTAAATAAGTGGCACTCATTTCACAAAATTGGCGGGAGTGTGGAGCGAGGAGGAGAAAGCTGTAAAAAGACTGCTGCTCAAGACACTCGTTAAAAACACAGAAATATATGACCCCAGTCGGAAAAAAACAGCAAGCTATAGCACACCAGCTACAACACATTTTAATTATCCTACAGTTCTTTGTATCTCCCTGTTGTTTGCAATAAATTGCTGCAAGGGCTACTCTTCATAATTAGAAATGAACAGGCAATTAGCAGACATGACAGTAAACAGTCAGATCTAAAATTATAGATATAAATATCATTTGCATAGAGTTGAATGTAGTTCTTGTTCTACTGTAGCTGATAAATATACTTAATAATACAGAGAACTGACAGTTAAGAGTAATGTGGTTAGTATCTCAAAACATCCTATCATCACAAAACGTTGATACTTTGGTTTTCCTATTGTTTAAATCTCACTTTGAATTACTGTTAACGATTAACAGTTTTGGTGCACTGGTGCATGTCACATTTATAAACATAGTGTTGATTTATTTTTGTAGCTATCCATACCTGTAAAAAAAATCTAATAATTAATGTGGAAGCACTTCCGGAGCAGGGTCTTAATGAGATATGCACTCATGGGGTTTTTTTTGTACAAAGACTTGTGACAGAGGGCCACCATGAGGGAGGAATAAAAATGGACCGATGGAAATTTCCTAGGATGGCATTACTGAGGAACGCCTGTGGACATCTCCTGCATTCCTCGGAGGACGACGAGGCTCTCAACGGGCTGGATTTCGGAAAAGGCACCCCCACGTGGCACAGGGTGACCTAACCGGCCGTAAATGCACTCTCTGAAGTACATGTGTAAATACACTGTTTCAATCTGTGCCGGCTCCATTCGATAGGGGGGGGGGGGAGCACCTGGCTTCCAGTTTAATGCCCAAAATCCACTTACACACAAGTGACAGACCACATTACCCCCTTTCACTTCCATTAACTTCGATTTCTGGATGTCTGTCGACTGCGCTTAGACGTCCCCACTTCTGAATTATGGTACTTGAGATGCCTGGGCGAGATGCAGGGCCGTCCGATTCTTGTCTCGCATGTTATTACGACAGCGGAGCCAGCGCGGATGGGGTCGGGGCTGAGGTGGAGAGGGCTTTATAAAAAATGCACAGACCCGGATAGGATGGCGATTCAGTGCACCGTGACAAGACGGTGGCTTTGGGGAGTTTATTAATGGGTATATGCCCCCCACAGATATTTGTACTGCTATTAAGGACTGTGTCCCATGCTTATGAGTCTGTAAAATCTGGAGTAAAGGGGACCCTTTCATTCCTATCGCATAACCAGTGGGGTAAAATATGCATAAGACACTCTTCTGGCATCAGAATGATCTTCACGACACTGACTCAGCCCTCCCTGAGTGGTTCAGACTCGAAGACTTCCCAAAAAAAATAATAAAAAATGTGTTTATCATCAAATTCTGAATTATGAGCGTGACACAGGATTGTAATTTGCTGCACCGTCCGAACAATTACGCCATTTCTTTTTCCAAATGCGACACGTGAAAATGCACAAACGGCATGGATTATTGCACGGATAGGAATTTCAGGCTCTTCCGTAGCTGTTTCAAGTGGTGGCTTTTAAAAAAAGGGCTTTTCCATCCCACACATATGAAAAGAAAAATGAAATGGGGGGCTCTGAACTTTCACGAGGAGGCGTGTCGCACCTGAAGCCCGGGGGACACTTGCCATGCGACGGCGCGTCACCGGCGGATGCGACACCTCGGAAACCGACGGACTTCCGCGGAAAACAGCGAGCATATTGCTCCTGGCCAAGCGGCAGGTGAAAATTTCCCAGTGACTTCCTTGGAGGAAAATGCAATTACACTCCGATGCGGGCACATTGAGCATGGGGGGGGTGGGTAGGGATCGTGGTGCACACTCCTCTCGCCCCTTCCTCCTTTGTTTCTGGTGCTTTCTGGCCAATATGACATTAAGCTGCGTGTTTGTGCGTCGAGGAAGCAGTGGCCTGTGGACTCATGATACGCAAAGCATGAAAATGGACGCAGTTTTCCCCCAAAGATGGATTACAGATTGCAGTGCAGCGATATTTTCAGTCCTCTTTTCCCTGGGATGCGGCGAGGGAATATCCACACTGAAACGTATTCCAGTTTGAGCATGTTCAGTTACAGCATTCCCGCCCCGATTTTTCCACTCAACAGACTGTGCTTTCTACCCAACGAGTCAGAAAAAAAACATATTAATTGTAGCTGATTATACACACAGAGACACAGGACGGACATGGCTGCTCTTAGGCTGAGTGCATCCCAGGCTTCATGAATGACACATCAGTTTGCGTATGGTGCAGCCTATGCATTTTAAAGTATATAACGTAGAATTGTAATACCGCCGCAAATAGAGACGTCTGACACGGATAATGTATTGAGATAACGTTAAATAATGATTCTTAGTAAAGTACAAATCGCCACACCGGCTGGTGACTCAGGCTGCCCGATCCTGTCTCCACCCAACGTGAACGCGAAGGGACGGATTTATTGATAGTGACACCAAGGTAGATCATGCAGACAGATCAAAGGACCAGCACCTCCTGAATATTTAATAGGCGGGATAACTTTATGCAGGCCCCGCACTGCACTTTGTGGCCTGTCCATTTCAATCTTTACGAGTTTCTTTTTCGTCCACCGACCCCGGCCCGGTTGTTGTTTTTAAGTGCCCCCCGCCTTGACACAGGGATGCGCATCAATCACGGGGAAGCAGTCGTTCGGCGCGGCTACTGGGGTGGGGGAGTGGATGTGGGGGTTGGGGGTCGGATGGCTCACCCGGCACTCCCTAGAGATGACCTGGCTGCAAAGACTCAAACAGATAACAGCCGAGTTCAGTCACTCGGAGTAATCCTTTAGTGGCTAAAATGACCAGAATGACGAAATGTGGGGTTCTGATTTACACTTTTTGACATCGATAAAACCGGCTACTCTGGGCGTTCCGGCGCAGGGAACGAGGCGGGCGAGGGGACTGGAGGAAAATAAAACCCCCGCTGCTGAGATGCAGGTGCTGCGGGGGGCCCTTGGAGAGGAAAATGCAGGCGGTGTGAAAACCCCTGCCTCAGCTCCTGTGGTGCCGGTGGTGGGGGGGACGGGTTCTGTCCGGGTTGACGCTTTTACTGGTCATGCTAACAGGGTTCTGCTGCACTCTGGTATCTGACTTCCTCTTCATTAATTTAGGGGCTGCAAAAATCTCTCTGGTCCCTCTGACGGATGTACAATTGAACAGAACACCTGGGCAAATGCAGCATTACAGGAGGGCGGTCATTCTCAACAAGTCATAGAATCTTGGTGAACTCATTCTAGGTGTGTGTGTGTGTGTGTATGGGTGTGTGGATTCGGTTTATATTACACTGTGGGGACCAAATGTGTCCCACAATGTAATGAAAACCTGATTTTTTTTTTACATTGTAGGGATCATTTTTCAGGTGCCCACAAAGATCTGTGAATGCCATTAAAAAAACTAAAAACGCTAAAAGTGTCATATTTTGTTTGGTTACTTATGGTTAAGGTCAGGGCTGGGTAGGGATTAAGGTGACCATGCTGGGATTAGAGTTTTCCCCATAGAAATGAATGGGGAGTCCCCACAAAGATATAACTACAAATCTGTGTGTGTGTGTGTGTGTGTGTGTGTGTGTGAGTGTGTGGATAACCTCAGCAAAGCACAGATTATTAATGGACACTGCCTTCATATGGAAAAATGCTAAAGATGTCTGATTTTTCAAGCATATCGTCAAGAGCATGATTAAGTGACATAAAGCGCTTGTGTCTGATGGAGGGCAGCACGCAGATCACACTTCTGAAATGAGAGATAAGGTTATCCTGGCCTGCCTTGATACCAATTAATTCAGTTACCCCCCCCCCCCATCCCCGCCCATGGATGGAAGTTCTCAGAGAAGTTAATTTTTCTGACAAAAACCAAAAAAGCCTGACAGATGCATGCATGTCTGCTTAATTTTAATGCAACCAATATCTCTGCCACTAACATGAAAAGAACAATTGAACAAAATGACAACAACACTGCCTGTGAAGAATTTTAACATGAAAAACACACATTGTAGGCCTATAATCCATGTATCCAAAAAACAGGCGTCTGTAGTGATATATTACAGTGTTAACATGTTTGTTTTCTGTATTGTACGCTGCCGGAGAATAATTTCATTTAAACATAAGAATTATTATAATTCTAAGCAATAATTCTGCAGGCACATACTTCATGCACGTTTTATGATTTAGTCTCTTTACACAGTTTAAGCAAAACGGCGAAATTACTTTTAACATGAAAAAATTTGAAATGCAAAGTCTGAAATTGAATTATGGGTTCATTTAGAACGGGAATCCCCGGGGGAATGAAATTGTAAAAAATTACTGCCGGTAATTTGAAAACATTTAGATGTTTTAAATGAATTGTTTTTTATGCATGGTTTTACAGAGGGAACCTTTACACAATATATTTATTTGTGCAGGAATATTGAGGTCAAAATCTCTACAGAGTTGAGTTTGCCGCGCAAGATGAAATATTTTCCCTAGACAGTGAAAGGTGGAAAGTATAATAAATAAAATATTATGGAGATGTGTTTCTAATATCGTATTGTCACAATCAATTTCCCATTACCTATCTTGATTTTGATATATACTATATTATTTCCTCCTGAAATTCACTTTATGAAGCCAGTGACTCGAGTTTACATATAAAGTGCTGCCCGCTGTAATGGTGGAAATGGAAAGCCTTTGGCTATATGAAATGAATTGAGCATTTGAGTTACAATTAGGTTACTGTGTATACAGAAGTGCGCATTTGTGTTCACTTACAGGCTCCGGGAGAGAATGATGTTGTCATCTGTGGCCGAGGCGCATTTAATCAGTTCAGGTACCGGGAAGTAGATAAAACTAACCGTGCTGTCAAACTGCGAGTCGAAATAGTCTGAGGTCCCAGTAACATGAGCCACATCAATACATTGCATTTATGGCCATGATTTGTATTTATGATGGATGATGGTGATTATTATTATCATTCGCTTTATATGTATGTTCAGTTACGCATAATAGTAATACAGATCATCCTCGGTGCATTTGCACTTTGCTCCACTTTCCGTTTTGCGTAATTTTCGGCACTTTGCACGGAATTACCGGATCTCACACGGATCCACACGCCGCCACGAAAGGTCATGTTGCAAAACAAGTTGGTCGCGGAGAAAGAAATAACGTATTTCTCCGGGGATTCAGATCAAGCCGTTTCTTCTACATTTCTGTGGACATATTCCGGCTGAAAATGTGCACCTTGGTGTTCATGCTGTTAATTACCTCACTGGCAATTTTTCTTTCCCTTCTCAAGGCAAATTTTGACGAAAATGAGGGTCGTGAGCCTGACGGAGGGGGGGGGGGGGAAGGCGGTGGCGGTTGATGGCATTGGCACCGGGAGCCGGATATCGAAGTAAGATCTCACAATTCGACACACAGATTGATAGCAATCAGTCAAGGCTAGTTTTTCTTTTTAAAATCTCTAGGCAAATTTTCTTCCCCGCTTTTAAAGATATGTAATTGCTAACAGTGGAAGAACAGAAGGAAGGGGAGAGCAAGGGGCACCCAAGGAGTTACAGAGGAGCTGCGGTCACAATCCAGTCACGGAAATGATTAATTGCAACAGCAAATTTCCCCACTGCTGATTGTTATTGTTATATATTTTTACCTGTGGTCTCAGAAAAGGACGCAGTCGGTGCCTCTGTACTGTAAATATTCAGGGCTGTAATCAGCACAGCTGGCAAACTTTAACAGAGTTATTAAACCCGGCTTATTCTGCGGCTTCAAATAAAAAGATCACCAGGAGAGCTGTAAAATTATAAAACCAGGTACCTTGCTGACTTCAATTTTCTTTCTACAGTGGAACCTGTGTGTGGAGTCCACTTGACAAGACAAACATGTCTTTGTGCAGTCCGGGAAGCTGGGTAAACAGGGCCAGATTAACCTGGTGAACGTTGCAGCAGAGACTGGGAGAGATGATGGCGGCGTTTATGGAAAGGGTTCAAGCTTAAGGCGCATGAAAGAAAAAAAGAAAAGATAACAAAAGTAAGCTAAGTCTTTACGTAGGAAAGAGAGGTGTTACAAAGCGGTGCTGGATGAGATTTCACGGATTCCTGCATACCACATTAGCTGGACATGGGTGATGCGTGCACAGCCCTCCTTAAAGTGTGACCTTTATTGCACGGCAAAGCGAGGCTGCGGCCGGTCAGCCGTCTTTTCTCTTGCCCTTCTTAGGAGGGCAGGAACAATCAGGAGAGGTCGCAGCCTGACACGTCCCCGGTAGTCCCCTAGACGCTCGGTATTGTGGGAAAGTGATTGGCGGGCGCATGGCCACGAAAGTTGTGGGTGTGACGCACCTGAGCAGAATCAGTGTGGTTTATGTAACGTAAAGTCAAACGGTCCCGGTTGACTTCCCTCTGACGTGGGCTAACAGGAAGTCATTAGCGATGTTTCATTCAGGACCAGAACCAGCAGGCAGGCGGGTGGGTGAGGAGGAGTATGAGGGCCTGTCATATTATGACTACCTAAGGTTGTTTTCCTAACCACTTGCTGTGGCCTCCAAACTCCACACTATATATTCTGTTGTGCCCTGTATAAAGACACTGTTATGAACTGTTTTCACTCACTGTGCCAAAGACCACAATCTGCCTGCCAAAATGCTTTCGTTGACGACGTTCTTGTATAAGAGCAACCCAACACTGGCCATAACTCTTGGCGCTAATCAGTTCCGTTTATATCGGGTCATGTCCAGAGGAAACAGCCCAAGGAAAACAAACCACTAATAGTCTGTAGGAATGACAGCCATGCACAGAAAGACATAAAAAGCAAATTTATCGAGTATCAACATCAATTTGATGTATACCAGTTCAGTTTTAAGTTCTCGCTTGAGGTTAATCTAAATGTATTTTTCGTACTTGCACCAACCTCCCTAAAAGTGCAATATTCAAAACTAGTATGAAAACCTTAACCGCTTCAAAACGTCAAGGATGTTGCAGGTCATGCTTGCATTTGCAAACCATGTTTGATTAAAGCGCCGAGCTCATCTGTGAGTTACATGCTAACGTGCTGTCACAGGGCTCATGCAGACACGAATGGCATCTTGGGCGGTCGGTGTTACCACGGACACGCTCATAAAAAAAAAAAAAATATGGAATGGAATGCAGGGAAGTGTCAGTTTAAATGTGCAAAATTGCAGAAAAGGACCCTAAACTCAGACTTCAAACTCAGCCAGTGTGTTCCCCCCAAGCCAACGAGATTGCCTGTCACGTCTGACACAGCTCGTCAAGGGTTCCCCTTCACTGCTCCTGGGCAGCACGCAGGGTCAAAAGACCAAATACAATGGGCCGGGCCGTCTCCATTTCCCCTCTGCGCGAGCAGCACATATTGAACCCCAAAATGACAAAACGGGGGAGGGGGGGATGGAAATTGCTGCCAGAAGGAACATGGCAGCTGACGTCCATCCGGTCTGGGAAAGGGAAACAGCCCGTGAGGCGATGTGACTCTTGAACCGCATGCAGCCACTTTTGACCGGAATCCGGAAACTGGATGTGATCCTTCTGTGTGGGAACCCCTTAAACGGGCTCCAGTGGTCAGCTCTCACTGGGGCATTATGTGCTTCTGGGATGCTGCTAATTAGCAAACCAAGAATTGAAGTGACGGCCATTCTCTTCTTCTCACACAAGTCTGTGTTTGTCCAAGTCATTCTTTGATTCATCACTGAAATGTGCTGGTACTACTGTAGTATTTTTCCAGTTAGCTAATTTGCTAATTAGCATTTGCAGAAAAATCAAAGACATTACTACTAAGTATCTCTATTTAAATGGGACTTTGAAGGGAACAATAATGCATTTCATAATTAGAATCTTTATTTCATTTTGCACATGGTCTCCCATGCTAGACTGTCGCACCTCTGAAAAGTGTGAGGTTAGAGGTTGATCACATGGTACTCCCTCACTCCCTGCGGCTGACAGTTGTGACACCAAAGGTTGACCTTCAACCTCATCTTTCTGACACTCCATGTGGGCTCTTAGTCCTACACCAGCCAAAGGGATCCAAGTTCAGTGCTTGGGGCTGCTGTGTCATCTCTCCTGAAACCCTGTACTGGATAAGCGGTGAGGAAAACGGAAATGGATAGGTAAAAACCAGATGATCATAAATAACATCCATATTCCTCCCACCTGTATGTGTCAATGACAAAAAGCACCATACACAGTGGTGTAACTGTCCGGTTTCTGTTCTGCCCTATAGATCACAGCTAAACAGTTGCTCTGTGAGACCCACCTCGTAATTGGACTGGATGTCCGTTACATGCACAGAGACGGGGCTCCGATGAGCTGGCTGATGGGGTAGAGCGAGAGGCCAGAATTTAGGAGTGAGCTGGGAGCAGACGGAAGCTAACAAACAAACTCCAGCCACCAAACAGCCAAAGGCTTCATAGTAGATTTGGATTTGGAGAGAGTTGAGAGACGGAACGTCTTCAGATCAAGGAATCAGAATTGCAAGTCTCCTGACACACGATATACCATACATTTCACATCATAAACCTGTTTGTGGCCTATATCAGATTTCCCTAATTACTTTAGGTTTTTACCTTTACAAAATACATCCCAGTTTATTTTGATCCCTAAGCCCCTTACGAGACAATGATCAATCACAGTATTCTACTGGACTTTTTCAAAAAATGACTGTTCCTCACCTAACAATATAATGGCTAATCTAACACCCTAGATGTGTACTTTCACCATCTGTCACACCTCTCAACACCTTGTCTACTACAATCTGTACATGTGAAGACACTTAGTGTAGGTTACAGCTACCAGTATAGTACCACTTATAGCCCATGATATTAATCAATTAGCAAGTAACCTAGCAAAAGAAATACTGCTGAAAAATTCTGCAAAACATCTGCTTCTAATACAGACATAAAAAAATCAACACAAACAGCATTTAATCTGTTTTTATTCATGCAGAACCAACCAACCACAATGCCTTGTTAGACATTTCAAAGAAGATCCAGGAATATTTAAATAATTATTACTTTTCTGTCACTATATGTGAATCTTTTAATTATAAATAATGGCAATATTTCTAATTCTCGATTTCATTGTCTCTACTTTTGGGGAATATTATTAGAATAGTTAGAATATTATTACATTATACAATAGTTCACTTATTGAATTTGAGTACATGAATGGACAGTGTGCTAAAGGCAGGACATTCTTGCTGTATTCTTGGGAAGTTTGGTCCTGTTGTGAGTCATCTCGCCCAGAAAGGTTCTTGTGTCAGGCGCGTGCCCCCCCCCCCCGCCCCCCGGGTCAGGCACTGCTGAGATACGTGACTCCCCATCTCGTTTCAAATTCAGGTTTGGTGGAGAGGGGTAACAAGGCCTCAGGTCTGTCTGACAGGGGGAACAGACGCAAAAGCTTGCCGAAAAGTTTCCTAAGCTGACTTAACTTTCATAGCGGGAGCCACGGCTTTGGCAAACATTCCGGTTAACAAGGCCGGCACAAAAACGACCAGAATAAAGTATTGTGTGGCATGTAAATGCTATAATGGTTTTCAGTTGAGGTACTAGAAGCATCTTTGGATGGTGTCAAGAGCCGGAATAAAGAGAGATATTTCAGCATCTAGATGTGTAGCATTTTAGCATATTAGCTGTTGAAATATATTTATAAATGACATTTTGAACTTGTCTTCATTGTAGTAGAAGGTAGGTCTTATGTTTCTGTCTTAAGTGGTCTTTGTTTATTATAAGCTATGTCTTTTTATCATTATTATTATTATATGTGCCTTTGTTTTTCCGTTGTAGAAATTACATGTCTTGCTTGTATAAAACTAGAAAACTAGTAGAAAACTATAACTCTTGCATATTTGAAGCAATGTCATAAATGTACACTGTCTCTGTCAAATAAACAAATGAACAAATAAAAAAGTTACATGCTATAGGAGTCATGTGTATATTCGCCGTTACCAGCACTGACCAGAGCTAGTCAGTTTGCCGACCTCCTTCACATCTTGGTGTAGACAGACTCTTGTTACCGCAAGACAAGGCAGCCTGATGCTTTTCCATTACAAACATTTCATCTGGCTGCTCATATAAGATTCATAATGGCTGTCAAAATCCCTGGGTCTTTTCCCACACCGTGTAACACAGCTACCTAACGATACAGTTCCATTTCCCTTGCCCTAAATAAAAAAGGGCACCTCATTTGAGCAGGGTCGAGGGAGGGTGTGGAAGTGGCGATTTTCCCAAGCTGGCATGCGGAACGCCCCGGAAAGGAATTGGGGAGCTGAACCTGCTGGTCGGCCGTTTGCTCCTGTCCACTGGCGACAGTAAATTAAACTGTCAAAAACGGAAATTGTCCTGTCATCAATACAACGGTGGCCTCCCCAGTACTGCGGCATCACATATATTTCTAATCCTGCATTTTCCCTGCACCTATAATTTTGCCGGCGAGTCGCGCTGGACCGCAGCCCAAGCTCATGTTTCGGGGTGCAGATGTCATATTTTCGGAGACAGAAAATCACAGGCCGAGGCTGCATGTTGTTGCGGGGAGTTGTGGGAGGTCGAGCTCCCAGTCTTCACCTCCCCGTTCATGGCAGTTGCGGTTCGCAAAAGGAGAAGCTGGTGCCAGGACTTGACAGGACCAAGAGGTGACAAAGTAAACACCATGTAATAAATAGCTACGTGCGACCCGTCCGCCGTCATCTCCATCATCCTCATCAGAACCCCTGTTTTCTTCTACCACCATTCATCTCGGTCCTTGTCTTCCATGTCACCCACCTGCCAGTCATCTCCACTACACCAAAGCGACAAAATAAGGATACTGGAATCAATCTGACACTAAATTGATTGACACCTCTTCTGTGGCATTTATTCGTATACAAAGTATGAGAATTTTTGGGGGGTTTTCTCTCCCGACAAATCATTTTAATTACAGCTGACAGCTGCAGTCACACACGACACGCCTCCAGGACTGACCCTAATATATCTCCTTTTTCTACCATCGCTTGTCTTTTCATTGCCTTGCACACACTTATCATGATTCATTTCAACCAGTCAAATCATCTTTGATTAGCTGAAAACAGCTACATTTACATTTATTTATTTAGCTGACGTTTTTGTCCAAAACGACACACAGTCAATGCGTATGGTATGTTACAAGCATTCAGCCATAGAGAAGCCAGCTATGCATTTACACGACTAGGCTGAGCTTCTAGTGAATGACCAGTAAAAAATATAGTATCTGTGTCATAAGAGCCAACCATTTCCACTTTTCTGTGTTTGATGAAGCATATTCGATAGTGCTGTACTTTTCTGCTGGTTCCTGTAGGCCACCCAATTCTGATAGGCTGCTCGATTCCTGTAGGCCACCCAATTCCGATATGCTGCTCAATTCCTGTAGGCCACCCTATTCCTATAGGCTGCTCGATTCCTGTAGGCCACCCAATTCCGATAGGCTGCTCGATTCCTGTAGGCCACCCAATTCCAATAGGCTGCTCAATTCCTGTAGGCCACCCAATGCTTATAGGCCAACCAGGTTGAGTTCTGTAGGCCACCCAGTTCCTATACGCTGCTCGATTCCTATAGGCCACCTGATTCCTATAGGCTGCACAATTCCTGTAGGCCACCCTGTTCCTGTAGGCTCCTCAGTTCCTATAGGCCATCCAATTCCTGTAGGCCACCCTGTTCCTGTAGACTGCTCAGTTCCTACAGGCCATCCAATTCCTGTAGGCCACCCTGTTCCTGTAGACTGCTCAGTTCCTATAGGCCATCCAATTCCTGTAGGCCACCCAGTTTTTGTAAGTCACCCGATTCCTATGGGCTGCCCCGGTTCATTAGGTCACTGTTGTTCCTTGGAAGCCCGTACTTTTCTTCAGCTTTTTATGGGATGAATAGCTAGTCAGAATCGGAGACCTCCACACATGTTTTGTGGTGGTATAAGGCATCTACGAGACGCCGACATGTGGGTTATAAACCACGCAGGATTGATGGTCACTCCCAGGCAGGCCATGCTGTCTCAGACCTGCCAGAGCCAGCCTTCCAGTCGGCTAGCAAAATCCCACAATGCAAGTTTCACTGTTACTGTTTCAGTTTGACCTGCATGACTAACTTGCACGGTGATTACGCTGTCGGGGTGGTAATCTTTCCCCACACATGTCACCATTACTTAAAGTCGTGGCTTTGGAGTCGTTTATGATTTTTTTTTTTTTTTAACGAGATGCAAAATTAGCGCTGGTCCCCCTTGACTTCTGGGTGTTCAAGCACTCCACTCTCCACAAATCCCACTCCAAATCCATGTTTAGTGCTGTACGCAGATAAGAGCTAAGCAGCAACATTCTGCTATAATTGACTCATATCCCTTTTTAGTTTAGGATATCAGAGAGAAAAAAACATTATCCTACTTTATTAGGTTTTTGTTTTGCTGAAAATTGCTATCCTACCTCACCACAATGACCATAAATCCCTCACTGAAGCCTCTTTCCCTAATAAACACTTTGAAAGATGTTCATTTAGGGTCTTTGCTAACCAAAAAAGCCCATGACGCTTTGCTGTATTTGGTCGTCAAGGTACAAAATATTATTATTTTTTTTTTATCACTGAACATTTATACATATTTAACAAAAAACATTAGAAGTCAAGGAAAGAAGAGAAATTCATTAGTCTGCACAAAGGTTTTTAATGGAGAACGTTCTTTGTGTTCTCTGCACCTGGGTGTTTGCTTCAAACAATCTCCTTCTGCAATATTCTTTACACACACTCAAAAACAGGTATCAGAAACTGGGAGAATTGGGAATATTTTGCGAGGGATATTTACAGGTAGAGTGTTTATTCAGCACACAAGGCTAATGAAATATATGCTATGAAGAGGTGACGTCCCTCGAGAGAGACACTGGTGCTCAGCAACCACGTGCAGATGAGGAGTGAGTTGGGTGTGTGTGTGTGTGTGTGTGTGTGAACGCCTCTTAGGCTACCCTCTTAGGACGAAGTGCAGCAAGTCAATAACCATGATGGTTAGAGAAGAAGGGAAATAAATCCAGGAACACCCATGCTTTTTACACCCTTGGTTATTCTTCAGGAATGGTGACTCCGCTGTTTGTCACTGCCGCTAAATGTTCTTTTAATACATATTTTCTGAGCTTCACCCTGGGTATCTAGTGAAGCGTTTGTGTAACACATTGAAAAAATGGCAAATTTCTATAGCGAGACCTCTGTTTATGTGTCGTATGACTAAGCATATTAAAATGTATTAGAAACGTGTAACTGAGAAACGCAAATAAAAGAGTCTCTGAAAAAAAACCCATATCGGTAAAAGGAAAACATTATTTTGATTTAATGTTATTGGGAATTTATGTGAATATATCTTTTTGTGGACATGATTTAGTTTAAGTTTTAATGAATCTTGGAGGGTGAAGCAAACGCAGAAGTATCTTGGGAGACTGCATTAAGACAGGTCACCAAACAAACATCTCCCCCTCTGAAGTGCCTGCGTACACTGCAAGCTACGCCACAGGGGAATCCACTCCTTTCATTGGACAAACCGAGAAAACGGCGTCCTCGACGTCTCCCCAAATGATGCCAATTTTGAGCGATGCCTTTTGACAGCCCAATAAAACTTTCATGAAGTGACCAGCAGGGCATTCTGGGAGCCAACCGGCAACTGGCCACAAAACAGAACCCACAAAAATAAATGACAAATAATGAAATTACTAAGTAAATAATGATAATAAAGAGAGATTCTAGATGCCTTGCTATGTACAAGACCTATGGTACAACTCATCATCTCCAGAGAAAAATCCCAGAAAATGTTGTCAGGCACTGACGTACGTAGTGGTTCATTCTCACTGTCTCTCTCACTCTCTCTCTCTTCTTTTTTTTTAGGGTGACATTTTTACCCATGTAGCCTCGCTCACAATCATGACTTGTTCTTGAATTAAGTGCTAGGTTCTTCCTTGGGAGCCCGGGGATGTGTAAAACTGGCATCTTTACCCCGGATCTCCGGCGCAGTCGGCGGCCTGGGCTGCTCGCCTCAGCTCACAGCGGACCCTTAAGATGATGAGCACCTTGGCGGGTACTTTGGTAAATCATGCAAACAGGAACTTGGGGTGTGTGTGTGTGTGTGTGTGTGGGGGGGGGGGGTGGTTGCAATGCCCATCCCTCCTCCACTTTCAGTAAGGCCCGGCAAATTGATTTACAAGCCGCTCCAGTTCGGGCGTAAATACAGCGCGGCACAAATGGCGCGCCAGAGTCACTCTTCTGTGAAAGTGGCCCTGACAACTTCAGCTTTGCGCAGAAAATGATGAAATAGGTAAATAGGTATTTCCTTGCAAATATAGGAACAAATATAGGGAAAGAAAACCGCTTACCCCAGCGGTACGGTCCAACAGCACGAGGAGCAAAGGGCTTATAAGTGACAGAGAATGGCGAAGCCGCGTTACACATTGCAGCGCACACAAGTGCATATTCAGTTTCTTGTCATATGTTTTTTTTTAATTATTATTATTACATTTTATCACTTAGAAACAGAGTCTTGTCTCTCAAAAGACATGATGTCAAAATACAATCACAAGCAGAATTTCAAGGTTTGAACAAAGAAATTAATTACTGGGGTACTTGAATACTGCTAATTTTAGTGTTTTTTCCCCTATTTCAGCTCTTGCACTGTTCTTCTTGGGGGGGGGGGGGGGGGGGGGGGGGGGGGGGGGGGGGGGGGGG
>JABFEA020000044.1:5184407-5198511 GCA_019775915.2 Cyphomyrus plagiostoma
TCAGCTCTTGTGCCGTCATTCTTGCCCCCGTTCATTCTGTCTCCATAAGCCAGCCAATGTGCCTGACACCCATGCCAACAAAAGCATTTAAAATCAGTGATTGCTTTCAGAAACTTTAATTACGATCTGAAAATGGTATTTCTGCTGCATAATAGATTCCAATTGTTTCAGTATTATCTGGCGCGCAAATAAAATCTACAGTATGTGACAATATTCCCTGGATTAATCACTCTTGAAATTCTAATATGCTCTTGAAATACCAAATAAAAAGCCAGCAATGTTGTTGATGTGATGGAAGCTCCTCGCTTTCTGCGGCCTGCCATTATTATGCATATCCAGGTAGAAAGTTAATTAACCCAAAGCTTAAGCTAATTATGATAGCAGAATGCTATCAACCAAATGCTTTCAGTCAGACAGCTGTCCGGAATTTCATTTGCTAATCATTTGTCTTTTGCCGGAGCATATGGTACATTTTCATGCTATCAGAGGAACAACAAACAGTTGAAAATCATTAACTAAAAACAATGCAGGAAATCAGAAGCAGTTTTATGCGGCTTTGTGTTAGACAAAAACCCAGATACTTGCACTGTAGGAAAAAAGGCACCATGATTATTTTAGCTTATGCCACTTAAAAAATTTCACCGATAGTACCAGAAATGTGTGACAGGAATACGGATGCACAAATGAATTGTTTATATTTATATGCAAATTAGGTCTGGTGTTTATTGTTTATCCACAGTATGTTAATAAGCTTTTGCATATGCACATGTACCCTGCCTCCTTGTATCTGCGCTGCAGGATTATTCAGCCGAAGCGACAACATATTTTTCCCCGCTCAACGTTTTCAAGCGTTTTATGGTTGTAAGGTCATGGCCACTCAAAGGAAAAAAATTACGAAAGTGTAATTAGTGTAAGCGTACGTTCCAGGGGCGGATGTACAAGGAGCAAATTCAATTTACCGTCGGTAAGAAAAATGCCATTAAAATGAGGTGAGGAAAAAAAATAGAAAAACAGCCACGATCCGTGAGATATTAACTAGAAAAACAGCAGCTGAGCCCAAAGACTCTCTTCCTGCATGCTTATGAAGCCCTCAACAAATGAGAGAATTACATGTTCAGTAATAAAAATAAAATTTGAAACTTCTGTTAACCTTTTCAGGGGGGTGGTTCATATAAAACAATCAAACAGATTGTTTTCTGGTTGTATTTACCAAATGGCCTCTAGTGAGATGTATAAGTACAGACAACGGCTTCTCTCAGCACGATGAGCCCAACAGCAGATTGTCCTGAAGCACGAGTCTGGGGGGTCTGTGGCCGACCTGGCCCTTGCTTGTGGTTTCGGGGATCCCTTTGCGACACCGCATTTTCATTCCTGCACTGTGAAGCAAGGTGTCGCAGGCAACAGCTGTTCCTTATTCATCTCCTTTTTTCTTCATAGTGTACATAGAGAGCTAGCAGAAAAAAATAAACAAATCATGTCTCCGTGGCTGAAAAAGAACCGGATGCGTTGTTAATCAAAGACGGGCCATGTACTGTAAAATACAAGTCCACTGTTACGTTATTACATGGTAATACTGCTTTGTTTACCGCTTGATACTATGGTGATGTCGGCTAGATCGCTAGTCAAAAAAATGACTAAGAAATACTCACCCAGAATGCAGTTAGTAGTATCAGTCAGTATACCGCTATTTACACTCCAGAGGAATGTTTAGTGAACAAGTATGAAACCTGCTGTCAGGCCGACACGTTCTGCATGTCACTGAAGTTGCCTCGGATTCTTCCAGAAGAAACACAGTGTGGAGTATGCGTGTAGCTGGTCCGGAATGATTGATACCAATATCAGCTTCTAACATTACAAGGAAATAAAACTACTCCAGCTCTAATACAGCATGTGACAAGAGCTGCTAAAACATTTCTATTTAGGGCTCGAACAGTTAAATTGCTTTTGCTGGCCGTTCCACATCTCAGCGCGGCTGACAGACAAATTGATCAAAATATTCGAAAATAATACGCTTGCAAAATATCTGTGGGTGAGATTTCAGTCTTTTGAATTTTTCATACAAGAACAAAATGAAAGATTGCCTCTTTGATTTTCCCTCCATTACGTGTCCTGATCGTGTGTTCAGCAGGAAGTCGCCATACTTCAAACAGCAGAAATGCGCTGTAAATAGATTGCGTGACATTTTTCAGAAAAAAAAACAAAACCAAATAAAGAATACCAAAGTGATGTAAGCTAGGACAAGTCAGGTAGCAGGAACCTTGGCCCGGTTGATTATGTTGTTTGGGCGTAATGCATTCACACATCTGAAGTTGCCTTCGGGGTTCTCATTAGATGTAGGGTGTGTTTATTACAGGAAATATTGCTTCTATCAGTTAAGAAGCAAAAACCTGGATAATTTGATTGAAAACGTTGACAGTTGCGAATGCATGTAGTGTGGACGCGTCATTACAGCATGTGATTTTAATGACAAATCTCATCATTTCCACCAGCACTTTGTTACTCTGTGTATGGCTAAAAGCAGAGAGAGATGTATTTTTAATGCTTTTTTTTGTACCTTTATAATAAAACACAATATTTCTCATTATTTACAACAGCGTCTTACAAACACAGTTTCATGGGTGTGAGACATGGCAATACTAAGGACACAATTTTTAAAAATACACAAAGTGTGCACTGGAAGATTTTTTCTTTTTATAACTTGTCCAGATCTGATATGGTAATCCACACGTTGTTCATGATTTCAAATGATGTACTATTTTGAAACCACTTCTTTCTTATATAAATAAAACTCATGGAGATTAAGCAAGGGCCTTATAGTCAATTGATATTTCTGTTTTCTTCATTGTGGATCTAACAAATATGCACTCATTGTTGTTGGCTCCATGGACTTTGCTCTGAGCGAGTCATCCCCTCCCCACCCAAACCCCCTTCTTTTTGCTGTTTAACTTCAAACATGACAGACTGGATAACACCAATCCATCAAAAAGGAATTCCGACATGAACCAGTAGAGTAAACTTCCTATCGCTGCACAAGGAAGAAATTCCAGTTCAGCTCATGGCTCATCAGAGACGATATGGCATGCGCAGGATCAACTGACCACTCTGTGACCAATTACAATGTAATCATCTCTTGAGGAGAAATCTAGCTAATTCATAATTATCGTTATCTTTTTGTTAATATGACATATATATTGTATAATATATAGCGGCATTAGAATAGTGACAGCAATTGGAAAAAAAAAACGAATGCAGTAAACAGCAATTAGGAGCAATGCACAAAATGTTTTTCACACATTGTAAATACAACGAAAGATGCAGAAAAACTCTGAAACAGACTCTAGAACAATGTTTCTCCCTGTAACCAATAACCTTACGCATGTGGCCCTTTTGTTATGAAGGTATTCATGGCAGCGGCAGTCTGGAGATCTCTTGGATTTCCCAGATACAGCATGAGTGCCGCCATTGGTTAAGGACCACAGGATGGCGCCCAATCTATGAAGTGCTGGAAGGGGTGAAATGAAGATGAAGTGTACTGAAGTGCCCTGGAGGGGGGGCCTAGAGTGGGCCACGCCCTGAAGGACTGAGTCATACAGAAGGCGTACATGACATTGTGATGACAAGCAGACCCTAACCAGCCCATGGCTTGGCTCCCATCATGCTCTCTGGCCAGCCCTGTTCCAACATGTCATTAATGTGGTAAAGCTTATTTAGTGGTTGTTTCCAGTGAGGACTTTTGTGAGCAATATGATCTCCAATTAGAAATGCTTGTAAAAGAGTCAATATCAGGATGCAAATTTTATATGACAAATGTGACTACTGTACTGCTCTTTTCCCTCCAATATTTAAGCCTGTCTTGTCCTGTTTGCTAAATGCAAAACAGAAACACTTTATCTATTTATTTAATAAATGGTTTCAGAAATACTTGCATTTGGTGCCAACAAATTTAACGTGGTCAAATAAAAGTGAAATGAACCAACAAATATGTTTTAAAATTATGTTTCAAGTACTGCTCTGGAAAAAAAAAAATCAGGTTAACGAATAATGAAAGGCGATATATCTGCCTTGTAATTAGCTAGCCCCGATAATCATTGATTAGTGCTTCATTTGGTTAATCTGCTTTATCGGAGAGTACTTGAATGTTTATTAATTTGATAAAATTTGTTTTAATGTACATTCTGAGAAAATGGCTCAATAACAAAGAAAACATTTTAATATACAACTTTTTTGATGAAGCACATATTACAATGCATTAAAAATTTAAACAGAAGTAGGTGTTATTCTGTTAATACACAGCACAGGCTCACTGGCCACTTCATGTAATGACCTTCTAATTGGTGCAAATACCGAGGTGACAAACATCAACAGCTCACATATCGTATGTGAATTGCTCCTTCAGTGACAGATGCTTTTTTTTGAGGCGAAAACCACTGTCAGAGCAAAATTAGGTGATCTATCATTTTAAGATATGGTCTTCATATAGTGTTTACTTGAAGATATCACTAGCCTGCAGCCAATTTTGACCAGGAACATTTTGTGATATAGCGGTGATTTGTATAGAATCATTTTTGTGATAAATGTAGGTCCCGAACAGGCAAACCTGCTTTAATATCCCAACATTGCCCTTAAATCTTGTGTTTGTAAATCTGAAATATTTCTCTACTTTCAATTCAGTTGTGTTCCAGCCATATGACTCCTTATCTAATCTGTGTCTAAAATTTCTTTTGATAGAAGATTCTTTGCTAAAATGTGTCGACAAATTTACTCACGCAAGCTGTATATTGAAAATAAATGTTATATTTAATCAAGGTACAATTTTGTGCTTAAATTTCCAAATAGCCATAGTTAGAATGAACGTCAAGCACTAATGCATAGGACGTACGTTAATCGGAGGTGAACATTCAGAAAAACCATGCAGATAAATAAATAAGTAAAAATATACATTAAAAATAGGCCATATTGTAGGAGCTATTCAAAAGCAGGCCGTGTTCAAAGGTCAGGTGTTTTGTCGCATGGTTTTTGCTTCATTTATCTGTCGTGCTCTTTCTGCCCTGTGCGGGAGGTGTCCCGAGTTGATATTCACGGAAGCGTTGGGTTGGCAACGGGCGCCCAGTGTGATAGGGTAAATCTTTGTGTTTGCATGCAGATTCCAAACGCTGGGTACTTTCCTTTCCGACAGAAGCGGAATGTCAATTGGCAGCTCTTTATTCCGTCTCGCCGAAGCCGCGCGGCATCTCAATTGGCCTGCAGCAACACATGCCATCTGTGAAACTCGTTGCAGGGGTTCAATTTGCATGCTAAACTGTTTCTTGAAATGTATCTGGTTCTTAATTTTTCTGAACGAGAAATGATTTATTCTTTGGCCTGCCTTCATTGTGCCTGACTCTCGGGCATTTGTCTCGCGGTGTACTGTAAGTCTCCCTGCGTAATGACCCACAGTGTTAAAGCAGCCGCGCCGCACGCAGATGGGGACACACGCGGGTGTCCGGCATGCGTTTGGCACCCCTAATATCTTTAGCGCTTTTTCGCTTAGAAGAGAAGCTCTTGATCATAAGCGTGCAGCGTAATGTAAACAAAGGGATCCATAGGCTGGGTCAATGTAGCACAGAAAGCCATTAAGCGGACATTAGCGCGAGATTAAAGAAATACAAGGCGGTTAAAATTTAGTGCAGAGTTAGCATTTTCATTTCCGATCATTTACTTAAAGGGACTCGAGAGAAATATTTTAATAACTTGTATTTTATTAAGGGTAACGGAAGCACTGTCCACAATTTTTAAATTTATATATACTTAGGCACATTTGTATATGCCTAAAATTATATTTATTAAGTGAAAATGCAAAAACATCAGGCAGAGAAAGGTCCTCAGAGATGTATGAATAACTGACACCTTGACTTTTAAAGCAATGAATGACTTTCGCATAATCACACCAAGGTGCTGTCGAAACAGAGTGGAGCCCTCAGCACTTAAGGAAGGTAATTGCCCACAACAACTCAATAACCTCCATGGTATAATTTGACATTCTGCAGCAAGGAGGTGTGTCAGTGAGACAGTGCATGTGGTGGTTATGCACGTATAATAATCGATGATGGACAGCTCGAGGCCGGCCCGCCCGCTGGATCATTAACTTCCTGTTTTGGGGAGAAAAGGCTCGCTATACTTTAAAGATCTAAGCGACCACCAGTTGGGTGACTAACCTGCCACTCCATTTGGAATGATCAGAGGCACAGCGCATGGTCATACTATTTTTAGATGAACCCTGACAATAAATTTTAATACATTCTTCATCATGCTCATAAACTATACATACAAGGTCTATGTTCTGATTAAAGAGAACAAACAATAAAAATATAAAATTAAACTGAGAAAATCTTCTGCCAACCACAATCTTCAAGTCCTTAAAAGAAAAAAATCCTGCTCTCTGTCGCTAATATTACCAGTACATCATCTGTAATGAAGCAGACGTTAATAACTAGCCCCATAGGTGGGTAAATGGATAACCGGCATGTGATTGAGCTGTGAGGGCCACCAGCCTTGCAGTGTGGTCAACCTTCTGGGGGCCATTTTTCTACAGGGCTTTCCAGTGGTGCGTAGAAATTTGGGCGGGTTGGAAAACAGAAGGCGCGCCTTCCGGAGTCAGACACCGAGAATGAGGAAGGGTGATGAAGCATCAGAGATATTTACACTGGGAACCACATTACTCACGTTAAATCATATTGGGAAACAGAATAAAACACATAAGGATAATATTTTAAGGCATTAGACCATAAGAATGCTGTACATATATACAGTTTACATACACAAAAGTATACTGTACATCTTCATGTAAAGATCGTCACATGTACGTGCTTAAAAATTTTAACTAAACAATGTGTAAATACGAAGCTTCAAATCTCTCTAAAGTCACCAGGAAGCCCATGAGGATATTACGTTATGGTAAAGGCGCTCGGTTTTTTTAAAACATTTGGAACACCGATTTTATTCCTGAGCTACATGCGCTCTCAAAAATAGCCACAACTGTCGTTGCTGTTTCACCGAAATCGAAGGCACACGACGGATTATGGGTTTTTTTCTTTGATGATTCTGCCGTCTCTCACAACCAAGACATTTCTAGGAAAAGTCAAACAAAACTGTCTGTTTTAGCATTGATGTTATTGCTCTATGAAACTCACAGACATATTCAGATTAAATACTTCCACTCATAGTGACACAACTGATATAGTCTATCAAACATAGTATATGACTGCAATAAGACCCATGCAACAGATTTTTCAGCATTTCTACAATAAAGTGCTTTTCATTTATTCCCATTCCAGACAAAGCCTGACAATCTCATGCTTCAGTCTAACAATTAAATCACAACTGCTGCCCAATAAAAAACAAATATTGGCATTTCTGGTAACCTGGATGGGGATAATTTTCGATCATTTGGACTGTTTGGTAAATTATTCGTCAATTTAACATATGTTAATAATGTCAATGCTATTAAATCTTGCTTTAGGAAACACTGTCGGTTTCCAACAGGAATAAAAGTCCTTGACCAGAATGGCAAAACATATTAAACTAAGAAATAATCTACTGATGCAAATCATTAAACATATTTGCATTTGCTTACTGAGCCATAACATAGAAATTAAACTATTTTCTGTGAGGGACACAGGATCATGTGACTGCAGTGGGATGCATCCTGAAGAGCAAACACATTTGTCACTTCTATATTTTACTGCTTAATAATAAATAAACAGAATAAATGAGAAAAATCATTAATATATCTGAGTAGATTAAACTGAGATGCTGTTCAATTTTAGCCTCCAAGAAGGTAAAAATCGTGTGTAGCCTAATCAGAATCCTTCGATATATTATAATTTTCCTCCACATTATGTGAGTGATTATTTAAATACCCGTTACTAAGTAACTACAGTGTATGTGCTTATATAACTATATTATTTATAATATACTATTACTTCATAAGCAACAAAAGGTTATTTGATGTGGATACTGTGTGTAAATGAGGCAAACAGTCAGAGAACATGAATATGAGTTTATTTATTGAAATAAATGCCGTGAGACTGGTCCTGAGACTAGGCCTGGGTGATGTTCAGGCTAGCCTTAATGCAGTGACTAAGTCAGGGTGATGTTTAGGCTAGCCTTAATGCAGTGACTAGGCCTGGGTAATGTTCAGGCTAGCCTTAATGCAGTGACTAGGCCTGGGTGATGTTCAGGCTAGCCTAAATGCAGTGACTGGGCCTGGGTGATGTTCAGGCTAGCCTTAATGCAGTGACTAAGTCAGGGTGATGTTTAGACTAGCCTTAATGCAGTGACTAGGCCTGGATAATTTTCAGGCTAGCCTTAATGCAGTGACTACATCAGCGATGAGCTGTAGGAAGTTGGCTTTTTAGCTTTTTTGTGATTAATGCTTTTCAGTGAATCCATTTGCTGGTCCTATTGAGTTAACAAGTTTAAGCTGCATATAAAACAGATTTTGTAGGTCTTACAAATCTTAATATTCCATCTGCTCATTTTTAGGCTGGCTGTTTTTGGAGGGGGGGCAGAGGGTTAGGGTATTCCTTGTGTCGACCGGATAAATCCGGGCTAATTTGTTCAGATTTAAATCGGAGTGGCTTGTATCCTGCTGCTGAAAGGGGATTGGTTCAGTGACAAATCCGCCAGCGTTACATCATTGGCTTAAATCCTCCTTTTACCCGACTTTTCTCACTGAAATGATATCACTGTCATTTTAAAACAAAACAAACTGAAATATTTATTCAAATATCCTAACGGTATCTTTATGTTGACTCTTGTCCATTTGACAGTATGGGGCGCTAACTGTTCTTAGTCTCTTTCCATTGCTTCATTTAAGAAAATTAACCTAATACATAATAGTGAATACATTTTCAATGAAGGATAAAAACAGAACCAGAATGCTGGTATTATTATATTTTTTATAAACATACATACATACATGTGTGTGTGTGTGTGTGTGTGTGTGTGTGTGTATTCCCATTGGGTGTCAGAGCTTCATAAAAGCATCATGACTATGAATTATGACTACACAGCATTACCCCCAAACCGCAGCATTATAACCCCCCCACCCCCCACTTTCAGGAATGAGGCATCGTGCCAAAACCCTGAAGTCAGTCCATCCGCTCAATCAGCCGCTGCATTTGGATGCCCTTCCGAATCTGCCCCGGAGCCATTGTCCACGAGGATTATGGGGGCGCGACACGGGAGTGGAGAGTGATCTCCAATGATTAGTTTCTCAGCGTCTCAACATGTTGTCAATTACGGGATCGGATTCCCAACATCACAAAGACTGACAGCGCTAGGCGTTCCTTATCAGACCACTGTAATCCGGACACCGGGTGACTCCGGGGTCGTTAAGAGGACTGTGACTCGCCAGGGCCGGGGCGCGTTCATTTGTGTCCCTTCTTCTGCATTATTTATTTATGTAGAAAAACAAATAAAGTAAAACGGACTTACGCAACACTGTTTGAGTTACACTGAGTCCTCAAGGTCGGGCACGATACCACTGCCGTGTGAGCGGTAACGACGACAAGGAAGCTAACGATGCTGAAGCAAGGCCCATCGATTTATTTAACAGCCTCTCCTCTCCTGCAGCCGACAACACGACGTATCCCTCTCTAATTGCCTAGAGCTCAGATATCGGACACGCTTGGCCGATAATGCAGCCGGTGCTTGCTCCACTGGTTATTACCGAACCGGACCTCTCTGAGGGAGCAGAGGAAGTCCTCTTTGCTTGATGGACACAGCTCTGCTTGGTCGTGATGTTATCACATTGGATGGACTTCAATCCTGGGGCACACAGATATTTATGTGCAGTTTCAACATTTTATAAACTAAAATTGAAAGAATTCCCTGTGTGTGCTTGTTCTCTCCGTGAAGAGCAGGTTTACTCCATGGGCTCTACTTTCCCCCCGCAGTCTAAAGGCACACATGATAATTGGCGTCTCTAAGTTGCCAATTCTGTGTTACGGGTATGACCTGGGCTGGCTTCCCATCTAGAGCACCCCTTGCCTTGTGCTCTATCCGGTCTGGGATAGGATCCAGACTCGCTCTGACCCAGCACTGGATAAGTAGTTGGAAGACGGAAAGATAACTGGACCTATATACATGCATATTGGGAGGGTAGGGCAGGTAAGAAATGCCATCATAAATACTAACAGTTCTATTTAGGGTGCAGAGTTACATATGAGAGTTCCTCACTCTCCAATATTGGCTTGATATCTACTTGCATTTTCTTTTATGAAGATGAAATTGTTCCGTAACATTCTGTCCATTTAAACATAATTTCGGTAAACAAGTCAGGATGGCTACAAACAACAGAATCCACCAGTTTCTATGCTGGCTATTACAAGTTACGTCATGTGGAAGAGACGAAGACTTAAAAATGCAAACAAAAACAAAAATTAGAAAACAAACTGGCATTGGCGTTTTAGGTTTATTACGTTAAGTTCCATCCAGGCAGCAAAACTCCAAGGCCTTCACTTTGATTATTCTGACACTGAAATATTACCAAGATATTTGTTTGTTGCAGGCATAGCAATTGCTGTGCCATAGCTAGCAAATAAATCCTTGTGAGTGAAATATTAATATTTTGATATGAATGGTAAAAGTCAATTTATTTGTGATTGTTTATGCAATATCACTGATTAGTGGAGACCCAAAGTGATAATTTCCACATTTTCATCTGGTCAAATGGGCCTAAGTGACCCCTTACTTATCAGTGACAGTGTATTCATTAAGCAGCAAAGTTGTTTATTATGTGGCCGTGGAGAAGCCTCTGCGGGGTGCATAAATGATCCACGTGAGCGCGATGTAATGCGCTTCTTTGGGGAATACTAGGATTTTGTGGCGTAAGAGTATAACGTACCCAGCAAGACGAATGCTGAAAAAATTAAAAATAACAAGGCTCAATTTCTGTGAAGTTCAAAGAAAAATCCCCTGCCATTATTCAGAAGTACCAGTAGACAATGCAAAAAATATATAAAACACCGCTGAAATACTAATAGTGGCCTAATTAAAATATGGCACTAGTAGTAATAGCGTGATAACTCCGGGAATAGAACATTTTACGAAAGTGGGCACCACTGCTCATATTCTCGACGTTTAAAAACACAAATGGAAAAAGAAATAATGTTTCGATTGCATGTAATTATTTTTGATATTTCATCAATTTTGGGAGGAATACTCTCGGGAGTCGGAAGTTAAAAAAAGGAGGGGGAAAAAGAAAGAGACGAAGCCATTTAAATTAACCAAAATGAATGGCTGTATTCAATCTACTTTTGGATGTTGAAATTAGGTTTGTGACGCTCTCTGATTGTGCCTTCAGATTTCTCATTTTGAGCCCGAGCCCGCGTTCTGGAGACTGTCATATTCGCACCAGTGGAACTTCCCTGAGCTGACGTTCTTCTGGGATCTGCGAAAAATTTTCACAGTCTGATGAGAAATGTTCCACTCCATCACATCTATAGATTATTTTTCGGCCTGTAAATTTCATACTTTTATTAATCAAATCATTCGGCAGGTGTAGCATCCTTTCGGAGCCGGGTACCGTGCACACCATTTTCACATCCAGGGACCGGAATCTTCCTCTGGGGGCACTGGGGCCTGTGTCAATTCTCCTCTTTTTCTTTAAAGTATTTTTTTTCCTGGTCAGGGAATGTGATACTTGGAGGGGAAAAAAAAAATGAGATGCGGCCTGCTGACGTGAGCACCATCAGTACTGGCGTGAGACACATTCTGCACGGTGTGAGTTAGCTGCATCAAAACCGTTAAATATCGTATCGCAATCTCCAGCCTTGTAGTCCCTCCACATTAGATTAGATTTAACTTTATTGTCATTGCAAGTACTCCGACAACGAAATGTAGTTTGGCACCTAATCCAAAAGTACAAAATGGTCCACGTGCACTAGAAAGTGAGTTATGTAACTTTAAATTTTTTATAAATCACAAGCACATGCAACATCAATGATTTCAATAGAGAAGAATGAGAGTTCGGAACACGGTATATTTAATATATTTTATGTACGTAGTATATTTAAATAATTATGAAGTGGGGGGGGGGGGCAATCCATAGTTATAGGCCGGATTACTTGTATTACTATGGTATATTACTATGGTATATTTTTAGTGGCATTACAGAAATAAAACTACTTACATTCAACTGAAATAAGCTAAATAAATCCAGCATAACAATGTTGAATCAAATGTAAATAAATTGTTAATAAATTAATAATTTATAAGAAGTAAATCAAACCCACTGCGTGTAACAGCAAACCCAAATGCAAGTCATATATAAATTCATGCCAGTATCACCAGGATGGTCATACATTTTGTTTCCATGGTTACACACACTGACCTTAGGTGATTTATATATTTATATGTAATGTGTTTGTATTTACCTGTTTTATGAACACCCCTGTCCTGTTTGCCTTGCAGCTCCAATCCCTTTTGGCTGTTCCTCTCCCCGATAAGACAATATCATGTTAAGGACATCGTTTCTACTGAGTATTGAAAAAGTTTTTCTAACAGTGAATTTACTGCTGTGGCCGGGTGGGATTGGAGACGGGGGGGGGCTGGGTAATCCAATGGGAGTTTTTTCGACTCCAAATATGCAGTGTTCCTTTGATGACCAAAATAGATACCGGAAGTAGCTGTGTATTCTTTATGCCTGCTTTTACACACAAGAGACCTTTACTCAGAAGTATTTGCTGAGTTAAAGTTTGAAAACGAAAAACCTGGTTTCTGATGTGTGATAAATTGTGTAGAACTTGGATAATTCAAGGGATGTAGAATGTGCAATATTCCTAACATATCTGATTTATTTTCTATTTGCAGTTTAACCTTATATTTTCATCGTTCGGAAAACTACTTGCACACAGTACGTTGTGATTAATAATAAATACTTAGGTGAAATAAAGTAGAGTTAATTGGTAGTTGCAGAATGTGGGATTACAAAATGCGAGTGTCAGATTCATTAAAAATTTCAGGCTACTTTAGGTCCAGTTTATTGCTGACTCCGGGCAGAAATTACAAAATGGAAAAGTTTTGTTTAGTTTCAAAAAAAAGAAAAAATCTAATTCTTTAGGCCTAAAAGGAAACCGTAAGAGGCTTTCTGGCGAGTCGTTGGCGGCTGTTTTGTGGGCTAAGTGGATTTCAGAGCCTAAGCATTTAGAGGCTGGGCTAATAATCTTTAGTGCCTGGCTGGGGGGGTCCCCAGATAAGCGGGACCCTCAACCCCTCCCTGCATTGTCATAACCGTGAGCCGCCATGCAGGGGAGGGCATGATTGCATGAGGCCGACGGAAGAGTGTCCTCTGCCAAGGCAGCCTCACAGGTGACTTTGCTAACCATCAAACCCCGCTGCGAGTTTATGGCCAACCCTGGATGCCACTAACCCTGGACGTGACCGGGGGGTCAGTTATAGTGATCGCTGGGCTGTGATCTTGGCCATGTGTGATTTAGCAGGAAACTGGCTTCACAATCATCGTAAAAGGGACTTACACCAGGCTTGTAGACAGAAATATTTTAATATTTTAATTTTAGTAATTGGCTAGGTGTCTGATCAGTTGCAAACAAATTTCGGGGGTGAGTGACACCCACAATTTTAGAATGTGTATATGTGTCTCATAGAGGGTGCATATCCTGCTACCTTCATCACTATGGGTCATGTCATTTTTTGTTTGTTTTTGATCTCTTTTATACAATAGCTATATTAATAAGTGTGTTGAATTAATACTGATTACCAGCATTTTTCATTTATAACTCTCATACTTGTTTTTTTCACGTTGGAGTACCAGCACTCTGTAGGTCACCTTATGTATAGGAGCCTGTTAATTAATACAGATCAGAAATGCAGGCAGCCAGATTGAGGGGATCTTTAGTTTTTCTGTGGATCTTCGCGTGTCTCATGTAGACTAGATGCGCTACGCGGAACCTGTAGGTGGCGCCGAGCCGGGCGGGGTGAAGAGATTACACGGGCCGCCACTTGAAAATAAATCAAAATGGCAGGCCGTGGTTCCATCTGCCTGAACGCCTCTTACCCTCTATCTGAGCTCGGCAGACTTTGCCGTCAAAGGGGTGGGGAG
>JABFEA020000044.1:5218642-5230991 GCA_019775915.2 Cyphomyrus plagiostoma
TAGGCTTGCCATTTTTCATTAAGTGGGACGCTCCAACAAAACAGGTAATTTTTCTTATGAGGGTTAATGTTGCTTTGTTTGTCGGCGCAGTTCCTAAATGCCAGGGACTGCCCCCTCATTTATATATCACCCCCCCCCCCTTGGCTGAGCAACACTCCCCCTATCACCCCCCTGTTGCCCATCGGACCACTTACATAACACGTTCATTATTAACAGGTCCGTGTCCCAGCCGGATTTAATTGGCACACTTAAATATACTTTCTTCTTAAATGTGGACCCCCGCCTGCCCTGGCTACCCTATCGCGTGATTTCTACTCAACATCTCACTTCTCTGAGGCCCCTCGCTGCCCCCGCCATCTAACCACACCACACCGTGGAGTCACGGTTACAAATGTCTGAAGGCCGGGCGGAATTAAGAGCGCAAACCGCGACGGGGGGGCGAGTCGCGGGTACGAACCGCAGGCCTCGCGCACCATGAGCCATAACGATTACGTTACAATCTGCTGATATTACTCAAAATGACTCGCTGAGAAATGAATGATAAACTGGAGGTTATGCTTCCTATATTGCGGGGTTGATAAGGCGGCTAATCAGTGTCCAAGTAAATGCCATTACATAAATTTTGAACTAGACTTTGATGCATATTTCCCACGAGGCCACAGCTGTTGTGTCGTCCAGCACGGCTTCCCTGGCTGAGAAGTGGGCGTCGCCGCCGACCAAAGTGGGCGGGGACTCCAGGTTATGGGCCGCCTCCCTCGCTGCCCATAGTTTCTTTTTATTGGCTCTCTGCTGCCGTTATGGTACCATAGCAAAAGAAAAAAAATATCTAACCCGGTAGCACACAAATGGGAAAAGTGAATCTAAGGGCAGCAGGAAGGGCGGCACTGTCACATCACTCCCCCAGGGTTGTGGGTTTGATTCCTGCTCTCTCTGTGGGGTTCCGTGAGTATCCAGCGGGCTCCCCAGTTTCTTCCCGTATTCAAAAGTCACACGGGTGAATGGGAGTCTCGAGATCGCTCGTGGTGAGTGTGAGTGTGTGCCCCACCCTGGCCCCGGCATCCAGACAGGGACTCCAGGCTCACCATGATAAGCAGGGGATGGAAATGGCTTTAAGGGTGTAAGGTGACCCAAATTGAATGGGACGTTTGGGATCTGAGGGCATACACATCCAGCGCTCTCGACGGAGGCTCCTTTGTGCTGAACAGAGGAGGTGTTTAACGGTGTCGTACGTAAACTCTTATTCTGAAATAGGGTTCAAGAACAGAGAGAGCGCCACATATAATAATAACAGCAATGCATTATTTGTGCAAATACAGCTACACTAAGATGCTTTTTCCTCCACATTTCCCATCATTCTCTTCTTTTAAGACTTACACATACAGGTGAGAGCAAAAGTTGGGATTGAAGGTCAGCCATTTATCCAACATCCCGGGAGCGTTTTGGCGAGTTAAGAGCAGCCTTTGCTCAAGGGTCCAATGGAGGTGTGACAATTTTTCTGAGGATGAGATCCGAACCAGCAGCGTTCTGATCACAGACACAGAGGTCTAACCCGCTGGCCCCCATGACAAAGGAATTGATGTTCTGGGTGGTTAAGGAACCTGGTACAACGCAATGCAGCATTTTGCCAGAGACCTACGAATCAGGGCCAAGCTAATAGTTTTATGTAATGAGGCAAAAACAAACTGCAGCATGACAGGGCAAAACGGAGAGAGAGAGAGAGAGAGAGAGAGAGAGAGAGAGAGAGAGAGAGAGAGCCAGAAACCTTATTTTGTGTGACCGAGGACAGCCGCGGGGACAGCGGCGCGACGTGGCACTAATCCAAAGTCACCCGTTGTCACCAGGAATCTGGCGTCCCTGTCCCCGAAGCCTCACAGAACCCGCAGTAGGGGCACTGGGGTGGTGGGCCGTCATGTCCCGGCGATCCAGTCTCAGTTCAGGTTCAAGCCCGGCTTGTTTTGGCCCCAGGCGAACCCAAAGGCTGAGGAGCATTCCCGGCGCACATGGGCGCGTCTGCGTTTGATGACATCACCACGTCCCGAAGGGATCCCACAAGGGCACCCTCAAAACCCAGATCCTGAACACATGTAGCTGTCCAGCGCTACATATATGTCATGAATTATATATTTCACAAAATGAATTCCAGGTTTAAATATTCAGTGCTAGAGACTTCTTTTTTCATGCTTTGGCAAGGAAGTAGTAAATATCACGTAATAGCATCACATGTTTTAATTGGTTGCCGTGACGTCAGTCCCCGGTCTGGAATTCTTGCCCTCGGCCTGTTAATGAGGAGCCCAAAGGATTATGGGAACATGGACCTTTGTAATTGTATTCAGGCAGGAAGAGCGACCTCTTCAGTAGGCAGGAGCTCACCTGCAAACGTTACCCCCCAGGCTTAACTCCAGGCCAGGTTCCCGCTACACAGGGGAAGCAGTCGGGGGAGGTCTCAATCCCACCCCCACAACCCCTGGAGGTGCTGAGGGTTCAGTAGGATGACAGGGTCCTGTGCTGGCGTCACTACTCCTCCACTATCTGAGTGTTATGGGAGATCCCATTGCCATGTGTGTCAAGGCAGGCTTCCTGTTCTTCCCATAGCTCTCTGTAACGTTTCTTTGCGCACGGACATCCTGCGTTTCGGCGGGGAGCCTGTAATTGGAAGGCTTAGCGAATTTTCCATGTGACAGAAAGGGCTTCTCTTTCACTTGGGCCGGTGTCGTTCCGGCAAAGAGCTGGTCGATACGGCGGGGCTCTCGTTTGAAAGTGCAATTCAATTGGGGGGGGCTTTGTCAGTCAAAGCTTTAGTATTATTCAAGTTTGCCTGAGAGGCACTTGATCGATTTGGCTGAAAAGGCCCCTTGGGATTTCGAGTCAATAACTGTGTTTTTTTGCAGGGTTTTTTTCGTACGTTTTTGGTAGGAGCGTAGGTAAGGTATCCGTATTAACTCATTAGTGCTGCTTAAGGGTGCCGGGGCCTATCCAGTGTTCACAGCACCATTCTTTATTTTTAATGAACATATCCACCACATTCTTAAAGCATAGTTATGAATCTGTGTCATTAGATCTGGGCAGACAGAGTCACCCAGAGACAAAGTGAGTTTGGAAAGAGGGAAAAAGAGCATCTTCCCCTCCCATTTCACTTATTGCATAGCAAGAAATGTAAAATTACCTCACTTGGGGTCTAATTTGTTCTGGTTATTAGTTAATGATGCTTTAGCAAGTTTTATCAAGTTCGTAAAAGTTGCCTTTATCATAAACAGCCAGATTTACTTGCAGCCACTTTATAAACTCTTTATAAGTCAGTTACCAAATAGTAAAACGGGCCAAGAAGTAACCCATGAAAACCTCTCTAATGTAACGTTTAAATGTGAAAGTGTAAGGCGGGACTTCCTGTTATGGGGCAACGTCAGTTGACCAGGCCTGACACTGGTTGGTCCTCCTATCCATCACTCAGCTCTCTTCACCAGGATTCAGTCTTACAGTAGGTTAGCTCATGCATCACAACAATGTCAGAAGCACCTGTGCATTTCAGGAGGTATGGACTGTCAAATATGTAATTTTGGAAAGTTTACATAGAAGTTATATATCTCTGAAAAGGGCTGGACCATACTCAAAGTTAGAAGGCGCAATTACAGTGTGATCTACACCCAAACGATGTCTGTTTATAAACAATGAATCCTTTAAGTCAGAGGCTTCTATCCAGATGCTTCATTTCCCATCAGGCACTGGGAAGCCGCACCGCGGTGGTTAAGGTTAAGCGTCTTGCAGAACACCGGGCACCTTCTCTGAGCGTGAATTTCGGTGGTGAGCTCGGCTCGTAACCATTATCCCACCGTCTGCGCACATGGATACTGGCGGATCTTGTTGTCTCAGCGTGGGAACGGCAGCTGGGCTTTTCCTCAGGGCTGTGCCCATCCTAAAATAACAGAGATGCTAACCAGGCAAGCGCAGGGCTGCCCCAAGACCTGCCTGCGGACCACTGTCAGTTTCCGAGCCCCCTGCTGGTGTCTCACACTACCTGTGTGGTGTTGGGGAAAAAAAAGACGGGAGTCAAACTGAATTTATCAGTTGTTTCTTCTGCTGCTGCCGGTGCCATGTTTACTTAAACAACAGGTACGGTGGCTTACTGTGTGTTGAGCGGGGGGGCAGGGCAGCCAACACAGATCAGTGACAAGGTGAGTGAGGCAGATTTTGCTGATGTATCTTTTTTATCATTCAAGCTGGCTTGATGTTGTTGTTTTTTTTTTTCAAGTCAAAGTGAAAAGAGGTAGTGGGGGGGGGAGGCAGGAATCACAGGCTCTGGAAAATACCACCTGACAGCAGGTAGTTAGGCTGGAGCGCTCTTCCCACGCTTCCAGAGTCGGCTACATCCATCCAGATGGCAGATGAGAGGCCTGGATCTTGCCGGCTGGTGACAAATGTAGCCTCAGTGGCACACCCCCCCGCTAACTGTGAAACGGGGCATTGGCGGGGGGGGGGGAATCTGCAGCGGCACCCGTTTGATTCCGGAACCTGCCGCGAGTGATGAAAGCGGGATCCGGCGAGGAGCCGCTAAACAGCGGCGGCGCGTGTAAATGCCAAAGACGATGTGCACTTGAAGTGGTATGAGAAATGCTGTAGCTGCCATACTTCAAAGGCCGCGTGCGAGTGTGCGTGGGTGCGCGTGTGTGCGTGTGCGCGTGACGCTGCTTGCTGTCGAGTTCGGTTACAGGAAGCCGTACCAAAAAAAAAAAAAAAAAACAAATAAATAAAAGGAGGACAACAAAGATGAGAGTGTGGTCTGCTTCTCGGAGGAACCCTTCAGAGATGAAACGGTTGTTTTTATTTATGTTGGATGCTGAAAACCGACACACTAAATTCATTTAAGGCACGCAGACGTTCTACTTCGTTAAGGCCGCCATCTCAGGGTTAAAAGGAACCATTACTTATGTAAATGTGCACGCGGGGAACCAAAATCTACAATATCATTCAAAATTATTCCTCTGGTTAATTGGCTACGTGATTTTACCATTAACTCAGCCAATATAAACAGGATTATGACCCTGCAGAAATTTGCAAAATACATTTAATGTCCACCTGAGGGGTGATACAGGTTTATATGGCAAATATTCATACCAGGAGTACCGGGGTTTCAAAATAATAACAGTAACTGTATATGATTAAAAATGAATGGTAGAAATAGCCTGTGACAGGTAGCCTGCTCAGGTGTGAGAGGAGTTTGGGATCTTTGTCGGTGGGGGGGGTGGTCATGTGACCAGCATCAATGCAAAGAGTGCTGGGATGGAGGTGGTGGGTCCTGCAGAGACGCACACAGCAGTGAGCTAAGCACACCAGCGGGAGTTACAGCTTTATAATGTTTAGGGGAGATGAATCACACTGTAATCCTACTAAAACCCTACTCCTTTTGTAACATTTCTCCTCTTTGCATCTGATGTGAAGTGTGGTAAACTGAATTCCACACTGCTTTCTAAAACTGTTAAAATGTCAATTGGTATCTCATCCAAAGTGTCCCTGCCTCGTGCCCAGGCTCTCCTGGGGTTAGCTCCCAACTCACCAGATGGATGGATGGATGGATGTTCTAAAAAAAAAAATAAATAAATAAATATATTTCTATGTGCATTTTTGTGTATTTTATTATATACATGATTTTTTTCAAGGTTTTCAAAAAATGATCTCCATTCCCCTGTGAGCTCATCTGGGTCCCACTAACATCCTGTTTTAAATTACATTTCGGCAAGTGAGCACAACTAATCAGCCTGTGATCTTAATTTAGCTGGTAGCGACTCCGAGTCGCACCGTTCCGTTTGACCTCATTACGCCCAATCATTTTCACATTCGATGACAGCTGCCAGGAAATCAGAAACAGTTAAGGCACCTTTGACTCGCTTTCTTAGAGCGGAAGGCCTGTTGGGTTATTGATGATGCGGATGGATAAGGAACAGGATGGGAGATGATTCCCACACGTGTGAATCTGCCGTAGCTACCCTGGTCTTCCTTAGATTGGGAGGGACGCATATTGTTTCACGATGCCTGTTCCCTGCCTTGTTGTGCATTTTCCAGGACAGGGGTTGCCAGAACAGGGCCCCGTGAGCCATGCTACCAAATATCGGAGCAGCGTCCTGTTACCCTGTAATTTCCCCCTCGGAGAATCGTCTTCCCGGCCTCGCCGGCGGGGATCCTGAAAGCACAGCAGGCCAGAAAAGAAACTTTGCTTATAATCATGTCAGTTGCAATCTGGACAGGTGAAAGCAGGGCGCAAACAGGGGGTGAACTCCGAACTGACCCCCCATGCGCATGCTAGTGCCCCTTCGTTTCTGCAGCTTGATTTTGCTTTCGTAATTCTTTATTTATGCACTTTTCCTGCCATCCTTATTCGTTTTGTGTGTCTCTGTAAAATGCAGTTCAGAATGTCAAGAGCACGACGGCCCTCTGCTGATGGGACAGTTAACAAAAGGGATGAATGTTTGGGGTGACTCAGGGTAACATCACGCCCCTGACCGGCAACACACCGCTGTTTGTGCATCTCCCAAGTCATGTTTCACATTTACTTTCCAGTAGACTAGGAAATGATGGGTCCTTAATTAGAAATTGTCCCACAGTGTTAAGGTTACCAGACAATACTGCATAATACAATAACAACTGTGCCACATATATAGATATTTAGTGTTTTCATGTGCTGACTGATCACCCCAGTTCATAACGAATACTTTACTTAGCTGCTCCTCAGACCAAACTCACAACATTCTCCAGCTGGATTTTTCCAGAAATGTCCGGCTGAAGAGGCTGTCAGCATCCTCGTCCTGGGAACTGAACCAACGACCTCTTTGTTTTGTTTTTTTCTCTTTACCCACGCGAACGTCTGCCGCTCAGCCACTGGTGCTAGACAAATGTAAATAAATTAGTGAATTACTTGCGGATGCCTGGACACGCTAAATATGTCACGTTGGTTTAATTAACAAGGTCTACTGTAAACACAGGTATGGTGTTGATTAGACAAACATACGTAATTTTATTTAGTGCTCCTACTTCAAGCTAGGGAACATGGTTATTCAGTTATTATCACTATTGTGTTGTTATTATAATGTTGTTCATAATAATAAGAAACACCAATAGATTAATTATAGCTTTAATTGGCTAATTTTATTGCTGTTACTAATGATTGCAGTCGTTAAATCATCCGACCTTGAAATCAAATGTGTCCTTATGTCATATATGACCATACTGTATCTCCCCCTAGCATGAAGTTCTTAACCCCCCCCAGGCTCATGTGCACCCGGCTGACATCCATGTACAAACAGAAACACTCGCAGCGAGCCGCATATATCACAACATGCGGGACAAAGGACTCGGGGGCAGGCGTTTGGTGAGACAAAAGGGGTTTTATTGAACACAATGAACTGGAAACTAACAGGACCGCGAGGGATCAAGAACGGGAGGACTGGAAATTAGGAAGGGCACATGCAATGGGAAGGTGCGGCATCAATGACCAGACTGGGGACACCGAGGCAAACAGGTACTTAAACACAAAATCTAAAGAGGGGCAAGAAGCAACAGGCGCAGCTCATCCTGGCCACATCAGAGAGGAGACAGGAGGGTCAGGCAGACGCGATGAGCAGGACATAGCAGCACACACCTCGAGTGCCGGACGGTGGCCACTGTAAACGCTCTGTGTCACGGCGCGCGCTCATGCAGTCTGACATAATGAGCGAGATGAAAAAAAATGATTGCATATTATCGGTATTCAGCTTTGCCAGAAAGGACCTCGTGCCTTTAAGCAACTCATGAAAAATGAAAGAGATTTGGCTGTCATGGCCGTGTGCCGCTCTGACCTTGACTTGAGACGCGTCTAACAGGCTTCTGAATTTTTCAGCAAGGAAGGTGCTTCTCCACCAGGTATTAAGAGAAAACAATCGTTATGTGGAGGACAAGCGATGAGGCAAAGAGAGATGTTGTAATTATTATTAGGTCACGTGACTGCAAACTGTCAGGAAGTGTGGCGCTGTATATTTTTATATTTTTGTGTTTATCTTCCAGCATGATTTCCGATGTTGAGATGGTTGTTCACTGCTCTGTCATTACAGGGCCCCCATATAGATGTTGCATAAAACTAAATCCTTTACAATTTAAAGTAATAACCTTTGACCTTTTGAGTGTAATCGTTTTGGTGCCTTTTTTTGTCTGTGATGTGAGGCCTGGTGGCCCAGCTGCAGAATGGGTGCCATTTAAAGAGGATTCGTTTGACACTTAGCGTTCAAAGGGTGTCCTGATTTCGGGAGACATTTGAGGAGTGATGTAACGAGGGGAATTCTGTGAAGGGGTGGGGCATGTCGATGGACGGCGTGAGCTGAGATATCGGCAGGGCAGTGGTAGTCCAGCCTGGCTCTAAGCCAGCGAGGTTGCTGACGCCACAGGCTGGAGGGCAATTCGATCCCCAGACCCATTCGAGTCGAGGCCCACACACCTCCATCAACCCACACCCCCTCCAGCACACTTTTTGCTGGGCGGCCAAGTTCCTGACACCTGCGTTAAATCAGAGACGTAGCAGCAGGTCCTGGTCCCAAGCCTACGAAGACCAGCAAGAACTACTCAGCATTAATCAGACCCTACAGAAATGAACATCCCTTTCCTGAAAGTACTGTCAGCGTTGCTAGAAAAAAATACACCAAAATATACATTTTAGTATTCTATATATAGATGAACAACAGATTTCTGAAGATTCCTTAAACTGATCTGGAAGCTAATTAATTTCACAAAGACAGTTGTCACTGAACAGGCCAGTAGCAGCTATAGATGATCGTAAACTTTATTGATGCTCATAGTGCAGACAAGTAAACATGGTTCAGACAAATTGAAAAGCAAACACATTGAATGGCCTGAAAAACAGAATATTAAGGGGGAAATATATTAAAATAAGGGTCAAGTCCATTTAGACCCTGGACCACAAGGCAAGAAATGGAGCCTTTAGCCATTTTGAGATGGCTATGTTTTTTATTTTTCTTTTGGAGGGGGTGTCATGTTATGACACTGCTTAAGTGACATTGATTGATCGTCCCCCTCCCCCAGGTTTTTGTTGGCAACCTGAATTGCAGCCTGTGAAATCCGGTGCTCTCCCCATGCTTGTCTGAGATGCAGTGGGGGGGGGGGGGGGGTACCGAATGTGTCCCCTGGACTGCCTCTCGTTCGTGCTGACATGCTTCCAGCCACCAAAAAGCCCAACACTGGCTAGCATGCTATGCTACACAGTCACTCTCAGTGTGTGTTTCTGTATGTCTTTTTCTCGGTACCAGTGCGGTACGCCGACCACAGGCTCCCCGCTAACAAACGTGATGTGCTTTCCAGCTACCCGCTCATTCATTACGGTCGTACCATTCACCGCCGTGCTCTCAAGTTCCCTAATACCTCCGTCATAAATAATGCACGACGTGCGGATGTTGTCAAAAACATGATAGAGCTGTTACTTTTCGAGTTCCCGTACTTAAGAATGTGATCAGAACTCCTCGGCGTGACTCATTTTTTATGTGAACCTCGTGTCGTACATCTTGATCAAATTAATGCTATCTTGGTTTGTAATCACTCTGCAGAAAATCATGTTAAATGAGGAGTAAAATGAAACATTATTAAATGTATTGTGAATTATTTTGACTAATTTTGTGTCACAACGTGTTAGTCGAGCTTTTAGAAGACATGACTTTGGCAAATAAATTGTTTATATAAATGTATATCTGTCGAGTGAGGAACGTCCCCAGTGGAGCTAACATCATCCTCCTCCCCTGGTTGATTTTGGAGCACGAAGGCCTTCTGTTGAAAGAAAGGCTCCCTGCTACGTGGGAGATGACATGCAGCTATACTTGCATCACAGCCCCCATCTGGAAGAAAAGAGGTCTCTCATCACCACCCCCCCCACCCCCAGCAACGAAAACTGACTTCATGAGCTGAACACTTCTACTGATGTCACGGTGATGTCACTGTAACCCCGGGTCGCTGTAACCCACGGTGATGTCACTGTAACCCTGCACCCGCAATTGCACATTGCTTTAGATACACAGCATCTGCTAAACAAATGTAAATATTCAGGGAGGGGGACAAGCATTATGTAGCTGTGAAGAGGAAGCCAGGTATACTAGTAATTGCTGGCAAATTTGTGCATGGAGAGGGAGCTGTTTCAGGGTTACACTGCCAAATATAATTTACATTCTTTATCACCTAGGAAACAATTATTACAAAGCAAAACATGAGGAAAAACTGCTTCATTCATGCTTATTGTCCAAGTTAAGCGACGTAAGTATAGTGTTTTGACTGTGATTAAGTACACATGTCATCCTGCATACAAGACAAAAATATGATACAGAAACATCATTCTGCTTATTATTATGACTGAAATTGATGGCAAGGTTCTGATACATTAAATAGCCAATTCAGCGTCCACTCAGTTGAAAGATGATGGTCCGCTTAAGTAACGTTGCCTTTGTGTATTCAAAAAATGTGAGCCATTTACCCTTCTGTGAATAACACAGCTATGATGAACAAAACAAATCTGCATATGTTTCAGGTTATTTTTCATGTTTTTACAATAATTCACTTCTCAGGCCCGACCCCACCTCTATGGAAAACATAGCTAGCTTCCAATTTTGGGAAGTAGTAGCTCTGGTTTTTGGAAAAGAACAAACCATCCGTGTGCAAGGTGCATTGCCATCGTGCTGTCGTGCTTGTGAATTCGGGAGGTGGGGGGCGGGGGGGTTCTAATCTGTCTCTTCACCCTTTTGATGGACCAGTTCCCAGGGCCCTGGCTTGTCAATAGAAGTTCAGTAATTAACAGAGTCACATGATGCTGCCGGCGAGATCAGACAGCCGGATTAGTTCTGTCAGGTTCCCCCCCCCCCCGCGTCGATACAGGGGCTCGTACCTAATTTGCATACCTACAACAGATAGTGCTGCTTCGGCCCGACTTTCCTCCTGTGACAAGGCGAGCAAATTATATATATATAAATTATACACACAGATGAGGCAGTGTTAGGGTGGCAAAACGTGCTGAGAAGATGCCCCCTGTTGGTAGAGTGCATGTAGTGCATTTTAGTTTTTCTTTTCCTCAAAAAAAGTTAACAAAGCAACATAAATTAATGAAATCTGAACTGATGACATCATTGTCAAAGGATGCCGTGCATTCCTCCAGATGGGTGCCGTGCGTTACGTTTGATCACGTGATCCGTGGGCCCCGAGGTCTCTGGCCGGCAGAGTCGCACGAAAGGTCGTCGCAAGAACAGGTGAGAAGCGTGAGTTTAATTACTGCTCAGAAGCTCCGCTTGACCTTTTGCCAGAACGGCGCGACCTGTAACAACTCTCACCGAGCCGGCCGCGGCACTCGCTAATGCCGTACGTGCCGCCATGCCGCTCACGTGCCCAGGCAGACGTGCCTGGTTCTCATCGTCCCAAGCCTTCGTACCCCTGTGTCCCGCTCCTGCCGACACCGGCCCTGCTTCCCTCCCATCACGTCTCGCCCCAAGAGCGACCGCCGGTACAAATCGTGTTAAGATCGTGTTCGCGGCACGGACATATTGTTTTAATAAAGAGCCTGTTTTTTTTTTTGAGTGGCTCTCTGGCTTTCCTGGGCCGCAGAATTACAGTATTTCAGGAGGTTTAAAAAACAATGTCCCCCACAGGAAAGGTAGCCTTGACGTGGGCCTGGAAGCCTTTCATAATCGCATGCATCTGGACAGCATTATGGGAAAATATTCCGATATTTTGTTATGTTTAGTTTTCCCTTTGCATTTGTCTCTCAGGAATCAGTAATGGGGTTAGCAGTGACACAGAGCAGGAGTGTCAGTTCTGAACCCCGAGCGCAGATTTCGCTTATGGGGGGGGTCTGGGTTAAATCCCACAAGGAGAATCTTCTATCTAAATCGCCCCGATGAAATCCCAGCTGTGCAAAAGGGACGTGTGCAAAAGATGTAAATTCATCACAAAAACATCTACTGAACAAACAGAATATAATATCCTTGGTCCATGCCCCCCCCCAAAAAAAAGGTATGTATCACACGTATTGTAATATATGTTGTGAATGACACTTCTGTATTGATGGCTCTTGCCCCCCCCCCTTCTGTATTAGTTTAATCCAGCCAAGTCAAATTTAATACTGGCTTGCCTGGAAGGTATTCACGTTATCACAGAGCTGATTGGGGGGGGGCCGCCCCCCCCGGCCGCGCCCCCGGGACGCGGGGGGGGGGCGGGGGGGGGGGGGGGGGGGGGGGGCGGGCGGGGGGGGGGGGGGCGGGGCGGGGGGTGGGGGGGGGGGGGGGCCGGGCGGGGGGGGGGGGGGGGGGGGGGGGGGGGGGGGGGGGGGGGGGGGGGGGGGGGGGGG
>JABFEA020000044.1:5239073-5257958 GCA_019775915.2 Cyphomyrus plagiostoma
CACCCCCGTCCGCAATCGGCAGCCGGTCTCACTCTTCATACTTAGCAGCCGCATCTTACAGATCGTCAGCTGCTGGCGGTCTCGGGGGACGCCTCGTCTGGTTTGCGACAGAGCCCGTCCATCTGACGCGGTCTCGCTCGGCAGGTCGTTCCGTTCCCCACGTTCTCCGCGTTCCCTGGGAAGCGGCCCCCGGGCTGCCAGTGTGCCTTGGAACGTGGCTCAGAGAGGCCGCCGGCTCCGCTTACTAACCAGATTTCCTGGGCCTCTGCTTATTTATTTATTTCCCACCTGATCCGAGTCACTGGCCATATGCGAGGGACGCCTGGTAATTATGGTACCGAGGGCGGCACGAGCACGTATGCTAAAAACCGCGATGCAGCGACTCGTTTCGTTGGCAAAGCCTCGTCGATTTTTCAAATAACTTTTTTTTTTCATAACCGGTGTTTTTTTTTTTTAACACGGTATTAATAATGTAAGAAAAAAAAAACCTTACTTCATATTTTGCTACAGCTGATGTGTATGACATCTGGTATTCACCAAAAAAAACAGAAAAATATAAAAAAATAAATGATTTTTTTTTACAAAAATACCCTGGAAAATATGATGCCCAAAATCGGAACTTGAGCTAATCTGAGCCACAGGTACACAAATCATCCCCTCCCTGCCTCTGTATCTCTGTATGGGTGCTGGGAAAAAAAAAACTCAAACCCATGGACCTGAAGTGCAACTGTAAACAAATCATGGCATTAATGGCTATAGAAATGAACCATCCATCAACCGCAGGCTGTCGCCGGGGCAATGACAACAACATGATTTGTCCGCGGCTCTCCTGGCTGGGTCGTGACGCCCTGCCCGCGCTTCAGGGGATAGAGCGAGTCCTCTCGCCCCGCAAACCTGGGCACTATTAAATGGGGCCATACACAAACGGGCCAGGCAGCCGTGAGCTCACCTGCCCTTCCGGAACCATCTGCAGAAATGGCAGCTTTTAATGCCTTATAGGAAATTCGGCATGGGTTTACTATGCAATACCGAAAAAAAATAACATGTGTGCGACTTAGGGGTGTTGATTGCTGTCACATTAAATGTGTTCCTCGTTCCTCTTAAAAGCATAACAAGATAAATCAGCCCCGGTTAATTAAATTATGGCATAGGTGAAGGTGTAGTTGATAAGGGGGGTCGTGCTGATATGTGGCTATAAACATCTCAGGTTCCTCACTGCCGCGCCCCCACTACACCATCGCCGTGCAAACCTCAGTCTCTGCGCTATGAGGCCCCGCCGCGTCGTGCGTCTGTGAAACCTGGAATTTTCCGGCCTAAGTTTTTGTTTTTTCCCCATTTCCAAAACAGGAAGTCTCCTTCAGAACAAAATCACAGACAGCTCTGCGACGATATATTTGTTTTGGCGAGGAGTGCTTCCTACGTTTTCCAGGGACTTCCTTCGTGGTCTCTGTGAGTCCCAGGGGTATCTGCCCCCTCCAGTAAGCAAATACGTGTTGTGTATTTATAATCATGCTTTGGTGACTAAACACTCCAAACAGCTACTTAGGTTTGCCCTAGTGTGGTTTGCGGAAACAAAAGAAAAAACAACCGAATGTGATTTTAAAACTGAAAAACAAACATAATTGTATGGGAAGCACCACAAAGTGCGAAGTGCAACACCTCAAATCCCAGGAAACCATGTGGTAAGGCATCACTTTAATTTCCAACCTCACACACAAAACAGCCACATCAGTATGGTTTAACTATATCCTGAGCTTCAGTCAGAACCTTTTCAAGTTATTTTTTCATTGAGTTCATATTAATTATCCTTTTTTTTTACTTTAGTTTGAGAAAATAATCGTGTGTAAGAGCACGGCTATTTCATGCAGGATGCAAAGATATTCAGGAAGTAGTAGATCCAGGTAGAGATCCCTGAGTACATTCATGGCTGTGAGCCCAAGTGTGTGTGTGTGTTTAATCACTCACCAGGCCAATAATCTGGAGCAACAGAGATGCTTTACTTTCCCTCGTCACACGTGCTCAGCTGAAGGCCGCCTGGTATTTATCATGCTATGTAAATCGAAGGACTCCAGCTGATTGGATGTCAAAAATAAATAGCAGAGGCTGGAAGGCAACATTTTTTAATGCACATTAATGGGCAGTTCCATTTTACCTGGAGGCTAGGATCCATTTTGAATTTCATGTTTGATAAATTCCCTGGCTTTCTGAGTAATTTAAGCAATCTATGGGGCTGTTGAACCTTTGAGTGTATTTTTGAACCTCTGGGACTGGCGTACCACATCTGCATATCCGAGTTCAAATATATACTCAAGATGATTGGTTTAAACATTAAGTTGTTGATCTTCCCCTTGATAGATTTGTCAGACTGTCCCCTATTTCATTTCTAAACTACGTGACTAATCCTCCAATATCCCCCCCCCCCCCACACACACACACACACACACACACACACACACACACACACTCCCCACACGTCTTCACAAAAAGCCCACTGATTGAAACGGCAAAACTTCACACTCCGAGGTGAATTTGCAGCGATAGTATGCGAAGACAGGTCCTTAAAAGCCCATTCAGTCAACGGCCCCCTGGGTTTCCGCGTATCAATTAAAAGCCGGGGATCTGTACAGTCACTGGGCCGGCGGAGAGGCCCTCCTATAAAAAAATAACGCACCAATGGTGCGTCGGCCACGCAGTGGAATGCGACGCTGCCTGACGCACATCATAGTAAAGCCGGGCTCGTGAAGGGCTATTTTGTGGTCGGTAACACCCCCGAAACTATACTCCATTGCTTTGTCGCACTTTGCTTGCTTTTTCCGGCATGGGAATTAAGCTCTACGCAAACTAAACCTAGGAATAGTGGGGGGGACGGATGACAGGGTGTCTGGTACTTCTATGACCAGATACATGCCTCTCCAGTCCAGCAATGCTAAGAAATAAAATAATAATAATAATAATAATAATAATAATAATAATAAAAAGCAGGATGGGCCAACTTGTTTTCTTTTGTTATGCACCACTAATTACCATCATCATTTGCAAACAACAGAGGACATACGTGCAGCCTGCCATACGCGGCTGGCAATGCTAACAAGTTAATATAGCAAGTTAAATTCATGCCCATTATTATGTGCTGCTAGGAACATGCTCTATAGCCAGAGCACTAATTGCTACAGTAAGCAGCGACAACGCAAAATGATTTATAATGCGGCTGAATCGCTGCTAGTTATTTATTTTCGCTGGCATCACATGAACTGCGACGCCTTGCAGAATTTGTTAGTCAGCACCAAGGAATGCAATTAGGGCTTAATGGACTTTAAAGAGCGCTGAGATCAAATAAAATATGACAACAGCAAAACAATAATAATTGAAAATAACTTTTCAGGTCTGCAGATGGGGGGGATACCATACAAGGTAGAACTGCTGGTAACACTAAATCTGCCGCAATACACGTTTCGAGTTACATACGTGTAACTACTTGCACTTACGCAAAGGTCATGTTTTCAAAGCTGGGTGAAATTTTACTGTCACTTATTGTTCAGTTGCTGAAGATTTCCTAAAAATTGTGTTGTACTCGCTAATCGCTATACTTAACATTATTATTGCCATTACCTTATGTTTAATGTGCAATTCCTGCTATAGGTATAAGCTAGACATCACATTAAGATCTCTGATACTTCACAGATTTGATAGTATATGCCTAAATTGGTCCTCAATAGGCTACGTACAGAGGTGGGAAATTCAGGACCAGAGAGTAAAAGTCCAGACCAAGATTTTGTTTCAACCAACCAGTTGAGTCACAGTCAGAGAGTACTCATCTGGTTGGTTGAAACAAAATCCCGGTCTGGACTTTTACTCTCTGGACCTCAATTATCAAACTTTGGCCATTCAGCAGTAGGTTTGGTGGTTCTGGAACATTCCAAAAGGTGAAAGCGCTCGTCTGTTTACCTGCCATTGCTAGCACCTCTCTGAACTGGTTTCCCAGCGACTGGGCCAGTCTAAGGCTCAGGACTTGGAGTCTTGGGGGGTGGGTGGGTGGGGGTCTTTACTAAGCATTTCAACAGGAAAGGCACTGTGGGACTTCTGCTTAAAATGAGTAGCCCCTTCAGCTTCTGGTGAGAGAACAGTAAGATGGTGTGGGAGACTGGAGGAGAGATTATGTGTTACATAATTTAACTCTTTCCCATCTAATACTTAGGAATAGCATTAACCTATAGAGTACAGTAAGACAGTAACCATTCCCAGGTCCTCTTCATGGGACCTTGGCCAGGTTTTTTTTCCCAGGAATCCCAGGCGACATCATCTTCGTCATTACAGCCCCCAAGACCGAAAAGAAAGGGTGACGAACACAGACGGTTCCATCTCCCACCTTCAGTGGGTCTTTAACAAACAGAAGGCGTTTGCTGGCACCCAGAGGATAGGCTGCTGCTGGCTTGGTGCCTCGAGCCAAAGACCCCCGGGTCCGCTGCAGGCCCCTGCAGCTGCCTCGCCCTGGGCGACCCACGGAACTAGGTCCCCGGTGGTTAAGGTGAGCGTAGGAGCACTGCTTAGACAGCATGTAGCGCTGGGTGGTGGGCTGGGATCATCCATGTAGACTGCTTGCATTATTCTCATTGTTATTATTACATTATAGTTATTTAGCAAATCATTTTATTGTTTTTATTATGAGAAAACTGGCTCAGATACTCCCTAGAGCAACTGGGACGAAGCCACTCTGCCAGTCCTGGGATTCGAACTGGCAACCATCTGATCACACACCTGGGCCTGTATCACGAAACAGGATTTCCTGCTTAGCTGGATAACATGTCAGATTTAAGATAGTCTGGGCTCAGTGTAAGCGAATAAAGATGAAGTACATTTAAACGTACCTACCTTGAATCCGACAAGTTATCCTGCTAAGCAAGAAATCCTGCTTTTTTATTATTATTATTATTTATTATTATTTATGTTTCCCCCATCCCACAATCAAAATTAAAATACTAATAATTTTCAGAGGCTTTAATCTAAAAACCATCTTATTAATTTGCAATGTATTTATTATTGTTATTATTGTTGTCCATTCATTCATCCATCCGTCCATCCATTTTCTGAGGGGGTCCTGAGCCTGTCCTGGAGGCTACAGTCATAAGGCTGGAAACAAGCCAGGATGGGGCGCTAACCCATCACAGGGCACAGTCACTCACACAATAGTCTGTTATTATTGTTGTTTTCAAGTTAAATTGCTCAAAATTTCAGTGTGTGCTCAACAGTATAAGAGCTAATCCCATCCTTGGACCCACAACCTTTTGATTACATCACATGTCCGCCTGCTTTATGGTGACATGATCTCCCTCTCAAACGGAAGCCAGCACACCAGCGATGTGCCAGTCACATGACACCGTGCGGCACGGCTGCCGTTCGCAAAACAAACAAGTGCGATGCACTGCGGACGCACGGTCCGTCTGTAGGTGCACCACGAATAATAATAAAGATTTGCCAAAAAAACTTAGCCACATCATGTCGTAGTGGGTCACTCGTTGGAGCAGCGTTACACGTCACTTGTACCTTCACACCATTTACTGGTTGAACTGAACATTAGTTGCATCCTATTTGGTTTGTCTGTCTCAGGAGCTTGGTCCTCCTGACCTGGAACAAGACTGGCTAACACCTCCATTCTCCTAATTAACTCGCCGGCGTCGGTGATTTGAATTATGCATATTCGGGAACAATTTAATTATGGGGAGCTTGATAGGCTCACAATGAGTGTAGACAGGGCCAGGAGTGACAGAGGCTATAAGCAGGAGGCCCCTGGGCACAGAGGGGCCCGTTGGGGCCTTCCAGGCAAACACGCCGCCTTCAGTCGTCTCATCACCTACACACCAGGCGGGGGAGTACGGTGTGTTTGCTTTAATCTTCTGTTTCCGCATAATCACGGTCAAAACCGAAGGCCGGGGTGGGGGTGGGGGGGGGCAAGTTTTGTTTAACTTACTGCGTACGAGCAGTTCGAGAGTGCATACTTACCTGGGTAATTACGGTGCTGGGGGAGATGGCTATTAAGCTAATTATTGAATGTATCTCGTGTATGTTTTGGGGTTTATTGCTGCAGCTGACCCAGCTCATTAGCATTTATGGACGGTGACGCAGACAGCGGACACCCCCCCCCCCCCTTGTGTTAAACACGCATCACGGCTCTCCGGAATGTTCTCAGACCCCGCGGAGCTGAGCTGGCCAATTGAGACCCCGCTGTATTTTAGGGATGGGCGTATGTAGGCTCCAGGCCCCAAATTACATTTTTGCATAGAAGATAATAAGGTCCATAATAAGGTTGTAGACCCAGGTGTTCATAAAAAAAAAAATCCTTTGTTTAGGAAATAAAAGCCTATGGATAGCTGCACTATTATAAAAACTGAACAATGATAATTTATGTATACATAATTATATATACATATATGCAATTATACAAATTGTGTATATATATATATATATAAAAATTACATGTGCATAATCATATCAGCGTGCATGCACACATTGGAAAAAATGACATTTGTTGATATTATTTTACCTAATCACGGTCTAATTACATGCACATTTAACACCTGACGTGCACAATTCTGCATAAAGGGATTATCAAATTAATGTTCGGTTAGTAACTGAGACAAATGACGCAGCACCAGCCGGCTGTCCCCATGAAAGGCAGGGGGAGGCGATGAGCTGCGATTTGTGTTGGTGGGTTACGAGGAACTTCATAGGACAGGTGACTTAATGTAGAAGCCATTACAGTTATGAACACGCCGGCGTGCGATTAAAGCATCCATTAAACGTGTGCACTGCCCTCATGTTAAAAATAATAAACAGCACGATTTGCAACAGACTTTTAAAATCTCGCTTATCGATTACAGACCTAAGAAATGTTCTTTTGGAACCGGAGTCCCACATACAGCGGGTAATTTAAGGTGAGTGGAAATGTTTTACTCGAGTCTTGTATGAGGCATTCACGGGAGAACGTCTGAAAGACAAATAGAAATCAAAGGGTCCTTTATATTAAATTAAACTGCAGAGAGGGGTGTCTGAACGGAGCCTAGAGCTCTCCACTCTACGAATCGTATAATGAACTTGCAACTGCCCTTAATTAAGGTCTGCAACCAATGGCATTTCCCTGTAATGATGTCAAGCCGTGCGGCAATTAGGCGCACCTCCATGAAGGCGAACACTGTTTGTAAATCATATATATACACACGCACGCACAGAGAGGGCCTGCCTAGTGATCCCCTCCTGAAAGTAAGATTAATTAGTATGTAGTGTTTCCGAGTCAGTTTGGTTGGTAGCACTTTTAACATCATACCCAGAGGACATTTGCCTTAGATTAAAGATGAACTATCCCTTTTCTGGCTTTTTTTTCGTAATGAATGCTTCAGACAAACCCGCATACCGTCTAATTAGCGGCAGGCTTGAACGGAGTGTTAGTTTTGCCCCCGCCCCCCAATTGTAACTTCAATTAAAAATAACCTGTCACAGTGTTTTAATAACAACACAGAGCGGACCAAGCCCTCTGAAAAGGGTGCGATCAGGGCCGGTATCATTCCGAAACATATTTATAAGTCGCAGGAGTGACACCCGTTAATTGTTTGTAACGTATCTTTCGCTCTCTCTCTCTCTCATCTATTTAAAATAATTACTAGTCCTTTGAAAATTTGTACTTCGCTTCAGGAAGCCGGAAGCGGCCTGACGTTACATTAATGTGTATGCACTTGTGAAGATCGCTAATTATGAATTTCAGAAATCACAGAAACGCCGCTAATAACATAACCACTGAATATGCAGAGTAAAAACTTTTTCCAAAAGGGCACGCATTCGTGTCATTTGCCCCTGTTTGGAGTCAGAATCCCATGCAGACGAAGGTTACAGTTCATCATACCCAGTGATCCTCCCCCGTTTCGTAATTAGGCCTACTGCATTAAGATCTTAGCCTACATTTTCTGGAGAACGGTTTTTATTTTAGCAATACGTTGTTTCTTGTGCTCAGTCAGTCCAGAGTAGGCCTATGTCTACGTGAATAGTTCATATTGCTTTATACTCTATTTTTTAAGTTAGACACTACGTTTTTAATCCAGCACCCTTATGCACATGCATTAATCTTTCTGGGAAGTTGTAGTCAGTGCAACAGTTAACATATAACGCTTAACTTGGTTATGAGTCCATTTGAGATGACGCTCTAATTGGAGACATTTTACAAGGAAAGCACTTACCATTTTGCTTATTAAGATTGCTTATTGGTAGCAATAAAACGCACATTAGGGTATGGAAATTAATATACTGTATTGCGCAGAACATAATGCCGTTATAATGCGCGCTGTATTCCCTCTAATGACTGCAGCGCAGTTTATTAGCTCTAACGATCTGCGGCAATACGTTTATTGTCCCGTACAGGTTGATGGCTTTTTGATACGTCCGGGTTCTTGCCGCTTCCGATCTAATGTCGGGTCATTTGCTGGCGGGGTCCAGACGCCTTAATACGAGATAAACATATAAATAAGCCGTCTCGTCATAAATAAACTGGGCGGTATGAGCGGATGGGGGAGGGGGGCGGGTTGCGCACATGAATTTCACCTGTGCTTATTTTCTTCAATAGAGAGTGGGGCAATAGATAACAGAATGACAGCGCAGTCCCCGGGGACTCTGCCATGTGAGTGGAACACGCCGCCGGGTTAGAAGCTCCTTATTTTATGAGTAGCGGACCCTTAATTGACATCACAGGCAGACAGATAAGGGGAGAGGAGTAAGAACATAACAGATGATGATTTCGGTGCACGGTGTTTACAGACGCGTTTATGCGTGTTGAGCAGACCTTATTTGTTTTCTAAGCACGGTTACACCAGTTGTGGCATGTTTTTTTCAGTTTTTTTTCCAGCCCAATTTAGGTGCTGCACAGCTATCATGTCGAAGGGGAAACCGAACAGTATATATAAGCAGTTGTAACCTATATCCGATGTAGCTTACATCCCCCGCCGTCCATGGCCTGTCGAAAGGAAAGCTAACAAAATGCAAATAAATAAATATAGTATTTCTATTGTTGAACATAGAGCACATTACGCATCACATGACCAAACAGCAGATTATACTTTTTTTGTTGTTGTAAAAATGCATTAAAAATTGTGAATCACATATTTATGACATGAAAATAAGTTAGAAGTGGACAAAATCTGACAAACTATTCCAGCATATATTATGTAAGACATTTTTATTTCGACTCAAAACGAAACCAATTTCTAAGCCAGGCCACGGTGCATGAGACTTAACCGACCACAGCAAAACTCTTTAAAGTGACGTATGAGCGGCGACCTCGTGTTAATTACATGCTATTTTTTTCGCCGTTTAGGACGCACACAAACACTACAACAGCTGAATCAGCCAGTACAGTTCTTCCCCAGTGTTATCAAAATTTATAGGAATCAATTCCAGCGTTTTGTCTTTTATTTATTTGTTTTTTTATTTCTTTTAATCAGAAGCAGCAATGACAAAGGGCCCACCGTGGAGGCCTCACCGTGTGTACGTGCATGAGTGTCTGTGTATGCGTGTCTGTGTGTGCAGGTGTGTTTGTGTGCGTGTCTGCGTGTGTCTATGTACTGTATGTGTGTCTGTGTGTTTTTATAGCTGTGTGGGTCTCTGTGTGCTGTATATATCTGTATGCATGTATAGCTGTGTGTCTGTGTATATCTGTGTGTAATGCTGTGTGTGTCTGTGTATGTATATCTATGTGTGTCTGTGTATATCTGTGTGTTTACAGCTGTGTGTATCTCTGTGTGTCTGTGTATAGCTGTGTGTGCGTGTGTCTGTATTTCTGTATGTGTGTGTCTCTGTATGTGTGTGTATGAAGGAATGGTTTCGTTTGAAGGTCTTTGCCATGCCTTGTAACACAATAACATGGTTGTTTGATTATCAGAGTGATAACTGCAGACGCATGACTAGCCCATTTATCACATTACCAAGTTAGCCAGGGTCCTCGGAAAATCCCAATATACTCCTTAATGAATGGCATCCATAGCGGGGGGGGGGGGGCACTTATACACCACCGCTCTGTTATTTTTTAAGCCGCACGTCCGACAGTTATGAAATTTAAGGTGGTGTCTGGCTTTTGCTTCCATCAGGACGGCCTTGGAATGGCTGAGTGGCCGCAAGATGGAATACGAGATAAAGCGAGCCAGACGCCAGGCCCATATTGCCCAGGTGACCGGGTCAGGGGTCAAAGGTCACAAGACAAATATATTTCCCGCCCTCCGTTTGCTTATACGGAATAATTCGGTACGGACAAGCAAAATGCGCGTGGCTGCATTCATCTGTCACTGTGGGAACAGAATGCTTGCAAAATTAGCGCTGGACAGGCCAGCAAATTCTGAAAGTGAGAAATTATGTGTGACAGATGTGTTGAAAAACAGAAACAATGGCGGTGAAGCCATTTATTTTGTTTGTTAGCAATCCTATAGGACAGTTAGTATGTTCGGTAGTTACTGTGAGTTTCGATAACTTACGTTTTGTTATGTTGACCGGTTGCTGGAACGTGCTAACAGTGACGAGATATGTTGGTGAAAGTGTTAAACTCTGAATGAGAAGGCAGGCCTTTCACTGAATGGCAGCTCATTTTTTATTTTTCCCAAAAGATCTTTATGTCTAGGTCTGTTTTATGTCTTTATGTTATAGAATTATAAAACATTTAAAGTTAGTTGAAGTCACCATGAAAGGGTGAGGGACAGTAAGTCAGTAACCCTAACCCAGTCTGAAACAGTACTCCTGTATACCGTATATCAATTTACAGTATCATAGTTATATATGTGTATAAATATTCTTACAGCTGACATTTAAGATGCCACATTTAAATGCTTGGAGAAATCTTTGTAGTACAAAGCGGGTGTTTGGGGACAAGTAACTTGCAAAGAACTGCAAGTGTGATCTGTCACTGGTGCAATTAAATATGCGAATTGAGTAAATAAGCAAAGTGGACCAGCCGGCACCCCTGTTCCTCTCAGCCACGGCGCCTGCACAGTCACACTTGTAAGACATTATGTAGGATTCTCAGCTTCATTTGCCCCCTTTTCTCTCACAGGAAAACGCATTATGACTTCGTACAAGCATGGATCGATTTTTAAAGAGGCCTTATCTGATTGCTTTTATATTCTATTGATTTTTTTGAATGAAGTTTTATGGTGTCCAATTATTTTCTTTGTATGATTTTTTTCTCCTAGATCTATGTTCGGCCTGCCATATAATTGCTGAAAAGAGTTATTATATTGCGGCTGATAACGCTACTTTATTGTATGGCGCTAATTCCTTTTTATGGAAATTATCCCTCACATTGTGGGTGTAGCGCGTGCAGAGCACCTGGTTTCGGATTATGGGATGGCTCGCCACGAACGCTGCCGCCACCGCGTGCGTCTCATGCCTTTCGACGGCGCCGTTTATCGCCGCCATTCCTGCCTGTATTAGGGGAGCGTGTAACAATCACGTAAGATGTTCTTTTTCCCCCCAGTCGTGTGATTCTGTGGTCAGGGAGACACCTTTATGGCGACTTTTCGGCAGTCGCCCTGAACACTGGTGGCTTATATAATTCATGGCTTGCAGGAAGCCATTCTATTTCTCGACCATTTATCATTTTCCGGCTGGGGGGGGAGTTGGTGGGGTGGACTCTGACAGTCTTCAAACGTCAGTCCCTTCAATTAAACCATCCTTTCTCGCTTTCCTTCTCTCCACGCTGGATGTCGTGGCTGCAGATTCGCTCCAGATGCTTAATATGAAGAGGACTTGGCAATGAATCGATTTATTTAGCCTGCCGGCATTCGGGAGATGCCCCCCCCCGCATTATATAGTGCCTTACAGACCATTGTAAATTCAATACCACCACCATGAAGTGGGTGGGGAGGCCAACCTCCTGTATTATGCTGTCCACCTCCCTAGCCACAAAGCCGTGTGATCCATACCCAGCCCTGCACAACATCACAGAGTCACTCCATATCACCCAGATTCATACAAATGTTTTTACATATATTCTTTTTTATCCATATTTATTACAGGGAAGCCAGCCTAATCAAATATGACAGAAAGCCCACAGCCAGTTCATTTTCACCACAACAAATCCAATACATTCATATTCAGAAACTTTTATCTAATACTGCTTATTAGATTGTTTTGGCTATGCCGGCAAAGCAATATATCACCAGAGTAAATAATAGGTGTGTTTTTTTTTTCCCTCTCCCAGGCCTGTGTTTGCCTCTGCCGTTTTGGAACGGCGCCTCCTGGTGGCTCGTTAATAAAACCGGCGCAGCTTTTGGGGCCATTTCTTCAGCACTGGCTCTCAGCTCCCTAATGGGGTCCTGGGAGGTCAAGTGACACCCCTCTGCTGTACGTGTGCTTGCCGCCCCCCTCTAAATGCCCTCCCTTCGCTTCTCATTCCACGGAGATCGATTTTGTGCGTTAATTACTCATGGAAATGGCCGGTGAAGCCCTTGCAAATGCTAACAAACAGTGCAGTGTACATAAATGTATAAACTAATATATACAGTACATGTGCTTTTTTCTCGAAGGCTCAGTGCTGTGTAAAGAACGAGAAAGTAACTGTTGTCTCGCACCTTCAGGGAACAGCAGAGAGGGCAATTCAGAGTGTGCAAGGTACTAAAAAATTATCTTTAGGTTCTGGTACTTCAGTGCAAGACAGCCTTATGAAGGGCCCATGTTTGCACTCTGGCAAGGTGCCGTCAATCGCTTGATTAGCACAATAACTCTGGGGCGGCATTAAACCTGCCAGCGACGAGGAATAGTGACGGTAAGGGACTCTGAAGGTGGGTGGCCCAGCCCCGGAAACCCCGGCGAATTCACACAGCGCACATCAGCATAGTGAGGAAGTGAGGAGATCGCCCACGCGTTCTGTCCCCCACACGTTGCGGCGCGGGTTTGAGTGGAGAGGTGCCCGTACCACATGCTGCTCTCGCTTTTGGCACCAGCGGGTTCTATTGTGTGCCAGTCCCACAGAGAGGGGTCAAGCCTTGGGCGGGTACGGCGGGGGCACGCTGCCCTCCACCCTCGGCGGTGAGGGGGCTCCCGGTGGGGGCCGTGCCTGCCCTGTGAGTGAGCTTGTAGCGCGCCCGCCCTTGACACGCCTCCTCCGCGGGCCGCGGCGAGCGTCCAGGCCCGGCGCCAGCGCTGTGAATGGGGCTGGCGTGCCAGCCGGTGCCAGATGCGCTGGACGCTTTGCGGGGTGGACACCTGGCCACTCAGAACTTGGCTCCCAAAGCTATCCGCAGCGCCCCCCCCCCACGTCCCCCTCACCGTCCACCCCCTCCGCCCCCGCCACACCACAGCCCCCCTCAGAGCCGTCGGGGGGGAAATGAGGCAGTAACCTCAAAATGAAAGGCCCCCATGCCCTCACAGAGATATCTAGTGGGGGTGCATTCTGATGCCCAGGCAGCATTTACAAGTAATGCTGTTTACTCTATCATCATTTCCCAGCATGCTCCTGGCCAACTCTCGTTCTTTATACTCAGACCAGTAGCTGGGGAGTTTATCTGCCGCACACGGATGGACATAATTACCACCTAACATCGGGCAAGGAAGACACCTTGAATGTTAAGCTCTTTGTACCAAGACAGACATTAGTGCATTTTTTATTACATGATTATGATGATAAATATTACTTACGTGACAGACTGCATTGTACTGCTTTGTGTCTGTGTCTGTGTGTTATACTGTTTTATACTGCAGACTGTTTATAAAATGTATTTTTTATTATTATTATTTATTTTAGGAACATTGGCTTCAGTCCTCAAGCGGTCTTTTTGGCCTGTGGTTTACCTTGCATTTTTTTTTTTTTTTTTACTTCCTGTTCTAATCGTTTGTGGTGATCGGGAAGAACCAGGATAGATTTAATTAAGCTCATCGCTAAACTGGGCAGACTTCGATCTTTCCAGTGATTCCGTCATAAACAGCCAGGCGAATTAATCTGGTGACAATACACGCAGACATCGGGATGGCGGTCACGCCTCCGATATCGCACACTCATCTCTTGAAGGGCTGTTTTAACCATTAGCGAGTCAAATTAATAGAGAATAGAGACAAAATGTTAGCCTAATTACTTCTTCTATTAACAACACAGTCATGAATTTCCACAGAACCTATCCTAAAATATGAAGCGTTGAAAATCAATTTGATTGAGCTACAACCTCTTGTTTCGACACTAAATCATCTCAAGACATAGCTGGCAGTCGTGTTTTTTATATTATTAATCTTTGTATATGAATTCAAGACTCTGTGTCCAATTACAGCGTCTGGGAAGAGATTAAAAAGTCATATTAAATGTAGAAGCCCTGTGGGAATCGCTTAATAAGAGGCGCTTCGACGTCCTGACCCGAGTGTCCTGTCGGCATCTGACACGTACCTGAAACACAAGACGCGTGACCGGAAGGGACCCCAGCATCGGTACCAGGGGCCCGCATGAAGTGAAGAGCTGCCGTGTCGACACCCGTGTGAATTCAGCAATTATGCGGAACTGAAATGAGGGATTTATTATTTTATTATTGTTTATCAACAAAGCAGATAGGCTGGGCACTTAGCTGTACCATAAATATAAACTACAATAGCAATAATGCAGAAGCATGCACAAAAATTAAATAAAGCCATATTGTAGCACAAATATAAATTTCTTGTGCATAATTTCTATCACAAAAATGTTAAATACTCTATAGAAACAGGTTGTTATAAAGTATACGTCAGTGTGTAGCTGTATAGAGCAGTAGGGTGCTTGGACAAAAGTCTCTGCTAAATAAATGTAAAGCATCAACGGCAAGTTTATGATTCATACAGTGTGGATAGGCGCAAACCAAACTGGAGAAATCGGGTTCTACATCAGATTGCTCACAGGGAACATATACTGAAGATTTTACAGTGTCTGCCTGCTTGAAGTCACAAAGTTTGGTAATAGTGGAGAATTAGCTATATTATGCAACATCTACGTAACATTGTTTTAGTTTATGAAACTGACATATAAGTGTTTTTCCGCAAATTATATACATACATACACATACATATATACACATTCAGGTGCATTTAGCCAGCTAACGCAAGTCAAGGACTTAGCAGTTGCTCTGCTTATTGCGAAATACGTTACTTTTATTCCCCGTGAATTTTTGCCATCAGCTGGTCTTTCATAATTTTTTTTTCCCATCCCACAAAGAGAGCCGGCCTTCTGGAGGACTTTGAAAAACATGAAGTCGAGTTTTGATAACTTTTGGGTATCGACCAAGCTCCCTCTGGAGAGACTCTCTGCGCAGAAAGCAGATATGAAGTCAGAAGCATGGAGACAAATGCGAGGTAATAAGAGACATTACTGCCTCACGGTGGGTCTCCGTCTCCTTCAGGTACACTCAAGCAGAAAAGTGTCAAGATATCAAATGCGGTGTCAGTTTAATGAAGAGGGAACCAACGGAAAAGGGCTCCATTTTTTACCGCTTGGAATCCTATGAAACGGCGGCAATAACAATGAACCTCCAACTGTGCAGTCCATGTTTGGGCAAAGAAATATTATGTATCATGAATCACAGATTCCAGTCGTGCTACTTGAATACTGACATCTGTTTTGACGGAAGGCCGAAGATTACAAACTTTGTTCGCATTATATACATTCTATATGAAAAGTTAAAAAGCAGTCATACAGGCAAAAATGACTCAACCCCTTACATTAGGAGACCTATTAAAATACATGGAATCTACAATGTTTTACAGTGACATACAGTGTTGAACAAACCACAGCTATATTAGCAACATATGATGACATAATGACAGGTTTATGGGACATGATTACAAAAAACATTTTGTGAGATGGACATCCATTAGCCGTGTTTCAATAGAGCCATTGACTGCTCTGTTGCATAATTTATTTTGATTTGCTAGCACTATTTATAACCAGACTTACAGTTATTTTAATAGTGATGTGATATGAGAGCTGAGCTGTCACAAAGGTATAGCCAGGCTGGAGAGTGGATTTGAGGCACTAATCATGTTGTTGCCTATTAGGTGATAAATTCCTGGCCTACACTTTTTAAAAAATTATTCGGTGAACAATCAACACACAAAAAAAAAGAACAGAAGAAAACACATAAACGATATAAACATTCCACCCCTTTTCAGTATATATTCCTTATCGCCCAGAACACTCGCCCAACTCCCTTAAATGAGTAAACAAATAAATAAACAAATGGGGAAAAGGGGAGAAATAAAGAAAGATTGAATGGAGTACAATATCTACAAAAATCATCCAACATATTTAAAAAGTAGATTAAAATACTTTAAACATAAGAAATGTATGTTTAAAGTACTCTAGCCTACACTTTTAAAACAATCAATATGTCTGAGGCACATTATCGTTGTTTTTTTTTCAGGAACATATTACCAAATCAAGTTTAACAGACGAATTTAATCAGTAAATAAGAAAGGCCAACACTGAGTCGGTCAGTGGCATTTAACCCCCGCATCGGGGTGTTTGTGTATCTCTTATTGGGTAGCTAATAGATTTCCTTCGTTTATGTGAGACGTGGCGGACGGTGAGCGGCGGCCTTTCCATTATATCAGCGCCGTCGCCTGTCGTCCAGCTTTAGGAAGATAGCATTAAACGCTGCAGGAGTTTTCACCTCTTGACAACATCCCAGCTGTGGACTAGCAATAGCTATCCTCCCGTGGCAGTTTTAATTATCGGCACTGGCGATACCATCAGTAAGTGTGTAATTACGTGTCAGTTTCCTGGCTGTTGGCTATGAAAAGTGGAACCGGTGAGATGATGATTGTTGAAACTGTAGACTCATATTTAAACAATTCAAAATGTGTAGCTGCCAGTGTCATTAAACAGAGAGAGACTGACCCCGGCTGTCAGTTAGCCTAGCTTATGTAGATATTTTCTTTCTCTCTCTCCCTCTCTCTCTCTCTCTTTCCCTCATCCGTCTCACCCCTTTCTTGCATGGTCTGTCGGAAGGCTTCACGCATTAATAGGGGACAGAACAAGAAGTGCGGGGAGTTTAGTGAGAATCTCCTAGTCTCTCTGACTCCCACTGAGTTTCTGTTCCCACCAAACGCACACGCTGTTTCTGGGATATGGCAGGCTGTGCTCAGAGTTGGCTTTCTAAACTGGAAAACTAAGGATATTGTCAAAAGAACTATTTTTCTGGCCTTTAATTTCTGATACAATAGATGTCGGGCTGGTAAAACAGACCTGTTAAATATTTATAGAAATTTATTAAGTGTATAGTAATTATTTTATAATTATTGTATAAACACGTGAAATCTAGGGCTTAGTTTGGCAAATAAAGTACACTTCTTAAGTTGTTCTACTTTTTATGTAGAACAACAAGTAGCTTTTGGACCATAATGGCATTCTGTTGTCTATTATGTGTTGGATGCATCATCAAAATTCCAGGAAAACAAATTAATAAGCAGATTAATTAAATACTTCAGTGGGTAATGAGAAGAACTGAGACATGGGTCCTCTCACCTGTAGCTAAAATATGCTTAAAGTCCCCACGGTGGCATCGAAGGAGAATGGTCATGTGACCATGATCATGTGACCATAGCATCCGCATTGAGACTTATTCTGAATTACTGGGCATTATCAGCAGAACAAAAATCACCTTTAATATCATGAAATGTAATAATTTCCCCTCCTTCGCCTTTCAGCCCCCCCCCCCCACCCCTATTTAACCAAGCTAGCTCCTTAAGCTTAAACACACCGCAAAGACACAAAACGCTTTGGTAGTCCGGGGGGGGCGGGCTGGCAGGGTCTGTGTGATCTGCTGGCCCAAGGACGAGTAAGGAAACATCCATATCATAATGAAAGGCACTAGTAATTGCAGCTACACCTCTGTTCTTGAAAGTAATGAGTAGGAACATACTGGAACCTCTGAGGATTAATTTGTAGTAATATTTTATCAGCTGTGAAAAGGGTGATTTATTTTCTTTTACATAACCAAACTTTAGAGGTGGCCCTTCCAGACCTTCCTTGGAAAATAAAGTCTACATATTTTTTAATTGCAAACATGCCTGTACAGAGAATGTAGATGTTCTTCTAAGGATGGTGTATTTATAATATAACAAAGTCCACATCATCACCCCACCTACCTAATATATCTACAAGGCTAGGCATGCAGGCAAAAGCTCAGAATTCACATCCGTGTGAAATCCCTCATGATTAAATAAGCATCAGCGCTTCTAAATAGCTATATAACTCTAACCATTTTCAAATTTCCTTTGCTGATATTTCAATAATTATAAATGTATGAAAAATGAATGTGAGCAGTAATGTTTTTAATAGCAGTATTCCAATAATCTTGTAAAATCCCGCTGAATAAATTACAATGTATATGTTCAAGGACTAATTTGCTATGCTATAGAAACCCTTAAGTAGCATAACAATGTTTGTTGTACTAATTATGACTTTAATTAAGGTTATCAGAGGAAAATTCCTCACCAGGAGGACATGAGACTTACTCTCAATCGAGCACAATTCCTGCTACATTTATACAATTTGGCTGACATTCACTTTAAGATTAATTTAAAAAATTTCAGTGCCCATGACTTGTTTATGCAGCTTTTGAAATTGATATATTTTTGTGGGAATATTCATATGGTAATGCTAAACTGGATCATTTAATTGAACAAAGGTCGCTTCAGTATTGTGTGTTTATTCACATTTAATTGTCATCTTTTGAGTTTTAGACCTGTTTAGCTGTATATACTTCATCAGTGATGTCATGAATTTGCAGTACAGACCGTAAAGAGGTGTTAGAGGTGTCCTCTCCTCCGTTGTCAATTGGTTTTTTTTTTCTTTTCTTTTTCATCCTTTTTATTCTGTCCTTCTGTCTTATGTAGTTAATTTTATATGTA
>JABFEA020000044.1:5270913-5288445 GCA_019775915.2 Cyphomyrus plagiostoma
ATTTTTTAAAATATCATAAAATTAATTTTATTTGGTACCGCCCGGGCCTGTGAATGGTCCCGGTTGTTCTGGGGGGGGTGTGCACCCAACCCCCCCCCCCCCCAAAAAAAAAAAAAAAAACAGACCTCATTAAGCAGTGTACCTTGACTATTTCATGCACTGAAAAATTTATGAATGTGGACACAGAGGTCAAAAGGCCGGTCTAGCCATTAAATTGCCCCTCATTTCATCATACAGTATGACTAACCAGGCGAGGTATGCACGTATGGTGGGGGTGCTGCTTTGCCATAAAATATGGCCCCGGATAAATAAATAAAAAATAAGAGCAAAAAGGAGAAACAAAGAACAATATTTAATATGTTTATGATGAATCAGAGCAGACCTGCCCCGGGCATCTTGTTAACTTTTTACCTCATTTCCCTCTCCTTCCTGGGGCCTTTTGCTCCAGACCCGTAGGCTTCCGTTACATGGACTGATGAAGGTTTTACACCAAAAACATCTCCACACCTGCAAGTTTAAGATTAAGATGTACGGGGGGCAAAAGTGGCAATTATCTGTGGTATGGGTTCAAGCAAAAAATATGTATGTGACGTTATAAATACAGGTAGCTATGATACTCTAATTGTATTTTAAAAACTATGAGAGACGGGAATCTCTTAATAGCAGGGATCCAGAGGATGACATTTAGCTAATAAACAAGTTTGTTGTAATACATAGGACACATGCCAATATATTATATCCTAACCTGTTAAAAATGTTGCAAGAAAGTCAGTATAATTGAAAAATAAATTCTCACAAATGTTTTATATAGTCACATTTACATTACTTTAATCTTATCTTTAAGAAGTACATTTGAGGCAATGAGCAATCACTGAAATGCTTCTGCTTCGCCTGGCCCATTTCAATAGCATATTTTAGGTCAATTTTTGATGGAAACAAGTCCACATTCATAATTTAAATGTGTCATCTCTAAGCCAGCAAGATCCTTTCTGCTATGGCAGCACCACCAAACGCCACCAGTCTATTAACAATTACATCAGACTGTTTCAGTACGAGGCTATAATTTATCATTGATTAAATATTTATTGATATTAAAATTTAGCATTGGGCTTTTATACTTGTATGGGCATTCAGCTGGAATAAAATGAAATGGCTCTGAAATATTTACACAAGGAAATTTGATAAGGTCTAACATTTCTCTACATTTAGCCTCCCTGGGGAACACATGTACAAAGATGTGTGCAGTCAATAACATTACCCTTCGCTCTGTTGTCTGAGGTCCCTTTTGCATTGTATTATAATCAGTCCTGGAGATTTTTTTTGTCTTTTGACAAGAAGTGATTTGGTGTCTTATACAAAATGAAGTGTACTGCAAAAACAGCAAATACACCATGCATTTTTTATATGTGACTTACAAAAGTTATATAAGGGGAATTCTCAGTGTCTCAAAAGAGGTTTTTTTTTTATAACATTCCATCACACCTAAGTAACTAAACGCATTTCATTGATAAATAAGAGAAAGACAAAATGCATATATTTATTCATGCTTCTTGATAAACAATGTATTTGTTACAATTTGTAATCAACTATAAAAAAAAATGGAGGGAAAGAATTCTATGAGATGTCTACATTTTAAAGGCATTTTGTATGTCAGCCCTCAGCAGGTGGCTTGGAGTTTTCAAGCAGGAACTTTCTCGTGACTTCCTTGCGCCCTCCAAACGCCCGTGGGCGAACTGTTGCAGACGGTTAAATGTACACAGCCTTACAAGGGGAAGTCCAGGCAGTGGACTCAAATACAAGCTTTATACAGACAAAGAATTACACAGGTAGGCCAGAGGACATCGCACTGTCAAACAACAGAAGGTGTGTTATCTCTTTATTTAGCTGATCTTTTCATCCGTGGTGACATTCAGCTTCTCCGTCGTGGTCAGGATGTTAGGGTAATTCATTCAACCTTTTCCTTGGGTAGGAGCCGTCTTGCTGCTCCAGGGCCATGCTTGTGTTGAGCCTATTTAGGAAGCTTTATTGTATGCCCCCTGTCACTTGTCAGGATGCTAAAATAAGCTTCTGGGGGGAGAGGATGTTTGTACTTTGTGTGCATGTTTCAGTCAATGGGGGTGATTGACAGGTAGCAGGGCATCTGCAGTGGCACACACACGGAAATGCCAATCACCTCAGCATGGGTGGCGAGGGTCTCCTTCTTAATAGGTTGTTTTAGTTGCGAGGTTTTGCACAACCCGAATGGCATGACCATGAATTTAACGATGCCACACCCCCACAGAGAAAGTTGTCTGGAGATGAACATCTGAGATAAAGTGGTCGAGGGCCCTGAGGTGCCCACAGCGGCTGCGTGTTCTCTTTTATCTTCAGACCTGCTTAGTAAGTACAATCGTCACTTGTTAATTGTTTGTAAAAGAATCCTTTGAAACCTATCACTCAAAGCATCTGTCATTCAGAAACACATTCATATAATGTAATGTAGACACATTGTACATAATAGACTATAAACTTTATATCCTATGAGAAATAATTTTTGAAAAGGTTACATCATTTTATGACACATCAAGAAAAAAGCAAAATGGGGTGAAAATTGAATTTGGCAGAATAAATGAAGAACAAAGCATTCTGGTTTGACTCAAAGCTGCAGGCTTCTTCCCAGAAGCGGTTAATGTGAACACTGCACATGTGCCCTATAGTGTGGATAGGACCCTTAAGAACCATGGAGAGATATCCTCCAAACTATCATTAGCCAATATATTGCAATTCTAATTTAAAGTACTGTATGTATAACAAAAGTAGAGTAATTGCTGAGCTTAGAGACACAACGGGGAAGTTCATTTCACAAGAAAGGGAAGATCTTTTTGTTAATATTGCAAAGATTTTGATTAAGTATTCCCAACGATAAGATTGATTATTGAAGAGTTAATCATCGGCTTCCATTCATCTCATCTTTGGAAATGTTCGCAGTTTTAATTTCACAGGTGGAATTACTTGATTTTAATGCCGACCATTTGGGATTTACAGCAGAAATGATACGTTATTCTGCAATTTACATGTTAAATTTTGTAACCCCATGGTGGTTCAGTCATTTGTGAGGAAACAGTGGGAGGTCTGATGGTTTCACATTCAATGAATAATTTTTATCTCACTTAGAATATTGGGGCAACATCGCCTGCGTTGTCACCACAAAAAAAAAAAACTGTTTTCCTCTTTAATTAGAGAAAATAAATTAAACCATACGTTCAGTTTAACAGATTTTTTTAAATTGGTAGAAAATATCTGTCATTCCCTTGTTTTATTCATTTTCTTTAATTTACTGAACCCTAATTCAGCTCTTCTGTAGCCTTTATATCATGTGAACCTAATACTTCGGAGAATGATCCAGAAACTGTAAACATAACACATGAATAAAGGCTTCCATAAAGCAAAGCATTTTTATGCCTGACAAGATGTGACCTTTCATATATTAAAACTGAATATATGAAAAGTAGCTTTACATTAATAAACATCAATCTCCATCTTAAGGCGAATAAAAGCTCATCACTTCAGCACCATGAGCACTGAAACAGCGTGCATAAATCCATACCCGCTGGTACTTAAAAATAAATCCATATTTTGGACGTGCCCGTGTGCCAACAGCTGTCAGGCTTAGTGGTAATATTTATATGCGATGTCACCTTAAAACAACTTCCTTCTTCCGAATGGCATTGACAGTGTCATGTTATCAGGTTTATCATGCGAAATGTATTTCCAAACATGCATGGATCCATGATACAACAAAGCAAATGAAACAGGCAGAAAATAAGGCTGCGACAAGTACATCAGTGACCTTCGGTCACCAAAGGGCAGTCTATGTCCCTCCCAAGTCCACCGCATCAGTGTGTCCCCTCCTCTCCTCCCATTCTTAAGCTACAGAGTGACTTAAATAGAGTCCTCTGCCCCCCTGTGTGCCCACGCCCAGGTGCGGCTGCTGGCAGTGGGCAAGGACAGGCTGGCTGCTTGCCACAAAGTCATTTTGTTGTGACTCATGCACACGAACAAATGACGACGTCGGACCGGACCGGCCCGTATTTTGAGAACAAAAACAGACCAAAAATAAGCATCACGTGTACCAACGGCTCCAAGATGTCAGCCCCAGCACTCTTAACTTTGGTTAAACTTCAAGTTACCATTTCTACTGTCCAAGAACTTGAAAAATAAAAGCTTTTAAAATAACCGTGCTGATGTCACAGCCGTCAAGAGCAAACTGAGTAATAAGGACAGTGTAACTTACAGCCTTGTTTGGAGAGAGCAAGTGATGTAAGGTGAGTCTAACGGGGCAGAACATTACACAAGTCCATGTCCCCTACAAACAAACATGCCAGGGCTCCTGATAAGGGACACAGCTAGCGGACTGTGCAAATGACTTGACTTCCCAGCACAGGAACAATAAACAAACTCACCCTGACTCCGGGGGTGTGATGTCATAGCCCGGAGTGGGATCATATGTTCAGTGAGGCCTGCCACAGCCTCCTTACACTTGGCGTATCCATCAAATGACAGAAACTGCTCCTGGCTTTCAGGCTCACAGCATCAGCAGGAGCAGGGTTCAGGTCTTTGCCCATAAAGATCTCCTGCACCGCTCTTCAACAAGTAAGGCAGCCATGTCACGGCACCACATGACCACATGACGTCGCTCAAAACAACAAGGTGGCCAAAAGTCGTAGGCCTTTAGTCCGATGATGTTTTACATGGAGGGAGGTAAAACCTTGGTTCATTCTGAATCATAAGGCATGGTTCCCTGCCATAAAACTGTTGACAGTCCATTCAGGAAAACTAGCTAGACCTGGGTGGGCAAGTCGTACCCTACAAGAGGCATGGGGTCATAAGAAGCAAGTAATGTTATTTTCTATCCCGACACTGACTTTAATTAGTCACCCTTGAGTGCTGAGGCGTGAGCTGAAACATGGCAAAGGCCCTCGTAGGGCGTGACTGCCAACCCCCGATCCCCTGATTTAGACATACAAAAAAAAATGTTATTTCACCAAGGACATAAATCATTAAATGAAACACAGAGTGTAAAATGTGCGACACCTTTAAAGACGTACCGGTGACTGATGACATTTCACAGCCGGCGGAACCCGCTGCACATCGAGCCTGTTGTCAACTGTCAGCTGTAATGGCAGCCATTTTCAGGCAGACAGAGGAGTGTGGGGGACACGGCGGCGGGTGAGGTTACACCTCCGGAGGAGCAGGCCAGCATGGCGCAACACTCGGGCGGCAGAGGAGAGGCGGTCGGAAGCCCGGCAGGAGGGCACGGAGAGGGAGCGTGAGATGCGTGACAGCTCCGCGCCCGCCGCGGGTTTATTAGCGCTGTCTGGGCTCAGCTACACTCAGAGGGGCGTCGACTATGCAACAGATCATTAAAACCCACGGCCCATTTCACCGGGTTGCTCGACGAGGGAGACCGTCGCCCGCTCACTAGCAAGCAAGTCCTCAAAAGTGGTGGACCAGGACTCTGGCCACTTGCCGGCGTCCCGCTCCCCTGAATCAGTGACAAGTGTGCGTGTGAAGGTGACGTTACATCAAACATCATTCAGGTGACTTGCTGCGTAACCAAGGCTTTTGTTACCTAACTACAAGCAGTGTTTATGGGTACTGCGGGGTTACCATTGATATCTGTATATTGTAGTAGCAATGCCAGTTTATATCATCACTTATGCAGTCTATGAAATATCAAATGTAGCACAATTGCATAACATTGTATTTTTTATTGATTTTAACAGATGCATTCGCTATCGAAGGCTGCTCATTTTGAGGCTATGTAAGCAGTGGTTTTAAGGCAGCTGGTCTGACTTGTTTTAATGAATACAGTATATGTATATACTGTACACTCAGTGACAATGTTATTAGGCATACCCAGCCTGCATACCCGTTTGCCTCCATGACTGTTTCGAGGATAGACAAGTTGTGTATTCAGAGAAGCCTTTCTGTTCACCACTGTGGTGCAGCGCTGTTCATTTTGCAGTTGCAGCTTCCCTGTTAGCTTTAACGAGTCTGACTGTTTTCGTTTGACCTCTCTCATTAATTAGGTGTTTTCGGCCAAAGAAATACCATTGACTGGACGCGTTTTGTTCGTGACGCCGTTCTCTGTAAGCCTTAGACACTGCAGCGTGTGATAGAATCCCAGGAGAGTGGCTGTTTCTGAGCTGCTCAAACCACCACACATGGATCCTACAATCGTATCATGTAAAGTCACCTATAACATGTGTCTTAGCCATTGTAATGCTTAGTTGAAGAGTAAGTGAATCTCTTGACTTTGTCTCTAGTACATACTGTATATATTCAGCTGTAGCTGCATGATTCTCTGTGTAGAGTAGCAGGCAGTCTGTGTTAGAAAGCACGTGTACCTAATAAACTGGCCACTCAGGGTATATATTGTATATACATATTTACATTATATTCACTTTTTGCTTTTTAGTACATTTGGCTGTATTTATTTTTCAAAAGTTAAGTGTGCACACAAGCCAGTGTCAAATGGATTTATATATGTGCAATTCAGTCAAAATAGTAGCTAGCCTTAAGCAAAGGGGCCTTATGAAACACCATGCATTTATGAATATGTAAATTTTAACCCATTTCTTTTATTGGTCGATAAATAGCCGATCTAACAACAAAAGGGAATGGCACACAAGCTGTAAGTCCGCCTCCACGTTGCACAGCTGCTATTGAAATCTGATGAAAAGCTTATTGGCCTCCTTCCATCCTTTCATTGCATTTTATTTATTTATTTTATTCCAAGGATCTTAGCAATTTGATGATACATGTATACGTCCGTGATGCAGGCCTGTGCTGGCTAATCTATGAGGTGAAATATTTTTGCTTCTTTTTCGAGAAAATGTGCAATTTGGTGAGGCAGGAGAAAAAAAAATGAACAGATCCTTCAGAGCAATAAATCACTGGATTGTTGGTGACACTCATACAATGCGGATATAGTGTTAACTGTATGAGTCAGACAGCCCTCTGCGCACCCGGCCTGCTCCTTCACGGTGACCTTGCCACGCTGTCGTAATCAATCATCCCGGCATGGGACACACTGTTTTTGTTTAATATCACACTATTGGCATATACAGTAAACAAAGTGCAAAGGGAATTTGAAGCTCCAACATGATATCAGCCGCGCAACGGCGCTCTAACGGTGAAGTCGCTCAAGTTTCTACTTCCTCTTTGTATCATTTCTTTTATGCATTTTCCGCAGGCTAAAAGTTGCCTGATTATCGTCAAGGATTTTTGTGTGTGTTTGTTTGTTTGTTTTTTTAATATTCGGAGGTTTGAGCTCTCTGTTGTCTTTTAATAAAAGCTTAGAAATCTAATTGCTGATTTAATTATATATATTTTAATCGTACAGCATAGTTATTTATGTACAGTTTCGTTTTAGATTTGCGGCACTCCAGTGTAATCACAGCATGAGGCTACACAAATATACAAACAGGCTACACTATACAAATCATTTTGGAAGATACAAATATGCAATGTATGGATCATATGTAAGTCAATGAACATTGCAAGTTGAATCTGTGAAAAAAAAATGGTTTGCATTAATCTGCTTCAATGTAACATTTAACACAACATAACACATTTTTATGTAGCCATTCATTTTACTTTGTGAACCACACAGGATATTTATGTTTCTTACCAATATCTCTCCAGAATATTTAGGCAGCTGAGTTGTCATGAATAAGTGTGCGAAGAAGGTTTGGAAGACCTTTCTGTGGCTCCGAAGTGACACTTCAAGGGCTGAACCACTACATCATGGCTAAATTGGTGTCACATCCATATATACATACATAAAGTTATATATCATGTGTCCGATATGTATGCGCAAATCCAGGACACGTGTTGAAGAGCGGGGAAATGTGCTGGAATATTCTCCACGTGTGCTTCTAGCCCTGTCACATCTGTCATGTTATGACAAAGACCAAGGGGTTGAATAAATGTTAAAAAAGAGGGGAAAAAAATTTGTGGGAACTTGAATTTAAAATAGGGATCAATGTGATATGTGCCCAAAACATGCGAGACAAAGGCATTTTTTAATAAAATATACTGGATAGAGTTATAAGTAATGGCCCAGAGCAACTTAAACCAAATTGTAAATGATCTGGCTAGCTCATTTGTTTCAGGATGTTGCTAATTGCAGAAGAACCTGTGTTAAAATGGCTAAATGTTAAAATGGAAATTCTTGGCATGATTCCTGTTTAACTTTTCTGTGTTTTTCGAATTCAGTGAGCTTTTCTGTAATTTCCTCCGTGGCTGATCTTGACTGACTGGGTGGCCGCAAAATCATTACGTCTGCTGACATCTTTCGGAAGAACAGAACAACAGAGGTGCCGAGGCGAGGTTTTCCGTGAGGGTTAAGACGGGCATCATTTAAAGATCTGCTCATTGGGTTGATGTGGATCTACATTAAAGCTCTGATGATGGTAGATCTACCCTGAGCACACACACTGGCCCCTAGGGACTGTCACCCAATTATACAACTACTGAGAGGTTTTAAGGTACTTGTAGACAAGAGTTGCCCCAATACACAATAAGACTTTTTTGCTTCATACACTCTGCCTCGGTAGGAAATACGCTCTAAATATCTTGCTGTAATATACTAAGGATTTCGTTAATGAAAGCACAAGATATATCTTCATTATTTGACAAAGTCAAGGGTAAATCAGCGAGGACTGCAAAAATATACTATATGTGAACAAGGAAGGAGCATTAGCTAAAGCACCAGGAATCACAGATTTTTTCGCCGTGAGCTGAAGATAAATAAATGGTTCATGTCAGTCAGTGAGTACTTACATTACATTATCATGTCTCTGAAGTTAACTAAAAATGACCTTTCCTAACCACATTCTTAATTGCTGTGATCTTGCTCTAATAACTGTGATGAGTGACAGGCAGGTGGGAGAGGCAGGTCTCAGCATTTATGCCCCTGCTGAGTCTGTTAATTTATTCCTGCACACATTTCCACACTCGGCTCATTTGGACCCACGCCGGCCAGCCGCCCGCAAACAAAAGCTGAGAGTCGTGTGACGGTAAGGACGGCTGACCACCGAGGTTACCCCCCTCCATCCCCTACAGGGCTTCACCCTTGGGGGTCCCAAGGTGGGGCCGATGCTTGCCGGCTTCACCCCGAAATGGCGCCAGTTCTGCTACAGACGCGCCGATGCCTCCCGAGTGCGCCAGCCCGCCCGTGAAGCAGGAGGCGAAGTCGGAGCTCTTAAACAAACAGGAAATGACATCACCCGCCCGTTTGATGTCCCTCTCCCAGACGCACTGGGGTAATGGTGTGATTTTCTCATGTAAATGGGGGTCATCGCTACTCTTTAGAATATACATGGGATTTCGCCTGGGTGTTTTTGTTTCGGTGATTATGTAGCACCTAGCGGAAAGTTGGTTATTTCTGTGTGTAAATTGGTTGTGGTGTTTTTTGTTGCTTAGCCCCAGGCTTGGCTGGAGATATTGATTGAGTCGGATGCAGGGTCGGGCACTGGAGGATTGTGGTGCAAACTCGATGTGGAAAACTGGCGTCCTATTGGCACTTCTTACCTCTTGGAAACGGGGGAAAAAAGGAGATCCTTCAGGAGTTGCGAAAAAAGTGACTAAACAAAAGGAATAACTTCATAGTTGTTTCAGTGACAGTTTTTTTTTCTCTCAAATAAAGTGTTTCTCGCATGTGTGAGTTTATGTTTGCGCTACTCTGAATTTCTGTTTTACGCCACTGACCTTCCTCTCTCCCATGTAGGCATTCCCACATCACGAATGCGACGATAATTAGCTTCAGGATGACGGCGGACAAACCTGAGCTGTGAAAGGACAATACTGATCTTATCTGATAATTACTAGCATTTTAATTGTGTGTTTTTAAATATTGCTAGAAATGTTTTGCAAGGCAAGAAAAAAAAAAACAGGTATCGGATTGTATTTGTGTCATCTTCATGCTATTCAGCTTAATTTGCAGGTAAATTTAGTTTGGTCTTCACGTTAATTAGCTATTATGAGTAAAAAACCTAGCAGGAGGTTGAAAAGTAAATACGTACGGTTAGCCATGTGTGTAATCAAAAAACGTCACGTGATCAGGCACTATGGGGGGCAGCAACTCAGCTTACAGTAGAACAATATAGAAAAACGTGCAGAATGAGAAAACCCAGGAGGTGGGATGTAGCAGGAAGACTTGCTGGTTTTTTAAGACAGGTCGATAGAACATATTCATCACTCGAAGGGCGAAATGACAATAGACTTATAACCACACGCACACGTTCAGAAATGCACATGTGCAATACGACGATATGATTTTTCTAACCTCCATTTAGGGTAGAGGTTGATGTAGTCATGTTTGTACATACTCATTGGTATATGAATAGTTAGCCTAGAGGGGACACTTTCAATCACATATCACTTATTTGTTTAAATGCGTTAAAACTATGCACTGTAAAAACAAAATGGAAGGTCCTCACATGTGTCTCAATGGAGATAAAATATGTAGCTCTTGGCTTCCCAGATTTACTCTGCATTTAGAGCCTTAACACCTACACAGCCTCTGTAGCCAGAAAAAAGGTGGCCTGCTCATCCTTCGAAGGCCTACCCAATAGCACAATGTGTCATCTGAAGGCTGATGATGATTGGCCGGATTCAGAGTCACATGCATGACATCAGCAGATGGACATCAGAAGCAGGTCTCTGCTTTGTCTCTTTCATGCCTAGCAGAAATCTTTATATTTTTTTCCTCTCCAAAAAAAACATGGAAAGCAGTATTGATTAGGACTGCCAAAGTTCACCACCAGGGGTTGTCCGTGAAGCATTTGTGGTCTGGAGATCTGCCAGCAGACATCTAGATGTTCCTCCAATGAAGGCATGTTGAATGTTATCTGAAGTGAATACACTTAAAAATCTGTGGTCTACGAATGATACTTTTAGCACTTTGACGTAGATGCATTATATTCTAGGTCTTGCTTGAATATGCATTATGATAAATACAGCTTTTCTTCCTTTATTATTATGTATTTTTTCTGTCTTTTTTCACTGCCTTATGAAACATTCAGGCATGAGAAATCACAAGGAGCATCACTTGACAAGGCTGCTTTGTCACAAGCGGCGTGCAGAAGATCCTGGGCCTGGATGCAGGAGGAGGCTTTGAAGTGACTTGCTAACTGGGGGATTGTTTTCGGGACGGTAGTCCCGGGCGAGGCGCGGAGTCGTGTCGGGTACCTCGCAGCGACGCCTTCGCTGCGGCTAAGATGTAAATCGCCTTTTAATTTCTCTAGAAAGCGGCCGCGATTGCTCCGGCAAAGTGAAAACACGACGGGAAGTGTTTGGTTTCCAAGGTAACAAACGATATTTAGGTCAGAAGACTAACAAAGCGGAGTCAGATTGCATGAGGGAAACAGCACTGTCGTGTGCCAGACACGGAGGCTGAACTCGAGGGTCAAACATGGAATATTTCCGTACTTTGGGCATGTCTTTTTGTGGATCTGTCAAGTACACTTATCCGAGACATCCTAAAGAGCTTCTGTAATAAAGCTTTGTTCAGTTATTGCCCAGTTTCTGGTTATCACCCCCCCCCCATCACAGACATAAATACACACACAAACCAGCTCCTTGAGAATTCTATGCATCTGTTAGACCTGCCCCCTGTCTCGTGATTGGTGGGGGGGCAGAGGTGGAGAACAGTTAACATCTTGCCCCTATGTTGTCAGAATCAATCCGCACTGATCTCTTTAAATCCCTCATTTTTCAGAATCTGAATGCTCACCAGCTGTGTTCCCGATGTATGCACATTAGCTTTTCTGTTCGGTTCCACACACTGAGTTTGGTGCTCCCGTCGTGGAACGCCAAGCTCGTGCACCTAGCACAGTATCTTCTGCATAGAATGAAATGCGGCCCTTGGAATCCCTCTTGTTTTTCACAGCAAAAAGAGTTTACACTGTAAATGTATCCTGTGGAAGCAAGTCCTTTGATATTTTACTGTCATGTGTTGTTCATCGCCACAACCGTGTATGATGTAAACTGTTATGGAAGGAGCAGCGATAGATGTTCTGCGTATTGTCCATCTTTGCTTTTCGTTTATGGTGGAGAGTGTGTGATACGTGCGTTATGTGTTTTGTATTTACATTTAAATTCAGCATTGCTGCTTCTGCTGAATATATACAAACTCCAGCTATTGGCAGAGACCCACCAGTAACTCCAGATCCTCCCGCCATTATGGAAATGGGAACAGGAGTTTCGGGCTTCTTGTGGCAAACCGAGGAATCCGTCCTGCTTAACGTTTCTCAGACGAGGGCCGTGATTTGGCCCCGCCATCTCTGAAATTCCACTTGTCAGTACGCTTTACTGACGCATTTCATCACGTCCTCTTGGCTTTGTGTGCTTTTTAGAACCAGTAGGAAGAAAACCACAATAGAATTTATGTTTACAGAATAATGTTATTTTAAAAGTAGACAAGGAACCCACATTGATAGAGGCTTTAAAATATGGGGTCAAAGTTTTTCAACATATATGCGAATAAAATACAGCACATGGCTGAATTGTGCTCCCATTAAACAAACAAAGTCTTAAGAATCAATGAGTTTGTTAGGCTTTGGTGATTTATGGTCTGTAATGTAGCACAGAAGTAGGTGAGCTGACCTGATATGACTATGACACGTCATCAGCGACTCTTACCGGAGTCCCTCACATCAGAGAGACTCCAGCGGCTGCTGTTGGACAAGGCTTATGATCTGTAACAGCCAGCTTGGTGACTACTGTATGTATGTTCCGTCATTGCTAACAGCCCCCCCTCGCAGCTGTCCACCCAAGCCGGGCCGTAATTACGCAGGCCACGCAGAAGTTGCGCAAAGAGCAGTGACAGTTTTGCAGTGTTCATTTGTACATTTATATAACACGTTCAAGGTAAACTGCTGCAGTAAAGTGCAGTACTAATGAGTGCCATTGTTTTACTAAAATTTTACCATTGTTATTGTTACAATAATAACTATTTTCACTGTGACCTATGCTTCCTGGGATAGGAGGTTTCAAGCTCACCGTGACTTACTGGAGAGACGGTTATGGAAGTTGGAAGACAGAATAATAATAATAGTAATACAACTGTATTAAATCTGAAGCAGGGACTGTCATGGTGGCTGGGAACCCATGACTGTTTGTGCTGCGTATTTGAAGTTTATTTGAGGCTCCCCACTACCTGCTGCCTACCCGGTGAACTTGCATGTTTTCAGTAAATGATACCAATGGATCGTTTTCTTTGAGGCGAGTTGTTAACTTCTCCATTTCAATTACGTGCGACCTTCAATTACATATGACATTTGCGTGCCACTTTTCCACGATGTTTAATCGGCATCAATCTGTGAGCAACAGAACAGCTTGGTTTGCTTTCATTGAACTGTAATTTGACACATTGATCTTTCTGATTGATACATAATGTGAGAGTTGCAGCTTTAATCTTCATCTCACATCTCCAAAGTCTTACGCCACAACATAACGCTTAAGCATTAATTATACGAGGTTTCCATATAAAATAGACGGAGGACAACACTGGAGGCAAAGATCTACATAAACAAGTTAAAATGCTTTCTGTAACTGTGTCCACAGTTTCAGAGGGTCTCTTAGTGCCCGCAGGGCCCAGCAGGAAAGGAAGGCTCCGGAAGGGCACAGGCTCTGGGCGAGGTCTGGTTTTTATTTGTTTCATTGTCGTTTTTTATTGTTATTCAGCCCAGAGGTTTTATCGTCTGCAGGCCCGTAAGGCCTCTGGGCCTGTGGAGACAGTCATCCGCTGGTCACTTCTTATTTTTCACACCTGACTGAATTTATAAGGAATACAGGGGTTAGGCTACCAGCAGTATAATGGCCTAATTCCATTTATCACGCTGCGAGCATGACACAAGGTAGACATGTTTATTGTCAGTGCCGCATAGCTGTGCTGGGGCCGGGTAATAGATAACCACGTGTATTTCATTGGTTGGTACAGGAATATATACAGAGGGTGATTCCAATAGAGGACTTATTCACTTCATCCATTTAAATACAGGGGTGTCACTGGATTCAGAGGATAGTAACGGATCGCAACGGCGGTTCTCCCCTTCTCAAGGTCTCACGGATGCGGAATATTCTGGCGTTTCTCACGGGCAGGAAGCCGCGGGCTCATTTACGTCTGCGGAAACGGCATTTTATCTCGCCTCATCCACGGATCTTTCAGCTGTCTTGCTACCATAACAAACTGTTCGAAAAGAAACTCTTTGGGAAGTCGAGATCAACGGATCGCCACGAGGCACAGAACGGGAAAACCTCTGAACGTCGTTTTGTAGCAGATATATAAATTTATAGGAAATAAAGAATCAGTATTTTATCTCACTTGTTCTGTAAATGCTTCAGTGTTGTCATTGTGAAAGGGGGAAGTACAGTAATGTGCTATTCCTTGGAAGTCATTCTGGAAAAGGCTGCACTTGCTCTTTGGATATGGAAAGTGAGTCGTTAGACATGCGAGTTCTGCTTGAACGGATGTGGTTTAAGGCTGCTCTCTAACGTCACCACCACAATGACGCTGACAGTAAGGTGAGAGGAGTCGTCATGATGGTGTTTCGTGGCAGATTTAGCGGAGAAAATGGCCCGCGTTGTAGCAGCTGCCTTTTTAATCAGAAACCCAAACCCACATTAACGTTTCCAGACCAGTCCGAGGCACAACATACTCGTAAAGCCAGCACTTGTATTTGATCAATGTGCACTCAAGAATATTTAACTGAACATTGTTACAGTTCACCACAATCTACTGAACGCTGATACACTACACATTTTCCTACTGCTCAGACTACTGCACACTATCACACCGCACCTTCTCCTAGTGTGCAGTCTACTGCACACTGTCACACCGCACCTTCTCCTAGTGTGCAGTCTGCTGCACACTCTCACACCGCACCTTCTCCTAGTGTGCAGTCTGCTGCACACTGTCACACCGCACCTTCTCCTAGTGTGCAGTCTGCTGCACACTCTCACACCGCACCATTTCCTACAGCACAGTCTAATATTAACTCTCACACTGCACCTTTTCCTAGTGCACAGTTTACTGCATGCTCAGACTGCATTGTCTTCTAGTACACAGTCTGCTGCACACTATCACACTGCACTTTCTTTTAATGCACAGTCTCTTGCATGCTGTCAGACTGCATCATCTCCTAATACTCAGTCTGCTACACACTGACAATCTGTACCTTCTCCTACTGCACAGTCTAATGTAAACTCTCACAATGCACCTTCTCCTAGTACAGTCTGTCAGAGTCACATTGCACCTTCTCCCTATGCAGTCTACTGTACGCTGTCACACTGCACCTGGAACAGAAACGGTTCGTTGTGATGGAGGAAGTTGCCCCTGTTGACTATTTTTCTGGCCACGTTCTACCTGTTCACAGGTCAGCAGACACACTTAACAGTCTTTACATGCATGTCTCCATCCTTTTAACTCAGCGAAATGTGTGTTATTCAAAATCTTAGATGTTTATTCATTATTTTGTAATGTATACAGATGAAATATGAGAATTCAGTCTCCTGACTCATCCAGTACATGTTTCAGACTAAATTATTTTCACAAAATAAAAGGCACTCTGTTACACAGCATGACCTCCTGATGAATCACTTCAGGAATCTTCTTGAAAAGTGTAACCTCTATATGTGTTTTCAGTCGCCCACGCGCAGGGGAAGGATGCGACCGCAGGAAGCAGCCAGACGCGGGCAGCTTTGTCTGCCGCAACTTCCGCCTTCCGTCTCGCCATTCATCCCGTCTGCGTTTTATGATCCCATCCTTTTCCTCCTCCTACCGCTCCTCTAAGGCGGCTCGCGATGAGACGTTAGTTAACAGATATAGGCTGGCGTCCTGCTGGGAGCATAAGCTGCCTCCCTGGGTAGGAGATCCCCTCCAGCTGGGAGCCAGTGAGCTGTCGCCGAGGAGAGGAGCTCGTTTATGTTGATGTAATTGAGCATTGTCTGATTAAATAAAGCACTAAAGTAGTACTCTGCTTAACTGGTCCTGCCTGCCAGCCTCCCTCTATTTTCCGTTTATAAAAATTTGGCCATTCCCTTTCTTAATGATGTCGCACTATGTTCTGTATGGGCAAACATTGCATAATTCTGTACAAAAAGAATGGTGACAGAAAGTTAACATCTGCCTTAAGCAGGCTATGTGGGAACTTTGGCCATATTCCTCAGTGCAGACAATTTAGAAAAGACAAAATGAAGGATGGAATTATGAGGCAGTTTGTAATTATTGATCAGCAAATTTGTTTACTGCTCATAAAATAATCTAAAATCAGTTACCCATTTTTCTGTGAGAAATCTATATTATTTTTCTCTTTTATATTATTTTAAATATGTTTGAAGTTTATCTAACCTAATTATGACTACTCGTTTCGCCACAATTAGATTTTCAGGACATGCGATTTCAGAGGACTGCCCAAAAGCTTGTTTTTCTAGCCTGAGGGGGAAAAAACAGAATCTCTTGTTGTTAGTTTTTTTTATTAATGGATTCCAATTTTTGAAATATCGCTCCGTGTCGTGTTTTAACTTCTGGTGAAAAGAAAAAAAATAGGCAAAATATGGATGTTGCACAAGAGCTACTGCTTCATTAAGATATTTAGCTAATATTGGAGTTACAATTAGTTGACTGCTTGTTAGAAAAGCACAAACGATCAACAGTTCCAGGGGATTCATCCAGAGGGCCAACTGGGTCTTAATGATGTCATCGTAATTCTTCCTTTCAAGTTATGGAGTCGTGTCATACTTAGGATTTCAGTGCAGCACGGTCAGCTAGGTAACATCCAAAGTGTATAAATAGTATTTATACAGACAGACCTAATATTCAAAAAGTTATCAGTATAAGAGTCAAATCAAATCAAATCACTTTTATTGTCACCTCACAATACTGGTACAATGGTACAGTACATGTGAGTGAAATTCTTGTGTGCGAGCTTCACAAGCAGTAGTGGTGTGCAATATAAGAATTAGGGAAGTATATACAGAGTATAATTTAGGGAATATATAATAGGGGAAATATATAAAAAATAAAATATAAGGATAAGAACTATTAAAATAAATGCAATGAATATGTGCACACACACACATATATACACACTTATATATATATACACACACACACACACACATACACGCATATAACCCATACCAAAAGTCTGCATACGGGTATTGTGCAAAAATGGCATGTGCAATAAGTAGTGCATAAAGTGCCAGTGAAGTGACTATGAGGTGACTGTGAGGAGTTATTGGTCAGTGATAAGCAGTCTGATGGCCTGATGGAAGAAGCTGTCTCTCATCCTGCTGGTTCCCGACCGGATACTGCAGTACCTCCTGCCTGACGGAAGTAGTTTAAACAGCTTGTGACTGGGGTGACTGGAGTCTTTGATGATCCTCCTCGCTTTCCTCAAGCACTGCTTCCTATAGGTGTCCTGGAGGGAGGGAAGCTCACCTCCAATTATCCTTTGGGAACAGCGCACCACTCTCTGCAGA
>JABFEA020000044.1:5295398-5307886 GCA_019775915.2 Cyphomyrus plagiostoma
TATATTATACACACACACCTGCAGCTCGAACATTATTGAAACTCAGAAAACATAGATCTTTTTTGTGGCACTGATAATTCACTCACAGCTGGAGATTGATGACTACAAGAAGTCCATAAAAGATGTTACCTCTATATTTTCCCCGGTATGATTTATTTTACCATGTTGTCAAGGTTTGGAGAAAACAAGAAACAAATCAATGAAAGTCATGCTTAAATATTAAAGACGCTTGTAATAGAGATCTTTATTCTAACAGGCTGGGAGGAGAAAGTAGAGGGTTTCTGAATATCTGCTGCGGTAACAATGCTGTCACTCCTGTGCAAGCGGATTTTAGAGGGATTTAGGAGGAAAAGCCGTTTGTAAACACGTCGGACTGTTTAAGCGTACATGCCTGCTTCTGCAGTTTAGTGAGATGATCACCACTGGGGTCCGCTCTACACTTTCCAAAGCGACTGCTCTCTCGCCTCCTTTTTGTATTTTCATTCTTCTGCGCCCTGCTTTCCCTCGGGTCACACAGGCAGTTGGATCCGAGAGGTGTTCTGATTAGCAGGAATAAATCTCTTCTAGAGGAAACACCTTTGTTGTTGGAGTCTGTGAAATTGGCCAGAAACCTCCTCGTTCCACCGAAACCATGTTTACATCTTAACGCTGTGCTGTGCAAGGATAACTTTCGGAAGTGACTGGTTAAAAAATAACTGAGTGCCACGCTCACAGTCGATGACCTGGCGATATTAGAATCTCGGTCGCCGCAAAAACGGGTTTCCAACAAATTATGTACGTGCTCGTGTTCAACATGCGTCCGTGTCATCTAAAAATGCGGGACAGCGGAGGGATGAGGCAGGAACCGGAGGGCTGGGGTATAGCTGCAGGGGTTTGGAGGGAGGACAATAGTGAAAATGATGATGCAAGTCCAAAGGCGGGGACCCTGACATTATGGGTTTTAGCCGATGACCCCGCTGTCTGACCCTGCGCAATATGTTTCCACAGGCGATTCTATAACTCTCCAGCCAACATTTAGAGCTTTCCTGTTTGACAGGCTGGCGGGAGGAACTTCCACATCACTCAGAAGCCGTTCAACAACACGAAACGCCGGCGTGCCGGGGCCCCGAATAATTTATATCGCATTTCATCACCTCGACACACGAACGCACACATGGCTGACTTCTCAGGCTCTCTTTTCCCCGTAATATTATGTTCGCTCTCCGTCTTTCCCCCTGTTTTTTTTCTTCTGCTGATAACTGGTATTTGAGCCTTTGTTGGTGGCAGCCAGGCACGGACGCTGAGATGTTTTTTTTTTTATATATTTATTTTTTTTCGTATTTATTTTTTATTTATATATTTTTTTCCTGGGTGCTGCCGTGTTGTTATTGGAATGTGTGTGCTGGTGCGGACTGTGAAACTGATGAATGAGCGGCCATGGCAGATTCATAGTCCGGATCTTAGTGCAGCTGTGGAGGAAACTAATGGCTAGTAGGGACCACCGAGGTCTCTGAGCTAATACCTGCCTCTTCCATCACGGAACCCGGGGCATTTTTTACACCCTGCCAAATGAAAGCCTGGGCCCCCCCACCGCCTGTCTTAGTATCCAGTGAAACCCAGGGCACCGGTGGCAGATTTCGGGACTGTGTGGGTAGCAGCTGTCGTCTGGATGTACCGCTGTCCCGCCCGGCGTGGGGGAGCGGGAGCATCGCTGGCCCCTCATCCCCCTTGGCTTGCTTTCATGACAGGGTAGTAGTACCCCATGCAGCTCGAACCCCAGACTACTTTCACTAGCCTGCCCGCCTCTCTTTGCTAAGCATATGGCTTCACTTTCCACCACCACCCCCCCCCCCACCAACTCCCCTCCTCTCCTTGCAGGGAATCGGGACGGTTGAAGCATCTTCTTCACCTTCTTCTTCTTCTTTTTTTTTTTTTTGTTTGCCGTTCCTCTCGGAAAAGGTTGCACGCTCGGAAGCAGGTCCAAAAATAACATTGGTGTGATAAGTCATTAGTCATTTTTCACTGTACATATGTTAACTTGACCCGCCGTATGTTAATTCATGCAACATTGGCCTCGCATATGGCTGTGCAGCATTCCCAACTGGTCCTTTCTCCTGCATGGGGCCTCATTACAGGCCGAACTTCACAGCGCTTCATCATTAACACTAAGGTGAAGTTCGAATTCCAAATTACTTCATTGGCCTAAGGTCGGCATAAGGGTGGGGCCGGGAGAGCGCAGCCAATGGGGCGGGGAGGGACGACCTGTCCGTCAAATCAGTTATGATGCCTTGGGGTTGAGATGTACTGGAAAATCGAAATGGTCTCCACTCAATATTATTTTGTATTAAGAACATCAGGATAGACTTAGAATGCTGCAGAGTTAAATGAATAAATAGCATTAGGAGATTTTAAGACATTTTGGGGCCATCTCTGCATTTATGATTGAGACTCATTTTGAAGAATGATATGAAAACAAAAAAAATCAACACATTTCTTTGTTAAACAATTAAACTCTTTAGCCTAATTTTATTGCCATTCTAAGAGTCTGTTTTAATAATTTCTAAGAAGTGCTATGTGTATTAAACATGCCTCCATGTAAGATAGGCCTATTTCCTATAATATCGCAATGAAATTCCCGTCGTATAACTTGAATAGCCTACAGATCATTGCCGTTTAAACCAGGTAACAAGTATTTCTCGTAATTTTGGGTTTTATTCATTTCAAAAGATTATGGGGAGACCAGTTAGGCAGGATTAACACAGAACTGAACACAGAAACCTTTTCTTGGTTAATAGCTTTTCCACTTTAACTACGAACTGTGTGAGCTTCCTTTTACAGAATACAGCATAATTGCCGTTCTTGTATTTGTTTGCTTCGACAGATTTTCAAGATGCCACACTAATGGTTATTCATTTTATTCAACATCTCTTTTGTTGATAAAATTATGTAGAGTCTCAGCAAATTCCAAGCCCAAATATATTTTAACACAGAGGGTAATTCCAAATTCTAAGCTGAAATGCATTATTTTGAAGGATGTTTGGTGTTTGATCATAATATTACAATACTCATTTTATGTTATGTTTTATGTTAGTTACATTGTGTTATGTTATGTTATGTATGTTTTACAGTCTTTGCTGGCTTTTGTATTTTAATCATAAAACTAGCTGAGGACTTCATGCTGCACAGCAGTGAATGTCAGAAAGCTGCCGGTGGGAGCCATGGAATGATTTGGAATCACCGTTGAGTCCATCAGGGAATCAGAGCCTCCAGTTGGCCAACACATCCACGAGACCTGGGACCTGGGACATTTGTTCGTCAGGGAATTCGGAGAATTCTTTACCTAGTCAAACCGTTCGGTTTTTGATACTGCTCATCTCTTATCAGCCAGGACATACTTAATAATAGTAATTATTAATATGTACAACGCAACTCTAACATCTATTGTCACTGTGTTGTTTATTTTCAGCATTTTATTGCCATTAACAGCACTTATTATTTTTTATATGAATCAAACCTTCTTCCAACCACTTATCCAGAACAGTTACAAGGTATTTTTTTTAATATATTGCAGGTTGTCATGTAACATATTTGTATGTGTGAAACATTTTTGATGTGTTTCCTCAAAGAAATTGAATCTGTCCTTGCCGGACACACCCATTTCCACCATTTCCCCTTTTAACGTAATGTTCTGATAGAATCAAAGGATGGCACTTGTCTCCCCATGGCCCTTTCATAATACAGGGGAAGTTGCCCCTTAATGGCATTGGCGCGCGGCCCCAGCAGTGGCGGCCCGGTCCTAAGCTGCGTCCGTGCCTTTGCAACGGGCACCAGGTCCTTCCCAGTAGCTCAGAAACGCTAATTGTTATTAATCTGAAGCAATTAAAACGGGTGGCTTTCTGTCATTTTTTTTTCAGCCTACCCCCCCACCCCCCTTTGTGACTTGACTGGCATGCGTATCATTGACATGCGACGGGTGACGGTACGGAATTGCGACCGGGTCCTGTTGCGGCCCCGGCTTCTACTGCGGTTTTCCGCAGCTCCAACACAGCAGATAGCGCTAAAGCCCACATTTGAATGGGAGCCGATATCAAATGCATTCATTAGGTTACATGCTTCAGTTGATTAATTATATTTAAAGAAATTGCGAGCACTTTGGATCTCTTTCCTATAACACGACTGTGTGCCATAGATCCCTAATTTCGAGAAGAAAGAAGACTGAGGGCATTTTTTTTTCCTCTCAACTATTCTGGACAGCCTGCCAGTTCCCCGAGGAGATGAATGTATTCAAATGTATCTCCATCAATGAGCACAGTAATTATGAATTCAGCACTAATTAGTATATACACTACTTTCCTTGCATACTTGATTTCCACAGTGAGATGGTAATAGGGAAATGCCCATTTTCGTCCTATCTCATGAAAATTCCAGAATGTTAGAGAGGGGAGGGCAGATGGTGAAAGGAGACGGGGGATGCATTAAATACTGGGGAAAAAAAGGGAAGAAAAAAAAAACTTTACAGATAATTGGTCTGGTTACTGGGGGGATAGAACAACATTCTTACCTTGCAGTTAACATTCATCCGGCTAAATATGCCTTTTAAGGATACACTACTTACACTAAAAGCTTCAATATTTTTCCAGTTTTTATGTGTCTTTTTGTACCTTATTAGAGACTGACTGGCTAACGCAGCACTTGTATACATAATGAAATGAAGTTAAATATTGTTTTTTATCTAACATGGAGGATGTGATACATTTCATTTGCATTGTCATCTATTGACAATGGTGACATACTTTATTTGTGAGGTGACATTTTCCTTTTGGTCACCCAGTCATTTAATCTTATAGACAATTCTTTTACTGTGCAGTACTCCATCTGTATTCTTAACTAAAATATCTATGGTTTACTTGTTATATATTTTAACTGTTTACTTATTTAACGGGACATCAATTCTAGTGGTCGACTTCCACAACATATTACAAAGGCCGCCAAATAATTTAATGTCTGATAGTGTGTTTTTTGTATGAATTGTGCATAGTAATTAAATAGGAAATGTAGTCATTCTTTAACAGCACCCATCTGCCTTCCGGTGACAGAGGCCAGGTCAGATCCACATCCTCACGCAGGATCAGAGTGTGTAGCTAAACCACGCCTTTTCTGATCGACACACTGTCCTAAACCATGCTCCTGCAAAATGAGCTCTCTTTAAACTCTTCATTAAAAATTCTCCACACTCACGGTATGGGCTTTTTTTTTTGCAATTTGCAAATTAATAAGAGACTCACTTCTTACATACAAAACCAAATAAAAGTGTATAGTTAAATGAAATATGGACCCACTCTGCCTCACTCCCTAATTAGGCTCCGTAGCAGTTTTAAGCTGTTTTAAGCCTTTTAAGCGATATTGACCTTGTTGTGTTCCCTTTACATAATGGAGGAAACTCTCAAATTTACAGGAAACTGGGAGCCTCAGAAAAAGCGGGATTAAAATCTTATCTCTGTAATGGAAGATGGAAAAAAATTCTGAAACTAAGTGCGATACCTGTGCAGAAGTGTCGACTCCTGGTGATTACCACGACGATTAGACCAGAAACGTTCCCCCCCGTCTGAAATTGCTTGGATTATCTTTCCACTTTCTGGGGCCTTACTGTTGGAGACTTGAGTCTCTCCATGTAGTTACGCTGTTCAGCTGGCACAGAGGCGTTTTAAAGAGACTCTTCAAAGCTTTGATACAGACTTGTTAAGACGGCCCACGCTTTCGCTAAAACCTTACGCAAGTCCTCAGTTTTTTTTGCACTTGCCTTTTTCCTGTCTGATTTAGCCTCGTTATGATAATTACGCTATAGCAATTTGTCGGAGGGCGTCTCCCGGTTTCGTTTCAGAAATACACTCGTTTGTTGTTTTGGGGGCCTGAAGCTTCTCGACAAAACTCCCGGGGACACGAATCTGAAGTGGGATGAGACGCATAACCAGAAATTCAGCTCCGACATTTTCTCGGGGACGTCAGTATGACTTACAGTAGCTCTGATTTAGCATGACCTGTTTGGTGCAGAACAATGCCGTCTGCTTTACAGGATATAAGCGATATAATAAGGCAGGAAATCCTGTTCATAATCCCCACATTCATCTCCTAATAGCTCTGGAAACATCTGAGCCCATTTTAAAAGATTTAACCATCCTGTACCATCATGGTCTCATGCAGTATATACAATATATGTCGGTTATATATATAATAACTCAACAACAACTTCAACAACACTATAAATCAAGGTATTACGGGGAAGTGTGAGATGGCCGTTTTTTCGATATCTCTATTTACTGTATCGTAAACTGACATTCATCTGAGGATGGGCCACGATGTACAGCCACCTCAGCACGCAGTTCAGGGGTGGGGTAGGGAAAAGAGCCCACCGTCACTACGGAAATGACATGTGCGTGACAGTGCCACATCACTTGGTGTTCTGCTGGCCCAACTTGGCATCCTTGCTCACTGCTTTGACATTAGGCCTGCTGGGTAACTACAGATCCGCGCTTGCCCTGAAGGTCAGTGTTGTAGAAAGATCCAAGACCCAATGCATCTCTTGCATTATTCCCGCCATTTGAGCATAACATAAGCGACAGGCTAAAGGTCCCCTCAAACAATTACCGAGATCCACTGCTGTAATCTTATGATGTACAATAACACGTAATCTAAGTGACGTCCTGGGGAGCGATGAGTTATTTCTATGGGTCTGTGGATTGATTTTGCCCTTGTAGTCAATGCATTCTGCCCATATGTACCAAACCCAATTGAAATCACATTGCGGCAAATCTGATTGAAGCAGCGTGCAAACTGTGAGCTGCCCGACACTGAGATTCGGTCACAGGCTGGTAACTAGTCTTTAAACCATGTTATTACAATATTTATAGAAGTAGGGGAGGTGAACTGGAGTAAAATGTAACCGATTGATTGAGTCGGGGAGCAGAGCAATTTCAATAGGAGCAGTTAAGAAATAGGGAAGAATAGCGTCCCCTTACTGACACCAAATCCAGTACTTACACAAACTGGGTTGTAAATATGTGCCATACTTAATTGTTTAATTTTTAATGTCTGACATAATTAATGATTAATAGACTGATGTTTTTGAGGATTGTGTGTTTTGGGGTATTTGGAACATCTCTGGGATCTAGTTCTTTTTTTTTTTAATCAGGGGGGCAACAGGGACAGACACTGAGGCATAGCGCCCCCCAGAAGCACCATGGACTCGGCAACAGGGGAGGGGCGTCCTCCTGAGCCAGCGGACTCCCAGGGTAGTCTGCCGGTTCTCCTCCTGGTGCTGTCAAGGGTGTGAAGGATCCCCAGAATGACCTGCCATAGTCACGTGATCAGATCCAACTTCTGTGCTCCACTGCGGAGTTTATGGCTGCCGTCCTTTCAGGGGTCAAATGGACCCACACAACTGACATTTGAACGTAGCAGTGATATGAATAGCGCCAGATTTTAATTGCAGTTGCTAACTGCCACATGCATCATTTATGAATATATGCCCTTAATTTCCTTGCAGAGATTAATAAAGTTGTCCTGCACCATTATAGTGGGTTTTCGAATTTTTAGGTCTCACACTCAGAGCTCTGTACAGACCATTCATCTTTGCACTCTTTCTGGTCGATGCACAACACGCCTGGGTCTTGTATGACATCCAACATTGGCTCCAGGGACAGAGACAACAGCCCCCCCCCCGCTGGTGTCCCTTCTTTTGTGTGCTGCTCGCAAACCTGCCTGCTAAACCCCAAACGCACGCCGCAGGTGCCAGCAGTAGGCCGCAGCTCTGCCTCATGTTCCGCAGGTCCTCCGGCTGTCCTCTCTTGGGCGCCTTCTCAGCTGCCTGACGGGCCCGAGACAGCACTCTTACCCGGGCTACAGATTAGTCATTCGAACGATGTCCGCCTGCAACCTGGCAATCTTTCCTTGAATTGTTCCTCCCCTCTGCAAGTAAAAATCTCCTAGCATGAAGGAATTTATATCAATCTCTCCTTCAATTTTGAACGATTAATTTGAAGGGAAAATATGCACAATTGGCTGCTTCAACTTAGCTAAAACTATGCACACGTAAAAGCAACATGTTATAGAGATCTGAGCTCGATGACATCCGAGGGCTTCTAACACACTGCTGGTGTGCGGTTTGAACCGGCTGTGGTGTTTTAGCGCACAGAGCCGGGACAGCTTCTCAACACACCGCCATAATGTTTGTGCTTTGTCAATATGCCTTAAGCCTGTTTAACTTCCGAGTTTTTTTTAATTCTTCTCCTCCATTCCTTTCCTCCCATTCTATGAAGCGGCTGTTTAATACCTCTGACTCTTTCTTGGGACCTTCTTATCCATGGTGGCCCCAGCTTGCTCCTTGCCCCATGTGCTATTTCTCCAGTACCTTTCCATACTCTCCCCGGCCCGCTCATCAGCCATGTTACCATCCTACCCATAATTCTCCGCATCTTCTCCCAGAAGGAAAAGAACAAAAGTTGGAATAATAAGCACGAATTATGACAATGTTACAGTTTCCGTCACTCTAACCTTTAAGACTTGCCAAGTGCTGATGTATCTGTATGATCTTATGACCTGTTATAAAACTTTAATTAAAGTTAAAACATTTATTTGTACCTTCTTAGTTATGCTAATCAGGTATCTGCCAAGCACAGTTGTAAATTATTTTGGCTCACATTGTCTTCGTTTTAAAAACCATGTTTATTTTCTTCATTTTAATTGTTCTCCCACTCTGTTTTCAGCTATATAGTTATGCACTTATTTACTGGGTCCGTCTGATGCCTTCTGAGGCACGGTGAACATTTTTTGGATGTTTGACACTAAGCATTGTGGGAGTTTGTCAGTATCTGTCCAACTATCTTGACCTTTCCGGTCTCATGATGGTGCTTCAGCCTGGTTGCCAGGTAATTAGTTTTCAGTTGGTTTCACCATGTAACCCTGTTCGGGACATAAAATATGAGGGGACAGCTGATGCATTACGCCGATTAAATATTTACTGTTCAAAGGAGATTCGCAGAACTTTTTAAAATTAATGACTGGAACTCTTTGTTTGGATAGCGTCACTCGTATTGAACCGTTTATTGACCTGTTTGCTGAGTTATTTTGCTATCGCTTGTGACATTCTGGATTGTACCCCCCACCCCCGCCCACCCCTCATACTCATTCCCGCCCCACAATGGCAAAGGGAGTTACCAGGTGCTGGGCACCGAACCTGGGCCGCTCGACATAAATCACATGTTACAAGGTGTTCGCGCCGGACGCCTGCGATGGACAGGGCTCTCCTCTGGAGCGGGAATGGCTCGCTCTCTCCCGTGCGGGTCTGTCTTTATCCACTTCTCCGGGATCTTGGGAGCGCAGTTGGGAAAAATTATTATGGAAAAAAGAAAATGCAGGCCATGCTTTGGCGGAGATAATCTCCTGCTCCTTTTGAGGCTTCGAGAGCGCCGCCCTGTAAATAAGTTTAGGAAATGCGCATTTAAGAAAAGGAGAAGAAAAAAGAGCAGGATTTAGTGGCACTAATCTTCCCGCGGAGTGGATATCTCGCTCCGTGGCTGCCCCCCCCCTTTGTCGACAGGAGTGACCTCCATTGTAGCTGCTCTGCTGGAACAGAAATTGGGGGCCCCTGTCGGAGGGGTCCTCACTATCGCCGCACAGCACGTGCGCCCCCCCCATCCTTTCCCTGCTCGCCGGAGATAGGCCGGCCGCGGTGCCGGGGAGGAAGATTGGACTGGAGAGCGGCTCCGATGGGAAGCGGGGGGGAGGCCGGGCGGCAGTCCGGCGGGTCGCCACAAGCGCCACACGCCCCGGCGACGGCGCCCCTCGTCCCGGCAACGCCGCCTGCCTCCTCTCGCTCTTATTTGACTTTGCTCGCTTGGCTGGTTTTATTATGACAGCCTGAATACTGAGGAGGGAATTAAACTGTTAAGCAGACATCAGAGGCTGTCTAATGTTTAATGCAAGAGCCAGAGCATGTAAGAACTGATAATGAATACAAACAGGCCGACATCTTATTTGCTGTGTTTTTATTAGGATGACTGGGGAGGCTGACATCCCTAGCTAACCGCGTCTCTTTCTCTCCACGCTGCTGTCGTCTCTGTGTGTTTTCCCCTCTTTCTACCTTAATCCCAATTTTCTTTTTTTAATTATGATTGTTTTGGGGGTTAAACGCCCGTCGATAGTGGTGCAGATGCCGGCAGAGGGCTCACACACACTCATGACCACAGAAGTATCTGGAGGAGACTGTAACACTCGGAAATCATCACCGATTATAATTATGTATAGATAGGAGGTATTCATGGCTGTTTAAAGGTCACCCAGTGAGATGTAATTGCCTTTTTCATACTCCACTACGTTTACTAGGACAGAGGCACGACCCGGCTGGCGGGAGCCGTAAACATGCCATCTTGAGAATGTACAGATACATGCCAACCTTCCTTGGCGCTTGCCCGGCCTGACACATCCGGCGCGGCGGCCGCCGCCACCGGGCGCCCATTTAAATGCCCGCTTAAAGACCGAGTCAAAAGTTCTCCCCTTTTATCATCGGGAGGCATAAATAGGAAACAGCTCCGTGGGTCGAGAGAAAAAAGGCAGCGTGCCACTTTTTTTTCCATCTCATCTAATCATTCGCTTTTTTTTTTATCTTTTATGTTGCTTTTTTCCTATTGGAGCCCGAGTGGCTGAGGAAGTCTGCACTTGGCCAGTTGAATTTCACCTACGTTGGACTATGCATATTATCTGCATGTTACTTTATTTCATTCACACGCATAATTTATCACATTGATTGTCCTTGATTGTTTTGCAAAACACCCCAAAGTCAATTTTTAGTTTGTAAAACTACTTTACTAATTCCAATTCTGAAATCAGAAATCACTTACGAATTTCTGTTTTTATTAACTGATAAATAAGGATTAACAGATTTTCTTTTAGTAGTGTATTACTATATGTATTATTATTGTATTATTTGACATAATACGCCGAACGCGTACATCATAATGTATACCTCAGATTTGTATTAAAGTTTAGCGTTTGTCTTCCTTGAAGTTTAAAACCCAACACTGCCAAAACCCAGCGAGGGCCTGTCTTGCCCTAACTATTTCTGGGGGGGGCTGTGTTGCTGGACTGCAAGTGGCCCAGGCGGATGGGCCGTTTGGAGCAGTCAGGATCTGCATTCAGCTCCCCCCCCACAGACTAAGACTGGGAAGATGCTGGAAGACGTGGGACGCCTCTGGGTTTCGCTCCGGCCGACAGCCGGGGCAGACGTTAGGCCCAAATTAATGCTCATGAAGCTGTGCTCAGGCTACTCAGTCAGGATTTTACCTTTTATTTTGCGGGGGGGAGGGGGGCACAACAGGTTTAGTGTTATAGGGGGTGACCTGGGATTTCAGGCAAATACCTCGAATTTAGTTGGATAACAGACAAACTGGACGTCATTTATATTTATTTATTTTGTTTAATTAGTGACATTAAAAAGGACACTTTTTGTTCTATTGTTAGAAACTAAAGTTCATTCTAAGTCTGCATAGGTCGTATGCAATTGTTCTTCTCTGACATGACATCATCAAGCCACATACGGAACACACACACGTGCTGGAGACCTCCAGCAAATGCAATTTCCCCGACAGAAATGAGGGTTTTTCTCCTAATTGCCCCCGATTTGTGATATTTCTTACATATAATTGTGCCTCGCATATAGGAGACAGTCATCACGAGAGAGGTACAACCACAATTATACATACTCACTTGTGCCTCTTTAAAGTCGGGCCAATATGTTTGTTTTGGGTTTTTTTGTTTTGTTTATTACAAATATTTACATCCCTACCAGTAGTTGTTAAAGCTGGCAATGGGGGGATGAATTAATCATGACGGGGGGGTTTACGCAGCGTGCATGTGTTGATGCTAATTATGCTCGTTTTATCTCCAGTTTCCGTTCGCCTGGTGCCAGTGACGATCAGTCTCTCCATTTGCCACATTTTGTCACCGTCGTTGCTTATCATTGGTATACGAACGAAACGTTGTATGGTTTGAGATCAGTTCGCCCATACAGTTGCAATTATTTTTAGTGTCTCACAATTAAATGTATCGGCAGTGCATAAAATGCACATGTAGGTGTGTGTGTGTGTCTATATTTATTTGCACACGCACATATAGATAAGGTATATATGTGGTGCAGGAATGCAAGACCACAGCATCCCCAGGAATACGGTATAAAAATTAACTTCACCACTGAGAGCATGGGGGGTGTTTTCATCATTGAATGTTTTTATTTCTGTCTTCGGCCATAATGGGTTTTTTTGGACAGTCTACTATCCCGGGCTTTTCGCAGGTTTACTCCTGTCTCTGTCATCCACACCAGCGATGCCCTGGTACAGGGATAGCATGGCCACTGTGCTGTTACTACCCCCACCACCCCCCCCCCCAACACCCCCCCCCCAGGAAACACGGGTTGGGGGTGGGGGGCCGGGGGGCCCCGGGCCGCGGGGGGGGGGGGA
>JABFEA020000044.1:5311216-5323362 GCA_019775915.2 Cyphomyrus plagiostoma
CTTTCCCATCCCACCTACCCTGCCCACCCCTCAGTAAGGGCCTGTGGCAGCTGGGCACTCCTCATGGCATCTGGTACGTCTTGAAGAGGAGGTAGGGGGGGGTTGAGGGAACGTGGGGGGTAGGGGGTCGAAATGAGCACCTCAGCCAAATGAAGAAAAAAAAAAAAATCCCCACGGGGGCAACCAGACCCCAGCCCGCTGTGTCGGCCTGAATTTGGTCTGCCGTGTCCTTAACGCAGGTAGGCGATTAATGCAGATGGCCTGCAGTCTCACCGGGGTCCGTGGTGGCCCTTCACCCGACTCCACCTTCCCTCCTAGGCAGAGACGTCGCGATAAACAGCAGCTCGTACTGCTTAAACCGCTCCTGCATTTTGCAGGAGACCATCGGTGTCAGCTAACAGGTCGCTGACAATCAACTATGCCATTGCTCTTCTAGTGTCTGCGGACAAACGGTAGAATATGTAACAAATTTAAAACTGTGTTGTAGCATGTTGTCTTATACGCTAAACACTAGACTTAAAACTAACGTTGGTATTTGTGCATTATAACAGGATTTTTGGTTATTTTGATTGTTATCCTTTTAACGCCAATCCAAAAAAGATTTTACTACAATACAGCAACATAACTATTGTTTTATTGCTATTATATTTTCACACAACACATAATACCGAATTATTGTGGTGTGATTTGTATAGCCCATTTGCATTGAAATTACTCTTTAAATCCATTCGAGAAACACTCATTCTAACATCTTGCTTGCGTGCCAAGCAAGGATTTTGTTTTAGCTTTTCAAGTAGCTTAGCATGGTCTAGCTACTTGACACGTTCCGCCTTGCATGTTGCTGTAGGAGATCTTGAGCGCCTTGTCTTTGAACACAGGTCGGCGCAAACAGCCCCAGGCGTCGGGGCAGCCATCCACGTGGCAGGATTTCGATCTCCCCTACGCCTGTGGGCGAGCCCGTGTATATGTGCCAGGATTCCGACGCCCGCTCCTTCGGTCTCCCTGGGAAGCACATCGCAGTTCCGGCCACACGGGGAAGATACTGCGCAGATCCACTGCCCAGGCGGGCTGGCCGGTGGGAGCATCTGGGAGAAACATTCTGACCTTGCTGCCGATGCTCCGGACCGTAAATAGGGTGAAGGCCGCGGCCCACTTAGACGGCGTGATTCATGGAGCGCTCTGGGCGAGGCAGCGTGCCGGATCTCAAAAATGGCCACCTTCCGCGATGCAGCTCTCCCCTCCGGAATGTCCCGCTGGAGAGAGAAGCCGCAGTGTTACCCGCCTCCCGTAAAACGGGGGCTTCACGAGCTGCTGGCGATCCTGACACTCTTTACGGCTCCGTAATCAGCCGCGGTGCAGCTGATTTATTCAAAGAAGGTCACCCACCACATAAATACAGACGGCGAAGCATTTAACCTGATTTTGGAGCTTGTAAGTGGAAGGCGTACACTGACGTCTCGCTCAGCACATGAGTGGCTCCCATGGCCAGGGTACAAGATTCTAATTCCCCCCACCCCATAAGAAGCATTATCATTGTGGTTCCTGCAGAGCCTCGTTCACAACAATTCTTTCTTGTGACTCTCCAGTTGTAAATCCTGTTCTAAAGCAAGACAGTTGCTTTCTCATTGCAGTGCAGTGTGGAGGTTGTGGGGATAGCGAGTGAAGTTTGGGGGCCAGCGGGGGGGGTAGAGAGTCAAGTGATGAAGTCATGGCTGGTTAGAGTTACAGGAGCGGCTCGTGCGAGCGCCTCACCTTCTCAGTCGGGAGGAACGTTTTTCGGAGCAGGAAAGGTTGCCAGCTTGGGCTCGGGGGGGGGGGGGGGCTCCAGCCCCCACACGAACAGCTGCTTAAAGTGATGCCAGCTCTGAAGCGGAGTGCAGGGGGGGGACACGCCTGGCGGCACTGGAACTTCCATAGGAAGGATGTGACTCATAGGTCCTTTTTGCCAGCTAGGTGCGTTTACGCTACAGCACTACTGACGCATTAAAAACTTAAATAAATAAATAAATAAAAAGGCGTGGACCAGAAAAGCTGCTGATGCATGATAACGGTTAGTAGCCCGCAGGAGAGGACTGCCCTCGCCGCAAACTCCCTTTGCAGTCGCCAAGGCAGCAGCATTGCAACGGCACACGGCTCTGTAAACAATCAGGGCAACCCCGGCCCCACCTCGCAGTACGCATGCGCCCGTCATGTTTCTGAGCATCTCTGCCCCAGGCGCTGGTGGCAAGGAGTGGGGGGGGATGTGGGGGGCAACGGGGAACAGAGAGGGTATCATGGGAAGATTTTGTCGGGGGCACTGGGGTAAATATCCCTGCTCTTCCTTGACAAGAGCCTCAGGTCAAACATGTACGGAGCTTTGGAGGCGGCTGGGGGGCGGGGGCTTGGGGGGGGGACTGTGCCAAGGCATATGGTGTCCTCCTCTTCGCTGACACCCCTATGGTCCCCATTCTGCTGGCTCCGCCCACCGCAGCCACTCAACACGGCAAGCCATCCCCAGGATATATGGGGACGTGTCCTCTTGGGCGAGGAATAAAAGCCACGGGGCCTGTTGCCGTGTGACCCGTCACCATGGATCCCGAGTCTCCTGGTGGGAGGGGCCATGGAGGCGCTTCTGAAGGGTGGGCCGATGGGTTTGAGGAGGTTAGTGTTACAGTGTTGATTAGTTTTATTGCAGTCAAATGAGTTGTATTAAAAAAAAAAATACAAACATACATCTGCATACCCCTTTATAGGGAATGGCACGTGTGAAGTGTATATTTAAGTGGTAAACAATATTAAGCGTTTTAACAAAGGTTGGGGCTCGCTCAGATTGCACCCCCAGCCCTCTCAGCTGTTTCTAATAGCTGTGGGGGTGGGGAATGGAGGGGGGGGTGGAATGGAGACCAAACCAGTCCCGCGTCACCTTGCTGTCGCGCGATGCAATTTAGTTTCATTAAATTACTGGAGGGCCAGTTCCTTAAGCAGAATATTGATTTCCAACTGGAGGTCATGTTTAACATAATTCTGTGCCGGCAACTGCTAATTCTGCATTTAAATCGGCCCCCCCGATGGCACTTCAGAACAGGCCCGGACCAGGAGACCCCTTGTTACGACCCGGTGCGTCAGTCTCTGAAGCTGCCGAACTGGCTGAGGCCAGGAGGTCGCCTTTGAAATTGGGGCAAACGGAGAACGGGACTCCAGCAGAGCCAGTTTGGCCTATTTAATGATCATCACATCATTATTAAGTAATAGACTGTTTATATCTAGCACTTCTGTACTGCATCACAGCTAAAGCATCCCCATTGGTAAGGAATACTCAGGGTACCAGACCATCCATTCATCCATTTTCTATACCCGCTTGTCCTGCTCAGAATCACGGGGGGCTCTGGAGTTTATCCTGGACGGTTCAGGGACAAAGCCGGGAACAACCCAGCCATCACAGAGTGTACCAGACCCTAAAACCCAAAAAATAACTATAATACTCCACTAAACAACACTAAACATAATCATGCATCCATCCACGGTCCATAAGCGCTTACCAGGCATAGCGTCACTGTGAAACTGAACCGTATCCCAGGATGCACCAGGATCAAGGCAGACAAAACCCATGATGCCAGTGAAATTAGTCGTATCTGAAATGCAATCGAAGGAGTTGTCTTTGCTTTATACTACATTTTAATAGTTGTATTATGTTAAATGTTTACGTGGTACCATTCAGCTTTATTCATTATGATTCGCAGCATGCTGTGCTCTTACAGTAAATGTATCATTTTTATTAAAATATTATCCTTCCATCAGTGCTTCTCTGGTACATGGAGGAGTTGCTCTGTAATTTGGTTGCAGTTTTCGCACCGTGTCTAAGTGGAAGCTAAGCTAAACACGATAACAAACATTCCCGAGGTCTGAAAATGAACTAAAGTCTTTGTAGGGGGGGGGGGGGGGTCCTACCTACAACATAAAACTCTGCAATTACAACCAGGAAAAAATCTGAGCCCCCTACATTCTAGATACTTGGCCCACAGCCAGGGTTAGTCGTTGCGTAAGTCTGACCTTCAGTACACCTTTATACAACATGGGAAGCTCATGCCAGCGGAACGAGGAGTTCTATGCAGAATTCTACCTGCTGACGTACCGGAGTCGTTAGCACATCACCCTGAAACCGCTGGCTAAACCCCCTCTGGCACACAATGCCGTTTTGCCAAGGAAAGTCTGAGGATCGGCTGCCTGAGATATGAGAACTCTACTGCAGGGCCATCTTGAATTCAACATAACAGAGACAAGCATTCACATGTCTCGTGTAGTTCAGGGCGTGTAGTAAGTCCAACTGGGAGCACAGCAATTATGGAACAGACCCTACAAAAGGTCCTCATTTTGCTCTCAACCTGTATTGCTGAGAAACACGATCGCATCGTACGCAAGTGGGGAAGTTCGTAGGACCTGATTCATGTTCGATAAGACCATCAAGCAGACAAAGGCATCCAGAAATTAAATTAGCGAATGTTTTCTGAATAAGGCCAGCAAATGTGATGTTAATTAAACTTAAGCACTTTCTCTGAGTCGTTAAAGCTTTACCGACGTATTTCTAATGTAAATCTGCCCCCCCCCCAAAAAAAAATTCAAATATAAACATTTTCGCGAATTTCATAGAAACCAAAAGAGCGATCTTTAACAAAGTTGGGACGGTAGTTATACGGAAATAAAATAAATCAAAATATATATGTTTTTTGCTTCCTGGAAGAACAAGAAGACACTGTAGGATGGCTCGTGTTTTGGCTAGCTGCGCCTTCTCAACGGCCGAGCGCTCAAACCAAACAGAACAAACCGCTGAGGTGGGGTAATTTGGGCCCCCAGCCTCACTGCTGACATGGGCCGCTTGCTTTTTATTGGTTTGTTTCTCATTAAATCCTTCAATTACTCCGGCGTGTAAAAAACGGCCAAATTATTGGCATGTGGCACTTCCATCATGTAGTTGCATTTGCTTATTAATACACTCACAGAAATCGCTTCACGGCCACCGGCCTCTGCGGTGGCCAGCAGGGTGGTCCATAAATATTATTCCATGTTATTTTCTCAGGGAATCGCTCTTTTTCTTGATTGTCTTTTTTTTCTCAACTGTTGGATTGGGAATATCGATTTATTTACAGCTCCTGCAATAATTGAGTACAAGGGGGAAAAATGCAAAGGTAACATTTCATCAGTTCTAACACATTAATTAGTTTTAGTAGATTAGGCACTGATTCACACCGAAAGATTAGCATTTAGAACGGAAAACTTTTCGGGAAGGAAACGGCTCTAACAAAGGAGTCACTGACAACCATTCTTTTTGATCTTGATTTCGAACTAATTATAAATATTTATTATAAATTTAATATTCTTGGACTTTCCTAGTGCTATATGTATATATAGCTTTGATTAATTTATATGAACAGAAAGCAGGCTGACCAGATAATCCATGTCAGGAGGGACACTATGAGCTACTTCTGGTTTTACAGACCACTTTAAAACTGAAAGGCACCTGTACTTGGCAGACTAGTTCGGTTTGTCTTGTGCAGCTTTGTTTCCTTGAATTAAAGACTCATCCAGCTGTTACACATTATCATTAGTGACACATGCATACTTATGGGAGACTGACCAATTAGCACGCAGCAAGAACTCGGTGGTAAAGTGAAATCCAGGTCGTTATAATTGGAATAGTAGTTTTGAAATCCCATCCTAGCTCTTGCCTGTCATGGACTATCTGGTCACCATATATTAAAGCGCTTTTAACACGACACGTAGAACATCATCAAACGCCTCTATAGTTGTAACTTTGGTGTTGGTTTTTTTTGCCATTGTTATTGTATGTAAAAATCCAAAAAAGTGTGTTTTTAAGCAGGAAGAGAGTGCAATAACAGTATGGAATTCATTAAGTTAGCTACAGATGAGTAGTCACTTGTGAAAATTATATTAACCTTTTCCCTGGGTAATTACTTATTGCGGTACACATTAAAACTTGTTTATTCAGTAATAAGTTCAGCAAAGTTATTTTTAATACACCAAAATACAGGTCTTAATAAGCAGAAATTGCAACCCAATAAATAAAGCAAAATGTCCTTCACAGTATAAATCCATATTACCTTTCGGGACACTGCTGAGACGTGAGATTGGGTTCTGACATAACGATTTGTGAAGTCAAAACTATCGTTGAATAGTGCTGATCTGAAAGCACTAAGAATCTGGTTTTTAAAAAAAAACTAATTTTGACAGCTAAATGCAAAGGCTAATATTATTTCTTTATCTAGGTTTATGTTCTGATGAAACTTACGCTTTCTGTTAATCTCAATCGCATCTGTGATCATGGCGACCATGCTGGAAAACAGATTCCTCATAGCACTTCAGCTAAGTTAGGAAGCCAAGGATGAACAAGTGCAATCGGAGCGCAAATGGCAAAGCGCAGGGGGTGCCGAGGTCCAGCAGTTGGCAGCAGAGCGCCCTTCCACCGTGAAGGAGCCTCTTAGATGTCGCCCCCCTCGAACCTGGGTCATTTGTCGGCACGTCGTTTGCTGCCACTGACATTTTCTTTGAAGCCATAAAGGGTGACACTATCCGCGGAAGCGGCGAGAGTGACAGTGCTGAGCCTACTGCCTGAATTACATCCCTTATTTAAGCTTCCAGATTAACCTGTGTCCCGTCTTTGCTCCCAGCTAATCAATTTTCATGATGAGGATCACATAAAATTCAGGAAAATGTAGGACCCGGCCTGGCGGTGAGGAACCAAGCACCCAGATATAATTTTACACTGTAGCTAGTCTCTAATGCACAGGAATGAGGTGCATCCCCCCAGGCGAAAAGATTCCTGCACCATAAGTATTTCAGTGACAGTGCGCAGCAAACTTTTGCTAATAAGGAACTTAGCTTTTTCGACCAATTAAGGCTTTTCACTGTGATTATAACCAACCAATGGCAGCCAGCATTTATACCATTAGCAGCCTATGGACTGCAGCTGCCTTTCAATGGAAAACGTCTATGGTGTGATCTGAAACCAGGCTTAAATTAAAACTTAATCAGCCGCCTTGTCTCAGGAATTAAGGAGATGAAAATAAAGCCTTATTTATTGCTGATATGAAATAATTTATTTATATACCATTCAGTTGTCAGCAAAACTTTATAATTGGGCTCTCCGTACATGCCCGGGCGGCCGTGGTCTTTGGCATAAGGTCCGCTGGTTTTCTTTATGGCTCAGCTCTTTAATTGTTTAATTGAAGTTGCTTCTGGAAGCCGTGGTCCCTGGTGTAAGCCGGCAGATAATTAGCAGACAGCTCTACCCCTGAAAGGACTTGGACCGTCCCACTCTGCCCCCACAGGTGTGTAGATGTTTGGTTAGGCCCACATTCTTTTTTATTGTATCATTCAGCACATCCTTCGTTTGCTAGAGCCATTAAATGAAATATGCTTCACGTTTCACTAGATTAGGAAAAATATGCCTCGTACTTTGATTATTTATGCTCTAACATATTTGTACATCCATGTGACTGGTCGGCATCTCATGCAGGATGTACCCTAGCCTGTGATTACTGGGACAGGCGCCAGCAATACCACGCTGCATAAGTTAAATCCAGCAGCAACCATGGGCATAAATTACTGGGGGATGGGGGGAGGGCTGTAACCCCCCTCCCAATAATCAAAACCAGTTAATACATCCCCCAATAATCATGTCTCCCCCTATATGGGCGGAGACCTCAACCCTTCAATGTTCAAACCGAAATTACACCCTTGGTGGCAAAATATAGATGATGATGATGATGATGATGATGATGACTATTATTTGTGAATATATGTATTTATATTACGCCTCACTGTTGTAGCTGATCAGAATCAACTTCAGTAGTTGTGGATTTCTCAGTAAGATGAAGGAGACAAAGTAGTTAAGCAAACCTAAGGAATCCTAAGAAAGAGTTTATTCATGTTTAGTTAAAACTAATGTTAATCAATTTATTATTATATATTAGTTCATTTATTTATTTATCAGTGAAAAGTAAATATGGTCTACTTCACATCATTATCCAAAGACAGCCAGGTCATAGAAGAAAATTTCCAAGTCCCAATTCTTGGAAAATAAAACAAAGAAGAATAAAACAACTTGGAAATATATTCGGAATTAATAAACCTCTCCCTTTAAAAGTTATGACATCGTCTGATATGATCAACCATGAAGTACATTACAAAGGTAATGTGAATTTAAGGAAGGTCCGGTGAAGAGTGTATATTTTCATTATCAAAAACATTGAGCCATTTATCCTAAGAAGTCAGAATAATCATTAATGGCTGGAAATTTATGATGCCAGATCTTAAACTAATGTGAATGATTCCAGGTGTTACTAATGGCCTCGCAGAAATGGACCAGCGCTCAACACTTCGGCTAAATCGGAGGTAATAGTCACACTCTTAATCTCGACAGATGAAGAGCAATTTAACTGGCATGTTGATTGGATTCCTAAAGGGAGACGTAGCACGAGCGGCTCTAAATGGCGATGAACAGGGTGACTTGGAAGTCATTTGTTTTCGAGCAGCAAGTGCGGAAACCCGCTTCAAAATTCTTAAATGTCTTTGAGGAAAGAAAAAAAAAACAAAGTAAAAGAACCCCATCTCCTTCTGCCATCTTGAAAACGTTATTTTATTGTATTGTACGGAAATGCTGCATCCTAAGATTGACCCTTCCAAAGAAGCTGTCAGCAAGCTTTCCTCAATACATGTTTGCACATATTACAGGCAATGTTTATATACAATTTAAATTTATTTGCAATTGTACTTGTTGTAGGCTCTACAGACACAGTTTTCCGAGAGAATTATTCCGTCCAGAGGGCTGGGAATCATTTTAGGTTTTTCCCAATATTGGCAAATTGGTTTTTTTATTTTCCAATTCCCTCTGGAAAAATTACTATAAACCTCTGTAAAGAGCTTTGTGACCGACTTGCTTGTAAAAATGTACAACATTAAATATATATTTAATTTTATGATGTTTGTTTGTAGCACAAAGACTTTTTCTGTTTAAGACATATTTATGAATTTTTCATTAAAAATCAATGGCTTTGGCAAATGATGACTGAATAAATTTCAGTTCCTATTTACAAAATCATTCCCTTCTTTAACTGGTTAAGAAAAATGTCAGCGGCCCACAAAAGGTATCTGTCACACATTATAAAATAAAAAGAAATGTAAACGGAATGTCCACACAGGCTGTGGATTCCCACCCCCAGGGTTGTGGGTTCAAATCCCTCATTGGCTCTGTTTTCCATGTGTACATGTGGGTTTCCTCTGTGTGGTTGTGGGTTCAAATCCCTCGTTGGCTCTGTTCTCCATGTGTACATGTGCGTTTCCTCCATGCGGTTAGGTGAATCGGAATGTACTGGCATGCTGTCCGGGGTGCACTGTGCCATGTGCCCTGTGTTTTCTGGGACTGGCTCCAGACCCACTGTGGTTCTTGGATAACGAATGGTTGGATTTCCGCGTCTCGATGAGGGATCTATCAATTGGCTCGCTCCACACCACAAGCCAAGCACTGTTATTTCTGTTTAATGCCTGGTGAAAGAATATTTCACACATGGAATGTCATTGATTTTCTAAATCTCACTCGGAACAGAGGGAGGGGCTTAAAGCTAGTATACATCACGTTATGGCCCACAGTGCAATGGAAGCCATTGAGTCAACCACAGCATAACCGGCAAGTGGTAAGATACAGCCGATTTTAATGATATCTGTGCTTATATGTTATTACCTCACACATTAATTTAAGTATCCTAATTACCATGCACTTTCTATGCTCCACTAATGATGAGGAAGGCCACTAGCGCTTTTTGAAAGTTATAACTGTTTAGCCAAAGGCTTGATTAAGTAAAACAGGAACTAAACGTTTTGTCTGAGCTGGTGTGATGGGAGATATATTCCGGGGTAAGCTGAGATAAAGAACACAAAAATCCTGTAGCCCCCCCTCCCCCAACAAAGCCACATCATTGTTATTGCTAGTCTCTATTAGATTAGATTAAACCGCATAGTGTACAATCCATGCACGGATTCTCTGCAAGGTCCTGACAATACTCTTATTTTTCCTCTCTCAATTTGAATCTTAACATCAAACAGTCACTTTCCATTGAAGTCATGTTCAGGGTAAGGATTAAAATTTGGCTGCCTTATAACATGAATTTCTCATATTCCTGCCTTCTTTTAATTAGCGACAGAGTGCTGGTGCTTAAGTGTAGCCCTTGATTGTTTTTAAATGGTCATAAGGGGGTGGACAACCTGATGGACTTGGCTAAAAATATATTAGCATTGCATTTGTTTACCAGCGTGTGTAATCTAGGAAAATGGGAACATCATGGAGGAGCACTGTCAGGGTGAACCTGGTGCTGTGACACGGCCTCTTTTTCCTTGGCCATTATACACCCATGCAGAGCGATCATGTGACCTAATGACTCCCAGAAGGTTGAACATTGTGGGTTGAAGGCATCCTTTGGCTTTGTCCAAGCATAAACCAGTCCAGATACAGGAAGGAGGGTGAAAGATGATTCATCAGACCATACCTTTTTTCCATCGCTCAGGGGTCCACACTTTGTTCTCCCAACACCAGGTTATCACTCTTTGTGTATTGGTTTTGGACACAAGTGGTCTCTGAACAGTGTTCCTGGCTTAAATCCCACATTGATTAAGTTTTTGTTGGAACTGGTTCACAGAGGTGCTGTTTCAGTTCTGTAGTCATTTTTGTTTCTGTCTGTGATGTTCAGAAACCATCCTGCTAAGTGTGTGTCTATCCCTGTCAGAGAGTTTCCACTTGCAGCCACAATTCCTGTTCTCCTTTTTAAGTCCATTCCCCTCTTTACACTGAACCTTTTTCTCACTGATGTACCTGCAGTTTGCCCACAGACTACAAAACATTTTTAGCTGCCTCATGTTGGCTCGAAAACACATCAAAGTTTATAGTGGACACATGCTGCTTATTGTCATTCAGCTTAATATGACTCACATTTGATATAGCTCACATAATGATATAGCTATTTCACATCATGATATAGCTCACATAATGACATAGCTATTTCACGTCATGATATAGCTCACATAATCACATAGCTATTTCATGCCATGATATAGCTCACATAATGACATAGCTATTTCACGTCATGATATAGTTCACGTCCTCATATAGCTATTTCACGTCATGATATAGCTCATATAATGATATAGGTATTTCACATCATGATATAGCTCATGTCCTCGTATAGCCATTTCACGTCATGATATAGCTCACGTCCTCGTATAGCTATTTCACGTCATGATATAGCTCACATAATGACATAGCTATTTCACGCCATGATATAGCTCACGTCCTCATATAGTTATTTCACGTCATGATATAGCTCATATAATGATATAGCTATTTCACGTCATGATATAGCTCACGTCCTCGTATAGCCATTTTACGTCATGATATATCTCACGTCCTCATATAGCTATTTCATGTCATGATATATCTCACGTCCTCGTATAGCTATTTCACGTCATTATATAGCTCAGGTCCTCCATCCATTTTCTGAAACCACTTAATCCCATCTGGGGTTGCAGGGGGACCAGAGACTATCCCTGGAAAAATGGGCACAGGTGGGATCCAACTCTGGGCAGTCGCCAACACACCGCATGGCGCACACACAACTAAAGAGCCAATTTAGACTCACCAATCAACCTATGCTGCACACATTTGGACTGTGGGAGGAAACCAGAGCCCCGAAAAGAAACCACACAAACACAGAGAGAGCGTGCAAACTCCACACAGAAAGGACCCAGTACCGAACCCAGGACCTCCTTATTGTGAGGCAGCAGCGCTAAACACCACGCTGACCATAGCTCATGTCCTCATACATATAGCTATTTCACATCACGATATAGCTGATGTGCTCATATAGCTATTTTTGCTTTGTTCGGTGTTTTGGCCACTTTTTGTACAATTACTGTAGGTTTGCAGTAGAACAGGACTGAGTCCGAACCAAACCAGCAGTCTCGTCTCGAACCCTCACACGTGTTCTTGGGTTATCGCCAGACTTTGGGCCTGCACACATTAAAGACCCCCCCCCGAACCCCCCCCCCACACCCCCACACCCACCCCCACCCACCCACCCCCCACCAGGCCCCCCCCCCACCGG
>JABFEA020000044.1:5343498-5353658 GCA_019775915.2 Cyphomyrus plagiostoma
TTGGACAGGTCAACTGCCCCATTCCTCCCCCCCCCCCGCACCTCCCACCCCCCACACCTACACGGTCCCCAGGAACGAAGTCGTCACGCCTTTTCGGGTTCAGTGTTTACACAACAGCACCTTTCGTTTTCGAGCCACTCGTCTGGGGCAATTTGTCTGTGATGCCACCGGCGGCCGGATAAACAACGGCCCGGCCCAGGCCCCTCTCCTACATTTCTGTTTACTGTCGGCAATTAGAACTGCGATGTCATGGGCAATTAAATATGTAAAAATTGCCCAGACTGGAATATTTTACATTTTTATCTCCCCTGTAAAGCTCGAATATGTTCGCCCATGAAAGGCGGCCATAATAAACAGCAGAAAATACATAACTTACGGCATGAAAATTAAATGCTCTAATGTGATTTTTTTTTTTTGGTCAGAATTAATTGCCGTGTGGCGTTTGGAACATCGCTTTATCAGCGCTTTGAAATTGAGACTAAGTCATTTTAAAAGGGAAACGGTAGACGGTCTCGTAATTTTACATAAAAATAGCTTGCCGCATTATTATTAATGACGTTTTCTTTTCATGGATCTTTTAAACGTTTGTTTTTGCTAATCTATTAGCCGAACGGCTTGTTCCAAAACCGAGATAATTATATTTCACCGAGAAAACAAGATCTCCTCCGCCTGGAAGGCTGTGTGTTCTGCTAATGGACCGTGGAATCCTGTTCTGTTCCCATTGACCCCCCCTCCTTGCCCTCCCCGAATCCTATAATTCCTTTCTTCAGTCAAACTCCTGATGTCGGCTGCCTACAGGGATGGTTAGACGCTGAGCGTTGGTTTGATTGTCCTCCGCTGAAATCTGACCTGAGGATGACTTTGTTCTTTACTGCAAGGACACCAAATTAACGCTGAAATGATTTCACAGCTAGAATCTCTCATCTTAATGAGGGATGACCTGGAGAAATGTGCCGTAATTATCTTGATTATTACAATCTTTTGCAAGAGAATATAAAACCTTCATTATTGTTCTTTTTGAATTGTTCATTATGATTATTTTCGAGCCTGCAGCCTTTTACTGCAAAAAAAAAGGAAAAGAGAACTTGTAATGTATTGTATCCGGGTTAAAAGCACTGGTGTAACCCCAAGCCCTAAACCCCACCTCTGGCCCAGCCCAAATTTCACATCAGACAGGGACTGATGGAGCACCATACTGCTGGAAGAGAAGTAACTTGGAATCACCTGAATATACGTTATGTGCATGGTGACTACCTCCTGTCGCCTCTGGAACGTGCCAAAGCCAAGCCGTCAGGAGACAGAGCATCTTTCCCGTGGTTATCAGGTCACTTAGGATAAAGGCATCGGTTCCAACTTACTCCCCATGGTTTAATGGTGATTAAAATTAGAAGCCTGAATGTGATAAGCTGGAAAACACTGTCTATTTATTAGGTATGATTTCAAGCACTCTTTCGATGAAAAACAATATCTGAGCTCTGGTAGTTAAATATTTTTCTTAAAGAATGCTTGGAAGGCACTTGGGAAATTTGATCATTCAGTTGTTTGAAAGCTACTTTTAATGCTTATTTTACTGAAGTAGTACTATGGCATTTAAATATCCTGTTTGAGGCTTGCATCCTGAACGTCTTTTCCTGAAGCTCTTGTTGCAGACAGACAATTATTGTACATCTATCTAATTAAAGATTTATACATATTCCATTCATCCTGGTCATGATTTTTATTTTATTTTATTTTTTTTTTGGGGGGGGGGGGGGCATTCGAAGTCGGCAGACCCCTCCCTGTCACTGGGAACAGTCAGTCATAAGTCCTCGCTCGAAATTCACAGAAGCTTGTTTACCCAGGTGCCAAAATAATCAAGTTTCACCGGCATGGCAGGTTATGAAAGAAAATTAACTGTGGGAATAACCCAGTGTGACAAGTGTCACCTGCATGCGTGATCAAATGAGTCCCCCTTTCAAAAGAGGCTTTCCAGGTAGCTATATTGGCTGGGGAGACGACTTGGCGATAATTCTGGCTCAGTCGTTATTACTTTGATGTGAGGAGGGTCACCAATATAATGGCTTTGAGCAAAAATAAAATTCTTAGCTTCACCTACGTCCCTTATCTTTATTCTGTTCTTCTGTTTAGCGTTTAGCATGCACAGGGCATAATGTATTTAACAGTGACAAGGTACAGGTGGGCTTTTGTTTATTCGGCGGGTAATTCAGCCCCAGATCCACCGCAGTCACGGCCCCTGGGTATAAGGGGGTCTTTAGCATAATATTCGCTGCGTGTTTGTTTGTACTCGAGCTTTTTGTCCCGACACCTCCTGCTATCTATCTATTTGCCCGCCTGTCATTTAGTGTCACCTCCATCAAGGCAGCTGCTTAAGCTGCATGCTAGCTAGCCTGTTTTTTTTTCCGTGATGTGAAAGAAAACCTCTATCGTTAACCGAGTTAAGAGCGGGTGATCTGAGGGAAGATTTGTCTATAATCAGCCTGGTATTTACCTGGAGCGAACAGCGAACGACGTGGTCTGCGCGTGTGACACCGCGAGCGCGTTCAGTGTTAAAGGATGGCCTATTTGTGTCTATTTCCTGTCTCCTTTGTGCTCGGTCAGCTCGGGTTAAAAACGATCACATCCCCGACCGTGATCCTGCAATAAAACGGTATAATGAAGTTCTGTAGCACTAAGGTACCTCTGTGTGTTTTTTACCTCCTCTTTCTCTCTCATTAAACTTCAGTTCGTTAAAAAGGCCCAGGGCTGCCCACCTCATCAGGCAAATGGATTTTGCAGGTCCTCTTGTTCCTGTCCTCTGGATTTCAGCATAGGACAGTGATGTCCGGGCCAACGGCATGTGACGTGGTTCATGCCCACGCTCATTTCCTGCCCCCTCTCCACTCCCCAACGCCACCCCCTCTCCATAACCGCTGGTGATCTGACTTACTTTTTTCCTATCACACCCCCCCCCCCCAGCATGTACAATAGTCACAGAATGCACCACGGACCATTATAACATGTCTAAATGTGGCTGGAAAACTGTGACGTTTTCGCCGCTGCCGACAGTTTGCCAAAATTAGATGCATAAAAAAAAAAAAATTGTAAGATACAAGGTCTTTAAAAAAATTCCATTACATTTTATTTGTGGAGCATATGCTTCTTTTTGAGAGAGTGCAGCATCTGACAGTCCCTGGAGTAATTCCGGGTTAGGAGCCTTGCTCATTAACGTTGGCGTAGCTAGTGTATGCATCGGGGGCCAAGGGCCACTTGGAGGGGCAAAGTTGGTGCCACTCAAGGCCGGCAGGGCCGCCGTAAGCCATGAAGCCCCTCCCACCTCGGCGACTCGCATGCAAAGTCCGGGCTCACAGCCATCACCATTTTTTATTCACGATACTCATCAGGAAACCTCAAAAACAGCAACAGCAAAAGCTTCTCACATCAGCCCCCTTCCCCGTTAACTGTCCTGCTTCTCAGATTTACTTTGTGTTTCATATCCCCCCCCCTGCCCCCCTGCCTCTATCACACCCTATCAATCATTTCTTCTTCCCTTTTTTAAAAATAAAATGTTAATAAATTTTTCAAGCTCATCCCCCCAGGTTACACTGTCACATTATAATAGCAAAAGATATATCTCTGAGATGTAAAAAACGAAGAACACTGTTCGTTAGTGTAAATGGACCCGAATGTTAAAACTAGCCTTTTTAGCAGATGTATAAAGGAGATGCATGTTAATGTATTTTACTTTTCATTTCCTTTAGAATCCCACCAAGGTTCTAGAAGGTTTGGCGTTTTATTAACGCAGGATTAAAATTTGGGGGTATATTGACGTATCCTTGCTTTGCCTCACTGTCTGTCTGACTCTCAGTTCAGCTGGTCTGTCACGCTTTGCGCTTTATCTTTCGTCTTTCCAAATGAATATCATGGAGAGGCCATGTATTATCGGCAGGATGTGTCAGCGAACTGGTCCCAGGCCGGAGAGAGTGGCGAACACCAGGTAGACACAGTCTCACCCAGAAGAGAAACCAGCGCAGAGAGACTGAGCAAAAAGCGTGACTAAGACACCGTTGCCTCTTCCATCGTTCATGATCTAGGTGGGCTTTGAAATATCCCGACTCAGAGCGAACTCTGTGAATCGCTCATAGCCCACTGGGGCCACAGCAGTTCCTGGATGCCCCAACCCCCACCCCCTCGCCCACCCTCCATCTCCCCCAACGCGACGGCCCTCCACTCTGCAGCAATCCCAGTCAGCGTCAGGCAGCGATAAATATTTCATTTCCCACTCAAAACGAATAACGGAACGTAATCTCCCTCTTTGTGCTGGGATGGCGGGGCTCCTCTCGGAGACAGGGGCGGGGGGGAGGGGGGGGAGACAAAGGCATGTCACAGTGTCAGTTACAGTGGTGAGCAGCAAGAGGGAGCCTGTTGATACTAATCATGCCACGGTGAAGCACTGTGGACAGGGGGTGAGACCCGGGCTGTTGACGCATGCCAGGGTGCGCGCGCGTGTGTGCGTGCGTGTGTGTATGTGTGCGTGTGTGTGCAGCGTGTGTGTATGTGTGTGTGTGCAGCGTGTGTGTATGTGTGTGTGTCCAGCCTGTGTGTGTGCCTAACACACGTGTTTCCCAACGCGTAAGTGTAAGTAAATCTTGCCAAATGTTATGACACACACTGTAAATGACCCGCAATGAAACTTTTGGTCAAACTCAAGCCGACAAAGAGCATAAAACAATAATTTGAATTAAAATGATACGATTGTGCCCTACGATGGTGGACAATCATCTCATCTGGGTGTACTGGGAGGGGCTGTAGGCCCATTGTGACCCTGTGCTGGGAGACTTGTTTGGATGGATGGATGGATGGATGGGATAATATAATACAAGCAATTTTTTTTCATTTTAAGGAGCTGTAATTAAAGCTAATCCACATCCCCCCTAAAACCAAGAAGCTGGAACACGCATTAATCTCCATGGATGACCCCACATAAAAAACATTCTGTTTCCAGGGGCAGGGATGAGCAATGCAGAAATTATAATAATGCAGAAAGTTCCAGAAAAACACGATGCTCTGCCATGGAGCCCAAGCTCCTGGACCAAGAAAAGATGTGCTTTGCTTGGTTATCTGAGTAAATTCCATCGGGCTACTCTCCTGACCTGAGGACCCAGTGCCCTCACCACAAAGTCCCCAGAAAATCTGTGGAAATCCTCTGTGTTTGCAGTGCAAAACAGAGTTAATGCCTACGTCACAGCGGTGCTCCAGGGGAATAGCTTGTGGTCAGCGTGTTTTCATGTTAAAGCTGTTGTACTGTTTTTTATTGTTTCCCATCCTTAATTGGTTTTTGCCTTTCAACCCTAATGAATGTTTAGTGAGCAGAGAGAGAAGGAACACATACATTTTTATGCTCTTGAATTGGAAAAAAAAACAGCAATGTTTACCCAGAATTCTCTGGGGTCACACGCATACTTCACTGAAGAACTGTCTCTCTCTCTGGATCATGTCCACAGGATGGTTTAAATGGTCTCATCTGATCTGTCACAATATTAACCCCTTTTTAATATATTGTGTGCCCAAGCCTGTTTTTTACCACCTGGGCATAACTGATTTTTAATGCTGTCACAATATTTTGGATTCTCATCAGTTATAGTTTCGTGCTATTGAGTCTAACTACTAGACAGCTTTGAAAAATATTACGAGCATTTCTATGTTATCTGGTAGAAATCCAGACGGCAGGGAAATGTCACTCAGTTTGGTAAAATATTAGGGAAGCAGAAATGTAAGGATGTCGCACTCACTGAGATTTTCTGACAGGCAAACGTTCACAGTGCTGAACTAAGCAGAGTTTAAACATGAGAATATATGTCAAGATCAGATGTTGTAGGGGGCAGCAACTTCAGCTGTGTGTTTCCTGCGATTCCTCGCTCTGCCCTGACATGGAGTTTGACCTTGTCACGTTGGGAGTTACTAATATGGGACAGAGCTTTGGGGAAGAGCGCAAATTAGTCCCCTTACAGCAGGTTTACCACTGGGGAAAACTGTAGCAGTTTGTCTTGATGAACTTAATGATTCCAGATGATACCGCATCCATGGAATTAAATATCTACACCAACTACAGACGTGTTATCTGGGAAAAATGTCTATACTGTCTGTTCTGTGATAGTGGAAATGGTATTGGGACTTTAATTGCGTGTGTCTGTTTTTCCTTTGGGTGCAGATCATAGCAAGAGTTGAATAAGTTCTTCGGTAAAGTTGAGAGGTATCGCTCCACAGTGTGCGATGTTTGTTTGCCGAGAGATCAGTCCCTGGTAAGACTAACCACAGAGACTGAATTTCCTCTCGCGCATCCAGAGGTCATCGATGATTTAGGGAGCCGGTCTAATGTTTCTTTGATTATGAAAATGAAAAAAAAAGCAAGCAAACAAAAACAAGAAAGCATCAATGGCCTTCGAGATCACGGGCATCCATTCGCCCTCCCGACCGACAAGGGTCCATCCAAATTTCAGAATTCAGACCTTTCAGCTGCTTCTCGCGCGTCATGCAACATGGGCTCCAAGAAGTCGATGAACGCCCAGTGTTTCGCGCCGAACGGCAGCCCATCGCAATGCTTCAGACCATCGCCGTGTGTGTGCGTTTGTGTGTGTGCTTGGGCATCGTACGAGCATTCCTGTCTTGTCTCCCTCATCCACAGCATGAGAGCCGTACGGCAAGACACGAAATTGCGCTCTTCCCTACCGCCAGTCTGTGGTGTCCACTGCCCCGCTTGCTAATGAGAGGGATTTTTCCAAATTCTGTCTTTCGCTCTAATCACAGGGACACAGATAAAAAGGATCCCGCTAGCGAGGAACATGAACATTAATTATTAGGGCCCTTGTTTTATCCTCCCCATCTGTCTGATATCCACAAGCTGAGGAGAAAACCTGGCAATTACACATCTCCTCCTTCCTCCTCTTACGAATTTTCACGTTAATTCTCCTCAAACTTAAGAGCCTCACCTCCACATGGCCTTTGAAGTCTCCATATTTTAAAGTAGATTTGCACAAGGAAAGACAGATTAAGCAAACATTTGAGGCTATGGGTTATTATTTTTTTCATATACTTTTTTTGGTTGTTTTTGCAGAGAGGCATATCAGGTTGTCATCAAGTACTTTTTTGCAATATGATGTGTATAGGCCTCATAATTTGTTATAAGAATATTTAATTTTATTTGGCCCATTTCCGTTCCCCTATCTGGACATCATCTTTTCACCCTGCTAAGATGATCAAAACCAAACACAAAAGCAAAATATGTTTCCAATCTTTCTCATAATAAATTATCTTGACAGTTGGAAACAGCAAAAAATGGGACCGTCATAGTATATTTTGTTAGGGTACTTAGTTTAAATAAACACTGTTCTCTATTAGATAATGCATGAAAATATTTACATATGAATCATAACGAAAAAGGTTTGATATTATTGCATATTCTGCTATATTATTGGTTGGAGCAATTAAAAAAAAAAGCTTTTTCTGTAGCCCTTTAAATAAAAAAACAAATGTATGCCTGAATCACAAATCACATTAAGGGATTTAACTTTGCAGATTGTGCGCTGTGCCAAACCAGGGCAGCCTGCTGATTAATACACCCAGAAAAATAAAAGAAGGTTTTTTAAGGAATTACTATGCCCTAAAACTTAATAGAAGCCTGAGACAATGAGACATAATAATAATAATAATAATAATAATAATAATAATAATAATAATACAATGCAGTGTGATAACCTTCTTGATTAAAGGACATCCCACATGCATCAAATGTAGGTAGCCCAGTTATTTGGCTCGAATTCCTGGATGCACTGGATTCCTGCACTCAACAAATCAGCCGCTACATTCCAATTTCTGTGTTCCAAATTCCGGAGCCTGCATTCCGCAGAGCCTGGGGACATATGGTAGCAAATTAAGAACCGGTACCAGCCCAGCTTCTCCAGCTTGTTAAAAAGTATGAAACTCGACTTCAGAATATCAGAAACGGGGGCCACTTCTATAATTTAAATCCACTTTCGGCACATCATTGGGCCCGAGATTTTCATCATCTCGACGGTTCCCGGGGCTTTGACGGCGGACGAGGCGGCAACAACGAGCGGCGCCTCCATCGTGGTCTCGTGCTGCCGGTTTCCGCCAATTAACGTTGCCGGTGCAGGACGTGGATGCACGTGAGCGTGCGCGCGACCCACCTGCCCGCGTCGCTGTGAAACCCCGGCGAAATCAAACATAACCCTGGCACTTACACTGGGTAGCTCTCACCTCTGACAGAAGTCAGGATGTCTCCAGCCTCTGTCTTTAATCATCCTAGGTAAGTACATAACTGGTTAACTTTTCCCTTTCTTTCCGCCTGTCCCTGTCTACGCTGGAGGCAATTACAGCAATGCTGCATTTGTCAATCACATTCATTCGTGCATGACTTCCTGAAATAATTATCAGGTGAGTGGCATCTCCTTGCCTGGAGTACCAGCTTGGAAATAGCAAACCCAAGAGTATTAATTACAGAACACAAAAATTTGCAGGGAAGCTGGTCTTTTAATGGTAGAACTGACGTAACATGATTGTTTTGATTTTTTTCCTTTTTTCTTCCTTCCTATTATTTAATTATTTTTTTTACTAACATGACAATCATCACTGTCCCTGTGGTCATCAGCATAGATTAGTCGGAATTGTCAGGGGAGACCATTACCAAGCTGTGGTCCATTTGATAAAATAGGGCACACTATGCCTGGTGCTCGTGTTTGTTGATTTCGAACAGGGAGGGAGGGAAAAAAAAAATGAAATAAAATAAAAACCCGAAAGTCGACACGGCTAATGAAGGTGGACTGAGAGTGGGGCAATTTGGCCGCCGGGAGGGTGGGGGGGTGGTTGAACATTAGCACGCCCTCTGCTGGTAGGGATGCTTTCCAGCAAGCTTTTTTTTCCACACCTTACATAAAAGAAGGGTTTATTTTCAGGAGGCCACTTTCCTTGAGTGGTGGGATGTGATGGGGGGGGGGACACTGTGCTCCTCAGCACCACCTTCCCCAGTCAATGAGGTACAACAGAACTAGAAAAGGTTTTTTTTTTTACCTATTTGTGGTGGGAAAGAAATAAATAAAGAAGTTAAAATGTTTTAGCGTCTTCGCGGCTGAGGTTTACACGCCTGGCTCAGTCCGTTGAGTCTACGCTGTAGTCGTGTGCTGTTTTTATCTTTTTTACATGTTTTCGGGGGCCATTTGGGGAACGCCATAAACCTGAATCCTCTGCGGGTCTCTGTTAATAAAACATTCCTGCTTTCCCGTCTCACATCACACGGCGCCCGCGTCACATGAGCGGGAATTCGGTGGCAATTCTCACCTTTCCAGGATACCTGCGAAAGCAGGCCCCCCCCTCACACGTATGCCGGCACCCACCCCAAGGGTGTCAGCCCAACACACAGAGCACATCGGGCGCAGGGAGAGCGTAGGCGGGGTCAGACTGCGGGGCAGTGGGGCGCAGCGTCGAAACTGAAAGAGGCTCCGACATGAAGCTGCTTGTGGCCCCGCCCCCAAATCCGCATGGGCCGCTACCATGGCGACCTTCACCCTAACACACTAACGCCCTCCATTGCCTGGCCCACAGGTTCCAGGCTGAATTCCCAGAAAGATTTCCCGTTGTACTTTCGAACAATATATTAAAAGAATTTTTTATCGAGCATAATACTGTAAAGGACACTTTGGATTAAAACAAAAAAAAACAAGCGCTAACCCTCCGAATGAATTAAAAAAAAATAATCAAATGAGGATAGTGTTTTGTATTGTGCCCGTTAAGCTGAAAACCTTCCCTTAAACACTACCAAAAAACAGAAGGAAAGGGGAAAAGAGAGAGAGTGTGGGAGAGGGAGAGGAAGAGAGAATGCAAAGCTCATTAACATCCTTGTAGTTGCTAATGTTTTCTCCCCTGCTCTGTCCAAGGAGCTGAAATTCTTCTTCAGATGAGCATGGCCTGCTGGGATTTCAGCTGCCAGTTTAATTAGTGTTCAGTAATTTCAATAATGAGTGACAATTCATTGGGGCTTTTAGGTTGGTCCTCTCTTCAGAAGCGAATCAATAATCTGCTGTTTTTTTTTTTCCTTTTTTGCCCCGGGGGGGGGGGGGGGGGGGGGGGGGGGGGGGCGCGGGGGGGGCGGGGGGGGGGGGGGGGGCGCG
>JABFEA020000044.1:5353758-5375705 GCA_019775915.2 Cyphomyrus plagiostoma
CACACACACCACCCCCACCCCATCTTTCAAGACAAGAAAGTGGCGTGCGAGTTCCATCAGTTGGGAGAAAATAAATGAGAAGAAGCATAGGTCCCTCTGAAACTGGCGAGGCAATTGGCTTTAATGGTGAGGGCTATCCTCTGCGGTTTGTTTTGATGTTATTGGATGAAAAGGCAGGTCTTTAGTAGCTGGTAAGGGGCTCTCCGTGAAAACAATTTGCCCTGGCTGAAGCAGGAGTGATTTGGGTAAGTGAACTGGAGGTGCAGGATTATTGCTGTAATCCCCAGGTCGCAACCTCAAAGCGAAGCCCAACCAGTGAAGCTAATTGCGGCGTAAGTGCGCCGCTGTCGGGGGGCTGCCGCCGTGGCAACGGGCCTACGTCACCACGACGATGCTACAATGCGCTAAAAAGCAGGCTATATGAGAATCACGTTGATACATGCATACGCACGCGTGCATGCATATTTGTGTATTTATGCGTGCACATCAAGAGGTATAACGGATGTCAGAATGAATCCATATGGAAGCTGCTGTTGGACCTTTGAGGAGATACTTCAACTGAATCGCTCCAGGAAAATATCCAGCTGTGTAAACGGGTAAAGATTTTAAAATCGCATGCATGGCGGATAAATTATTATACGTAAGAAAAGACAAGGAGGCACAAAAGGACACCGCCATGTCTGCATTCTCACTCAGAAGCATCTCATTCTCATTGGTTGTCAGCACTTTCGTGACCCTCCAACCTCTGGTGCTTAACGTGAAAGGTCACATCACTAACAGCACGGCTGGGGGGGGGAGACAAGCCCATGGTCCTGGTCCAGAATAACCCGCGGGTGCGCCAGCACACCACAGCCGCCTCGGAGGGCTCCGTTAATCCCCCCCCCAGCCCTGGCGGTGACTCAATGCCCCCGGGTTTGGTCTCCAGGCGGGCCTCGCCAGGAAGCTGCGGGAAAATGGCGCCTCGGGCAACATTACATTATCACTGTCGGCGACCTGCTTTTCCCTTTTTTTTCCCAGTATGCCGTCAAGCGGATTAGAGGAGTCAGTCTGCAGCAGTGCAGTCGACCCCCCTAATGACCATTCCAACACACTGACGGGGTCTCTTCCCTTTCACGTGCCCTCTGATTCAGAACGCTACATCGCCGGCACCCAGAATGCCACTGGGCCATGGTTACGTCGCCGGTCCTGGGTCGGACACCGTCTCATAGCCCAGGGAACCGCTGTTGAACCTTTGAATGTCCAACTTATCAATAACATGGTGACCCCTAGTGTCTTTAAAGCAGTATTTAGTTTATTTACATTTTTTTTCTGATGTACTGTGTATAATAATACAGTATATGCTGTCCCAAACCGTACATCTTCCTCGTCGCGGTCCATGCAAGCGTAACCAATGTCTTAAAGACGTCGTGATGAACAGCATCCATTATTCACAGGGGTTTTACACACCCCCCCACGCACCACAAACTCTGTCTACCAGGATAGGATCTTAAAGGGACGGCCGCACATGCCAAGATGAATGGGGTGGTCCCATAGTCTAACGAGGTTCGGGTCGCCACAGGGACACACGGTGGCTGTTAGGCGGCCCGCGTCTCGCCTGCGATCATTCCCCCCCGAGGACTGTCTGGGTGCGACCCGGGAGTAGAGCCTTAACCAAAGTGCCCTGCTAAACACCAATTAGATATACACTCGTTAGTCAGCATAATATCACGAAAGACACTGATGAACTGAAGGATCTTTGTATTGTACACGTCTGTATTCCTGTCTTTGTGGGGACTGTGCATTCATTTCTATGGGAAAACCCCTAATCCCAACATGGCAACCTTAACCTCTACCCAGCCCTAACCTTAACCATAAGTAACCAAACAAAACATGAGACTCATTTTTAGTTTTTTGATTGCAGTCACACAAAACAGCAGATTTTTTTTTATCACATTGTGGGGACACTTGATCATCACAATCACACACACACAAGTACAACACGTCTGTTGGGTTTTAAACTCAAATATAACCTTTTGCTTTTAAAAAAGTTTTTCCAGTTTGCATTAAATAATTTGTAAACTCACTGCATTCTTAAAGATGCCCCACCCCGTTCTGTGGTGCAAGATGTACACTGTGCATATGATTTGCGTGTGTGTGTGTGTTAAACTTCTGCTTATGTAATTTCACATCGTTACCACAAAAGAAAAACACTGTATGTTTCTCTATTAAATGAGTAAAATTGTGAATATATAAAATCATATAGCCTGTGAAGCACTAGAGATGCATTAAATACAACGGTTGCATGTCAGAGGCGGCTAGCGTGCTTTTGGGCCATGCAGACAGCGGGCCAGTCCTTTGCTGTGGATGGGGTCTCAGGCCTGTGACAGCAAACGGGAATGCCCCACGGCAGGATCTGAAACCTTGGCTCTCTCACCAACATCCCTCCCACAGCAAAGGCTCTCTGCTTCAACACGCCTGTCTGCAGTCACAACAGCTGGCCCCCTCCCTCCCTGCACTCACAAACCCAGGCAGGAGACACCAAAACATTGAGCATCACCCAGCTGAAACTGAAGAGAAGGGGTCCTTGATTGGGCACTAGGAACCTGGGGTCAGATGAAGGTAGATCCTTTCATGACTATGCTGCCACACCCTGGATATAGCATAGGGAACACAATGCCCCGCCCCCTTATTCTGATAGGGGAAAAAGATGTTCCGGAATTTTCCAATAAGTTTAATATGGAGTGCTAGCTAAGTGTAGTGAATTCAGTATGGTTTACACAGGTGATATTTATAATACAGGTTCAACAAAGGCACCCACACACGTGGCTGGTTTTCAGGCGGTCAAAGCACACACACGCCAGACATATATTTTATTTATGTAGTCAGAGCCTCACCGCAGCCATCCATGCGTGACGTTTTTGTGTACGAAAGCACGGGAGGTCTGTCGCTGTAGTGGAACTAATTGATCTCCCATTACTTACTTATTGATCTGTAACGCGGCTCGACCGCAGCTCGGCAAATCACCTGCCACAACATGGCGAGTTGCGACGGCCCGGGTTTGGGAGAGGGAGCTCAGGCAGCCGCAGTGACCCCCCGACCCCGGTGATGTCACAGCCGCAGGGTCAGAGGGGCTCATCGAGGCGTGACAGAATCATTACACACCCTCCCCCCATCCTTATCAGAGCTACATATATAATCCGCATTAGAAATGTACCGTATTGTCAGAAATCCTTACAGCCCAGCAGCTAGACGCTGTTGAGGGGACAGGGGTCATTAGGGAATAGGGAAATCCGGCAGCCAGGGTCTGCTGCGGATCCGTGTCTCCCAGCTGCAGGAAATGGTCACACGTGCACAACATACCATGGGCAATCTAAGTTTTCCTGACACTTAATGGGAACCGATTCCCTGATGGTCCATTTATTTATATTAAAAATGTCATTCAGGGCACTCGTCTTAATTGATTTCACTTCTCCACATGGATCTCCGTGTGTCTGCTTTAATAATCAAAATGATTGTACTGTTATGTGTTTTAATATCCAGATTGTAAAAATGGCCCAGTTTTTTTCTCTTTGTCAACGCTGTATTTTCTTTATGGTTTCGTTGCAACTTTACCGTTATTGTTTTCCTGTTACGGTTAATATAACATTACCCTAAAAGTTTAGTACATCGTTATAGTTTCCTTACGTTATCCAGTGACAAGCCTTTTAAAAAGTTGTTAAATATTTTCTATGTTTTATTCTTCGTCTATATAATTAGCGTTCTTGATCACTGTTTTTCAAGAAGCTGTCATTTCACGCAAGCAAAACAGTAATGGGTTATTAAAAGAAAGCGCGCAGACCCTTCGTCGCTCCCCGCCGGGAATTGCAGTTTGCGGAGGCGCGCTTAAGACAGGGACGTCAGTATTTACGTGTGTCGTGATTGCCCCCGCCCCTGGTTCCCATCTAGCCTGTTGTACTGTCAACCATATTGGAAGTTGGCGTGACAGTGCATCGCAACAAGTGTCTGCGCCGGACTATCAGAGCCTCCGTCACGCCAGCCCGGTGTAACTGCAGCGCACACCCGATGCTGCACCGTAACAAAACCAGCGATGCATAACCCATTTAGGACAACCCATCTTGAAATATTAGTTTAAAAATGTACAATGTCTGCGGTGCCCGTATATTTGTCGCCAGCTTCTGAGGCAACCGCCACAAGGAAGGGCACATAAAAAATAAACTGAGCTGAAATTAAATTAAAACATACCCAATAATGTTAGCTGGCGACTAGGCAACGCTTTATTTTCTGGGAAAGCTTTAGTAAAGTAAAAAAAAAAAAGTTAACCTTCAAATCATAAACGGGACCAGGCGGTGATTCATGCGGCCTTAAATTGCGACATGCGGAATTGCGGGATGGAAATATATTTTAAAACAAGAATACAAAGAGGTCAAGGGAAAAAAAAGACTTCTACTTGATCTTTTTGTCTGTTTGAATTTCACCTCCCTGGATGCTTAGAAATATCATGTTTCCAACTATTCTCCCTGTCCAAATAACTGAAAAGAAAGAGCAGATATAAAGTATATCAGATTGTTTAAGGACTTATGCAGAGCTTGAACTTTCTGTACTTTCCAAATTGAACAACTGGGCAGGGGGACATCCCTGCTGTGTTTCTATTTAAAGGGTGATTTATATGCTCTAAGTATCATCTAACGTGTTAACCAGGTGCGCGCATGTTATTGTATGAAACCCGACCTGGGTTTAAATCAAAACGGGGAAAATCCACAAAGCCGGCAATTAAATTCCCAGATAGCCGCTCAAAACGTGTGTGAGTGAAGGACATTTGTCAAAGACCGCGGGGTGCCCGAACGCGCCCTCTCAACCTCCGCTGCATCTCCTTACCTCTCTCTACTTCCTGTTTCCCCCTCACTCCATCTCGGTCGCATACCGGTATTTCCTACTCCTGAGTGCGGGACAAGAGGAATAAGTCTAGAGGGATCCACAAAACCCGGGCTTCACGCCGTGGCAGCTATTGACAGTTGAGTGTTACCAGGGGGTATTAAATTCCAGCCATGAGGCTGTTTACATCACCGTTTCATGGACTTGCACGTAATCAGTTCCATTCCTCCGTGACGTGCTGTTGGCCAGCACGTCTCCATTGTATTTAATAGCTCGGCGACAACGAATTTTTGTTGCTAAGCTCCAGAAAGTAAACCTCACCAAAATACCTCGGCAAACGGCCTTTGCAGGCGCCCAGCGAGGTCATATGGAACCCTGCCTCGTTTCGAGCTGAAGGTAATTATTTGCAGACGCGGGTCCCCGGTCCCGTCTGTTCGGGCCACATTTTCTCACTGTGCCGCGGGCCAACAAAAACGCTCGCAGAGTGTGGTTTTGTACTTCTGCTCTGCCTCTTTCCTACCTTGTCAGATGTCGTGTTCAAGACCGCATTAATTTGTTATCGTCTTAACTAGGCCGGCTGATCGTCAGCCATATGATGACTTGCTGAGGAGCCATGAAAGGATTACACCCAACTCTTTTCCTGACCTAAAACCACATTTTACTGCTGCATTCTCGACTGTCGTCTTGTTATTCGACTCGACAGCTATTGGAAAAATCTGTGGCTTTTGATAAATTACATCTATCTGTATGACATAAGTAAGATCCTTATTTACGATATAAATTTTCCCCATCATTTTTTTAGCCGACCCGTTCTTTGCTTTTGATGGGGCTCATTTGGCCCGACCGCTCAGGCGTCACGTATAGACTGTGCGTTCGGAAATCGGAGAAACGTAATATGCAGTAACAATCCCGTCCTGTAGCACATGGGAAACACAAAGGAAAATGTTTGCTAGCGCTGCCCTTTAGCCACACTCCGTGCAGATGGTTACCATACCGGTGTATGTCAGCGAGCCCCCGGCCGGAGCCCCACTTACACCCCTCCAGATAGTCTCCCTTTTGGCAGGTTTTCCACAGACTCGTTCTGTACCTCTGTCACATCTCAGCAAGGCCTGGTGCAAAGGTCATGTTTACAATAACGCACACCCAAGTTCCCTGGCCCCCATCAGTCAGTTAGGGACAGGACCTGGATGAATATTCATGAACAAAGTGGGTTGGGTGGGGCGGTCATTAACTTCCAAAATGAATTTCTCCTCCTTTTACATAGAGCCCCCACAGATAGACATCAGCTTTAATAAGCTGCAATAGGTTTGTACTTTAAACTGACTCCACAGCCAAGCCAGGGTCCCCAGGCAGAGGAAAAACATACGGGCCGCATTAGATTAAGCTGTAATTTATCCGACATCCTTTCTCAGGTTCATGTCAGTAATTGTCGAAAACGTTAGTTTTACAATAGGACACCGGGAAGGTAGAACGTCGCGTTTTCTGGTGTTAGCTGTCATTTGTTTTATGAGGGGGTGCTGGCTGGTGTTTCCTTCATGGGGGGGGGGGGGGTGCCTGTGAAGTCAGGGTGGCCGGGCACGTCGATAGCTCGGCTTATGGGTGTCATCAATAACGGAGGCCACCGTCAGTCCCGGTGACCGGCTGTCACGAGCCCATCAGTGTCGCCTTCTTGGATTCTAACCACCCCGACCGCCATACCTCTGTGCCGCAGCCCGCCTGCCTTGCCCTCGCCCCCTGGGCGGCCATGGGTGGTCTATCTGTCTCTCGTTCGCCTGCAAACAGCTTCACCTTGTCAGTGCCAATATGGGTCCAGGCCCTGATCTTCAGCTCCCCCATTCCTTGCATTTCTGTCGGACCCTTTTGGTTCCAATGCACGTTCTGAGCTAGCTAGCGAATCCCCCAGAGGCCCCCGGCCTACAGCAGAGCGACCTCTCACCCCCCACCCCGACCGCCTCGTCCCCCCCACCCGCTCCTTCCCCACCGCCCCCCAATGCCAAATCCGTTCTCACCCCTTATAACCCCTCTGACCCATTCTCCACCCTTCCTCTTATTACCGGGCTTAACAACAGCAGGCAGTGTATTAATATGTAAAGGATCAAGAGATTATTGATTAGAATCACTTGCCTAATATCCTTTGTCTGTCATGTAGCTCTGGTTGCCTTTCATGATTCTGCGTGTCGTCCCATTTAAATATTCATGGGCGAGCTTCTCTGTGGCCCCCACAGCTGAATATGTAATTAAACTGTCAAAAGAAATACAATATGCCCTTAAGCGTTATAATCATCGGGGTCAGCTGGAACAGGGCCGGTCTGGCCGGGCCGGAGGGGTAATTAACGGGAACGGTGCCGTGTTTACCTTGGTCCTCGTACCTGCGGCCTGAACGAGGCCAGATCCGGCCCCAGACCCTCTCCCACCTCCGTCTTTGAAGGCGGCCGTGATGCCAGCCCGAATCAGGCTGACGGGCAGGGGAGACTGAGGGTGTGCTGCCGTATAATAACATAATCAGCAATTATAGCAGGGAAATGGAGAGAAGCTGCAGTTTTATCTCATTAAAAAAGACCGGAGAAGAAAGGCTTCTTTCCCTCCTGTTTCTTCTGCTCCTTTTCTCTCCCTTATTCCATGTCGCCTGCGCCTCTGCTTTGAATTCCAATGATTTGGCTTTAAAGGTGAGGGGAGATCTTGAAATTTAATTCCGGAGGAGAGCTCTGCTCCTAATTAGTGGCACGCTGGGGCTACGATATGAATGACTTTTGCTCCATTGGGCTCTGAACGAAGAAAAAAAAAATTGGGGGGGTTTGGGGGTTGACTTTTATTATTGCTCTGTCAGTTTATTTCCTGTCATTATTGTTTCCTTAGTTCTTCTGTCAAATTACGGCCCCTAATTTCCTTTCATATTTTATGAGGCCTGTTAGCGAGTATCTGTAATGAACTTCAAAAACGGCCCAGAACATTAAGAAATGTAAAAAAAAAATAAAAATAAAAGCATTTTGCGCCCGCCGCACGGTCCTTCAGACAGAACTTAAACAGTGTCGCTCCTCAGCGATTTATCTCGCCAGCGCTTTCTCATCCCGCACACATTACAGCGCTGGTTTAATTCCGCTTTTTTATGTGACTTTAATGATCTTTTTTAGGACACTCTTAATACCCTCAAAATTTGTAGAATATCACAATAAATCAGTGCCTTGCCCATCTAATGACAATTAATTTCACCTATAATTTTTTTATTCTTTTGCCTCATTATGGTGCCCAGTTAAAATCTTCCTCCGTGACCTTTATGGGCGTGTTTTAAAAGTTAATACTTGGAAAAGTTGATGTTTGGAGGTTGGAGTTTCTTTAGTTATATATATTTTTTTTGCCTTCGCTTTTTATTTGTTATGTTTCCCCAGTTTTATATATAGCAGGTTCTGCTGAATGTCGCTTCCGTGGTCTGCTTGCACAGTCCGTGTTTGTTTGGGGAGGACATAGCCCTGGAGACAACGTAATTGTGGTTACCATGCCAAACATGAATGATGCTAAATGTATATCATGACAAAGGAGTTTTTGCTCTTGACTGGGATCAATGCATTTCTGTCACTCTTCATTTGAGAAAATGCACAGATACCCTGTGTTAATATTTATACTACTGATGAGCCCTAAAGATGCTCACCCCCCTGCCCCCCCAGGTCCAAACAGGCCACCTCCTGGGACACAACCCTACATAAGGTTTCCAACTATCCCTGTGCAGTATCAATTGTGCAATGATATTCAAATGTCTCTGACGGGAGGTCACATGGGTCGTTTATCAAAATAAAGAACGGCACCACCAGTTTTGTTTTCCTCCAAATAAAAACGTGCGACATTTTAAGCACCCCTAACAGCTCCCAGACCACCTTATCCTGAGGTACTTAATTAGGGCACAAGTTCGGGATGTCGGTGTTTCAGCAGCTGGACATGAATTAATGCCCCACGGTAGACAGGCCACTTATAAAATGGTTTTAGAATCCCTTTATGTGTCTATTATCTGATGATCAATTGGACTTCTGTCATTTACAGCTCCCATTTATCATAAATTAGGCTTGGAAACTGCTACGTGTCCTACAAGTGCTTCAGTATGCTAAAGGAAAATGGCTTACTTGAAAAGTAATAATTTCCCATATTTTCCGATAAGTTGTAGAGCTGTTAGAGTTTCGGTGTATTTCCTCGAGTGGTTCTGAGAGGGTTCTGTGCCCCGGAAGCCCGGTGTCCTTTATCGCCGCCTTCTGCGATTATTTTCTAGTGCCTGTGATGCTGGTCGAAATCCAGTGCATCCATACGTCCTTCTGGCTGGCCTGGATGTTTGATAGGTTGGTTAAGCAAGGTTCGAAGGCAACTCATAGCCCTCTGGGAATAAAACGGACAGCGGTCCGCCATTCTCCTCGACACAGATCCCAACAATCAGTAGCCCCTGTCCATCACAGGACTGCATGGTCCCAAAAACATATTTAACACCCTAGAATTTTTTTTTATCTCTGTCTATCCATTGTCTGAATCCACAAAATCTATTTGTGCTCACTACTCAATTTTACTGAGTTCCTGTTTTGAGAACGGTCGTGAAGAAGCTAGAAACTCACAATTCGCAACGCCAGATTCCGTAATCTGTGACTCAGAATCAGCATCTCTGAAGAGACCCTGCATGGATCGACAGTACTCAGACGATCGCAGGTCCAAACGAAACAATGACCTTAGGGAGTTAGGCCAGTAGGCCATGGAGAATCCAGGCCAGCTTGTAAGATGGTGAGACCACCAACATCCTTCGCAGACATTAAAAAGAATTTCAGATTTCCCAGCCTTCTTTGAGGAAGCACTTCCTTTGGGGGGGGGGTCTTTTCAGCATATCCAAAGTGCCATTTTCTACGGCGCCTGCTCATCATGAATTAATTCTCTGTATATGGATATGCACATTATACGACAATGATATTGTGTTTTTTTTCCAGTATTTACTTGAGACTGGACAGCAAGGAACAATTCTTCATTTCATCTTGGAGGTTACCACAAAGTCTGTCGTAAGCCGTTACAAAAGTAAATAGCTCTACAGACTTCTAAACACGGGCATATCTTTAAAGTCGACGTTCTGTGGTAAGTGGATTATACAATAGCTGGATGGGAGCAAGCACATTTTCCTGTGTGATTTAGTCAAATTTCTTTTGAATTCATGAAGCATTAGCATATAGATCCGGCACCACATTCTGCTTAATTCGACCTGCCTTTCTGACAGCTGCAAGTGCGTTGTTCTGTCAGGCCATTAGCCTCCTGGCTTTTGTTTTCCGAAAGGCAAAGCATTAGCCTAGCTGGCCCTGTCCGCTCGCGGGCTTGGAGTGACACGTTTGAACCCGCTTTGATTGACGCTAACAACGTATGTGCATCCAATCTTCTCCTCGGGATATGTGAAGTCATGATGATCCTTATTTATGTTTTGCGCTGTTGGCATACAGAGAGCAAACTGCCCATTCCGCATGAAATTAATTAGATTGGCATGAAGCCCATGATGGAAAATTGGATCAAATTTGTTATTACCAGTGAATTTCAACCAGGCCTTTATTTAGGCAGAAGTGGGTCTGAAATGCTTCTTTTTGCCATGATGCATTTATATAGTGCAATGTAATATAATATATAATACTTCAGGTAAATCACACTCATTTAGTTTTATTTATTTTCTGCGACCCAAAAACTCCGCAGAATTGCATGTTTCCAGGCCTCCATGACTGCGGCACGCCAAGCACACGCATGAGAAAAAAGAATGCTCTATCCGTGTGTGAGGACATGCTATAGGTCAAACCGCCTTTAAAAGTTAATGAAAGAGTAAAGAAATTAAATAATTAACTGGCTGACTCCCAAAAAGGGGGGTGGGGGGCGTTGTTTCTGTGCAGTGTTGTTGCCCGAAAAATAAATCCGTCGTAGTGCACACTCCTTCAATAACAACGTTGCTAATTAATAAGTTCTACACAATTATGAATTAACTTCGGATCAGAACTCCGGCTTTGCATATAATTTCCTATAATCGCTAAAGCTACTGCAGAAAAACACGCCTCATATCAACCGTAACTTTCTTATTTAACACAGACAGCCGAGTTCTCACCGGGTTTAAACGTACAGCAAATTATCTCTGCTGGGATTTGGCAAGAAAACCTAAAATCACAGCAGTAATTTTTTTTAATTTGAAATAGCATCCTTAATCGTCAATTTTTTGCGAGCTTTGAAGGAATTAATCTTAATATTTTAATGTTATTAAGGAGGAGGGATGGTAGAGAATATATATATATATATATATATATATAATTTTAAAAAAAAAAGGTTTGGGGGTGATAATGTAACTGTTACCACCTTTTTTTCTTAGGTGTCGGTAAAATGCCTGGGCTGGACTGGGCTGCGATGCTCACTTATAGTGCGCCGGGCGGCACTTACGCTATAATGAAAATCCACAGTAATTAAAGGTGGAAACGTGAAGGGTTGAAACGCGGGGCTGTGCGACACGTAGCCTTTCTGCCGTTATTCCTCTGTGACTTATCAAAGGCTACTCCTTTAATATGGAGATTACGCTTATGTACTTGTCTCTACTTGAAAGGCATTTTCCTAATTTACTTATTAATGAGATGTAAATCTATTTATGCTGAGGCCCTCAAGTTTGAAGAAATGCGTCTGTTGAGCGCCTCGCAAATCCAACAATTTGAAAAGGATGGGGGGGGGGGAACGAGTCTCCCATTCTTGCTCTGTTAAAAATTTATATAGTCCATGTTAAATTTATTAATATTGCTTGCTGTCATTCAGTTTGCAACTCTCTAACTGAAATACGACTTGACAGCCGCCGCATTAAAGATGTATGCCATTGTATTCAACAAAGATTAATGAAGCCCGGTAAAAATAGCTGTAAAGGAGAAAGTGATCAGAATGTGAAATCAGCGAATTAAACGAGGCCATATTTTAATATGCATCAGGGATTTTTTGGCTTGCCGGGTTCATCTGGGAACGTGGCGGTATTGTCTGTGTATGCGTACCCAGGTGACGTACGTACGCGCATGCGTGTGTGTGTGTGTGTGTGTGTGTGTGTGTGTGTGTGTGCGCGCGCGCGCGCGCCCGTGTGCGAACACGCTTCAGAGCCCTTTTAACGCTGACATTTTCGGGGGAGAGATTTTTGAAAAGTTGCGTAAGATCTTGGAAGTAGTGATTTTACTTGTCAGACCTGTCTGTTTTAGAAATTAGAGCCTGATAGCTAGCTTGAAAGTAGAACTCTAAGATACTGGTATTTTGAAGCCAAAATATATGAATCTATATTTAAATAAAACCAAACATTTTGAAAGCTCCCCTCCAGTTTTGTTTAGGCCAAGTAGTCATTTCATAAACAAATAACACATCATAATAAACCAGTATCAAATAATTATTTAGGCAAGCTATGCTAAATGATTTATATGACACAATTTGTTTATTTAGCATGCAGCTAATAAATAATTGTATTATTTACCCATATAAACAACTGGATAATTTATTAGAGGGAGTTAAACCATTTACTAATGGGTCCAATAGTCTTCTGCATTGACCTAAAATCTGCACGTCTGGGTCACGTGTCCAAATCCTTAACCGTTTCGGTTCCTGTGATACACAATTTGGATGCTCAGTCCATTACAGCAAACTTAGAAAAGCTCATAATAGGTCAGCTTAGAACATAGTATATAGATTTGTAATCTGAAGGTTGTTGGGTCATGTCTCAGGAGGCTGCTATGATAGCCTTAAGCAGGTACTTAACCCGAATTGCTGCAGTGTGACATCTAGCTGTATAAATGAGTAAAAATTGCAGGTTTAAAACTGTGCTTTTTATGGTGTCACATTTCAACTGGCCTTCATAGCACATAGCTGGTGATGGACCAGCAGATGCCAAGCACTAATGGACCTGTAAGTGTAGGAGGTTAGGGCAGGAATGTGGAGGTCTTTAACACCGGAGGATTCTGCACAGCAGTGACAGGCTGGTGGTCTGTGTTAGTGGTCTTGGACACGTGTGAACTCATTCGCTCGTTTGTCTACTCATTAAGTTATTTTTCTTCGTTTGTCGTCGCGACACATTGTATATTGATGACATCAGAGTGAGCCCAAAGCTATCCAAAGAGATCGAGTGTACAAGATATGATGTCAGTCCCAGAGGTTGCCACATGCACCGAGTGTGGAAACCCAGAATGCCTTCCTTAGCATTTGAGGCAGACAAGTCCACCAGATGTTACCTTCCCACTTTCTTCCCAGTACACAGGGGATTCATTTTTATTTTTTTTAATTAACTTGATCTCTTTTTTGTATACTTTTTAACACTTACTTTTAATGTATTCTGCAGTGCACTCCAGTGGATAACACACTGTCAGTAGATTTACTGTCACAAACATTCAAAAGTTGCGGTGTTTGATATGGTACCTTATCAATGTTGAAACTAAGCTAACAGGGCCAGTTTCTCACCAGGCCTTCAAACCCAAAGTAATTCAACCAGCAAACCATTTTACTTTACCACCTGAAACAGCCAGATATTATTCCAGGGAATGTCAGGGCTAAGGGCCTCGGTGTCCTCCATCATGCTCAGAGCCTTGGCGCCCTTGTTTTCCCTAACGAGGCTCGGAAAGCAGAGAGGCGCCAAGCCAGAGAGCCTCATAAACCGCAGCACCATCCCAAAACAAGCATTTACCTCGAAAATGGCTGCAGTCTCAGACCAACAGGCTACCTGAAGCTGCTGATTTAACATTCTGCGAACCTAAACAGCTCAGCAAGTTTAGGCTTAAGTTCAGCAAAAATAAAAAAAAAAATTGAAGTGTTTTTTTTTTTGCACTTGTAAACAATCTTCGCAGTAACCGGCAGATATCGGGGAGAATGTGACGCGACCCACTCAAGTGAACAAAACGTTGAGAAAATTCCCGCACTGCAGCCCGACGCGTTACTTCCGGTTTGGCGAGCCGCGTGACTGGAGAGGGTCCCACACAGCTGGTTTTATGTGAATCCCGTCCGTGAGAAGGATTCTGGTCAGTTTGGCAACACATTAATCATTATGTTTCCTGCTTATGATGTAAAAATGCCTCTGCTAAATGCCTCATTCCCATGTGAAGAAAATAAATTAAATATTAGTACACTACATATTTAAATGTCTTCCCCAGGCCACCCTGCTTGTTTTGCTGTATCCTTCACCAAACTATTTTTCCGCTTAACGGCTTGTTACAGCTCAGTTTTCATTTCCATTTTCTTTTTGTCGCTCTGGCTCCTTCGTAGCAAATCGTGCTGCCGCTCTGAGCGGATGGGAAGGTTCCGGACATCCCAGACAGTTGTTAGAGCCATGCTGGGGAAAAATCCGTTGAAGTTTGTGCTCACCCGGTTTTCATAATTGCAGTAATTTATGGGGAAGATTGTCTACTTTTCTCTCTCTGATAGATTTGTTCAACAAAATTCTATCTCGGCGGCCTGGCCTGCATTTAATCTTATCGTCAAATAGCTCAAGATCCTTTTCCTCTTATACCCAGTTAATTGAAAAGAATCCAAGGGAGTTAATACTCGCACATCTCAAAAAATGTGATGGAAATCAGAAAACGACTGTTGCCTCTGTAACTTCCGAGAATTTGAACAATAATTACATAATGCATGGAAAATAGTCATTTTCTATAGGAAACAGCACCGGAAAATAAATACAGAGAGCATAGAGAGCTTTGGGTTATACGGGCTCAGCTTGCTCTGATACTTATGATCGAGAACACAGAGTGCTGACCAGGTAATAGAGTAACAGTGAATCATGGATCCCAGATCCCTGATGTATGGGCTAAGCAGTAAACTTCAAGAGTTAAAGGTCAACCAGGGCATTAATCCATAGACACTGTAAGACACGGCATGAATTTTGCAGTCAGAAGAAGCAGGCAAATGAAAAAAAATCCTCTGACACCATCCGCCTTTTCAAGAGTACTTTTAATCATGCAAATATTCTTTGTAGTCATCTGTATGCAATGGAAAGAAAGAGTAGACATTCTTCCAACCAGGGGCATAATACAGACTCATTTCATTTAAAATAATTACTACATTTAGCTTCCAAAGCAAGAAGGACGAGTGTCCACGTGTTTGTATAAACGAGAGTTTTGTCACAGTGACTCACACTGGGGGGTCTGTCCTGGGACATCACTCTGTGAACCCAAGGCTGAACCACTCTATTACATGCTGGACCCAAAATAAAATACGGAACTAAAATGTGTTCCAGTTAGTTCATTGGTTCAGTGCATCACCAATCCTTAATCCCTTAATTTAAGTGTGATACATGTCGAAAAAAAAACCCCATGTAAACTATTTTAGAATGAATCTACCTAGCTAGAGAGTAGTACATTTTTATATGCAAGCATATAAAGATTTAATACTAAGATGCTTCTTTTTCATTGGTTGATCTAGTTTGTTTAGTGTTTTCACTGAGTCAGGTAAAAATAAGTTCAGTCACCCTGTTCAGAACTGGCTTCATTTTTTGTAAATTGTCTTTTTAAAAGCTAAAACATATGTTATGCCCGTAAAAAAATGCACTTAAATCATAAAAAATAACCATCTGTTTAAAAGCAAAAAGGTTAGGCTAGCTTGTTTAGAATGGACTTAATTTAAGGAAAAAAACATCATCTGTTTACAAGTTGAAAGAAACGCCAGCCTGTTTAAACGCGATTTAATCTTCCAATTGGTATTCTGGCAGTGCAGTTTGCACGGTGTGTACTGCGTTCCGAGAAACACATTGCCGCCGCTTTTCATCATAAACCCGAGCGTACATCAGTTTTCAGGTACCACTGCTGTTTTTCAGACACACCTAAAGCATTTTCAAATCAATTTAATGCATAAGTTATTATATGACCCTTTGATACAGTGTGAGCATTATAGGCCAGTAGCAGAGATATTTTCTAGACTTCAGACGAGGTAGAAGGTCCTGGAGGTCTCAGTGTATATAGAGTTACCTCAGAGACTCAAGGTAATAACTTCTCTTAAGTATTTAGAAACTTCAAGGAGGCATTAAACAGAAATTTGCAATCCACTAATAAATTATGTTAAATTTACCACACCATTTGATTTTACAGAACTGAGGAAACATGTCAAACATACACGAGTGCGTAAAAAAGATGAAATAATTTTTGTATAGGCAGACATATATATTAAACCTACGGTGGATGCTAATTCAGAAGTCACTGAGGAGACACAATTTACATTTATGAAGGTTTGAGCATCAACTGATATACAATTAAATATGCTTTTGGGAATAGATTCTCTAACAGAATATTATTCAATTGGTATTTGAATTAGGAATTTGTTTTGGTGGGGGAAAGAAAAATTCCCTAAAATCGGGGAAACGCAATGCAACTGTGCAATTAGTCATGTAAATCACAAACGTAGATTTCCGCAGCAAAAAGAGGCAGGAATCCCATTAAGGATGAGTGAGATATTCCATCAGACGGTGGGAATTATCTTTCAGGACAGTAGCTTCACATTCTCAATCTCAGGTGTATGATTAAAATCAATTAAATCACCCCTCCAATGTCAGCCGCAAGATTCTCCTGACAAATGAAATTATGCTAAAAAAAAAAAAACTGCTCTCGCAATCCCTGGCCTTGCCTTGGCATCACTCATATCCACAAATGAGATTAAAATGTGCAGCTCGGGGATTTCAAAGGGATATTTTTCATAAGAACATGAAAAATCCTGGGAACCCAGTGTAAGCAGACTTGAAAGCCCTGGTGGAATGAACTGTCAACCGATCTCAGCACTTCAGATGGAAGCACAGCCAAAACAAAAAAAAAAGTAACTTATTTAACCCATTTGAGGCTCGGGGAAAAAAATAAAATAAATAAAATAAGCACAGAGCATTTTCGCAAACATTTTCCTCCAGGCTTTCAAGTGACTCAGGCTGTCGGCGGACATGGCATAAGGCCCGTGCGTCAAATTCGGTGCGATTTTGTGAGCTCGTGTTGCCGTGCGTAGGTCTGGGACGATTTTGTTTTGTCATAATTCCGCCTCGTCGGCTTCGGTTGCTATTGTTTATATAGCATTCCAAGGCAAGTGTATAAATACTGCAGTATCCATACATCCATTTTATATGATTGCATATCCCGCAGAGAGTCAGAGAATGATCTTTATGTAATGAAAATGCAATATTATCATAAAGGGAATTACTTTATTATAAAAATAAACACAACTTAAATAATATCATGCCTGGCGATGGACTGGCATCCTAGCAACCCCCCGTGTCTTGTACTGCCTGCGATATGCTCCAGGCTACCCTGTAGTGGGTAGAAGGTTGGAGGATGGATGAATGGATGGATGGATATTACTGTGAATACCTGAGGGATTATGACATATCACAGAAGTCCATGCAGCGTGGCGGTTATGCTCTACGACTTGGCGGGAGTTTCAGAGTATAATTTCCAAAAACATACGCTAAGCACTTTATCCTGACCCGATGAGATCCATTTACTGGTCACAGTTTGATACAGGTTTCAAGTTTTATATCTGAAACTTAAGCTATTGAGGATCTTTGAATACATTAGCATATGCACTCATACATATACTCTTAAATATAATGTTTATTATATGTATATTAATGTAATTTGCATATATGATGTACCTCCCTAGTTTTACTCATCCATGTATGTAACAGTCACAAGAAATGCTAAACCCAGGATGAATAATTGTATGAATACTTGAATTACAGTCATGTTTCAAAAAATGCATTTGGATACATGAAAAATGACACATAATTTAACGTAATTTAGCTTAATTGATTGGCTTCAAACTGGCCCACAATAAGAATCCGGTATCATGGTGCATATTTCAATATAGTGGCAGAGGCTATTTATCCAATGGCAGCAGAGTGGCGGCACAGTGCTCAGTGTCACGCTGTTAGCTGAGACTTGCACGGATGGAGCCCTAAATCCCTCACCTGCTTCCTGTGTGAGGAGCTTGCATGCCTTCCTTGAGGTGCACTGCTTTCCTTTGGGTACTCCAGTTTCCTCCTGCAGTCTAAAGTCAGTTAGACTGATTGATGTCTGTAAATTGCTTGCAGTGTGTGTGTGTGTGTGTGTGTGTGTGTGTGTGTCCAGGGTGTACAGCTGCCTAGTGGTCTATGATTTCGGGGTTAGACTGCAGCCCCCCTATGAGCCTGTCCAGCACAACCATTAAGAAAAATCAGTAGACGGCAATGTGTTGATTATACATAATTTTGTGCAAAAAGTGTCACTGTTATATACGATTTAAAACTGAGACTCAAATGAAGGCCTGGGAATTACTAATACACACTATTTACAGTTTTCTCGCAGAAGTCAGCATTGCTGGTGTTTGTCTGTGTGTTCTAATCAGCTTTGTACGGCTGGGGACCAATTCAGCCCAAACGGCCGCAAATGAACTCAAAAATGCCGTCCTGAGATATTGCAGCTCCCTGTCGCATTGCCTGCACATGCAGTGTTACTTTGCAACCATGTGATGAAAGTGTACAATAGATATTCAGTTAACCTTTTCAGCATATATGCCTGAAAATGCTTTTTGAGAGGCAGCAGGCTACAATTGTTTCCAACATAAATTGACAAAGTTTATTTTAATATAAACTGCACCACAAGGGTAGGGAGGCTGTAAAATATTATAGTAGTATGCCTCATCAGCTATTGGTTAATGTCAATCAGCAACACTGATTGGCAGCAGTGATTATCCAATCAAGTTTCACCCCCAATCCAATCAACAGCATTCCTTCATGTTGTAATTTTAAAATACTGCCGTGCATTTTTCTAACAGAGAAAGTCCACTCCTGCCCTGCAGGTTACACTGGGCACACTCCGTATTGTCACAAGCCTAGCAATCACATTTTGGCCTGAGCAGAATGATGAATGCACACTGAGGCTGTGTAAAACTGCCAGAACGAGCCTTTGTCTAGGATGGCAGAGGCAGTATTTCCTACATAACAGGCTAGATCCCCCCTTAGAGCTTTTCAGCCCTATTTAAGACCTTATTATTTGGAAATATCGCGCACGTATTGCTTTATAAAGAAAAAACCTACACAGACTTCTGACAAATTTACCTATTCTCCAGTTCTGGGGCTACATTCTGACCAGTGCTCTTTGTCAATCCCTGTAAGAGAGCATCCCCTTTCCCCAATGCCTCCTCCCGCCCCCCTCCGCTTAGTAAAGCTTTTGATATAGAGCCTAGCAATAAAGCTTTAGAGAAAGAAAGATATTCTGCATCTACTACTGCCAGTGAAAACCCCACTGAAAAATGGAGTATTGAAATGCCTAATTAACTGACAGTGTCCAGTCAATTCAGTTTGCTAAAGCTGGGGCTCACCTCTGCTGATCTGATTCCCTGGGGTTAATTCAACATGCACAAATTTTACAGCCCCTCAAGAATGATTTCTGCAGACAAGCCTTATGCTGAGGTGGAATTTACCTAACTCCAGTAAGTCCATGTATCTTCTTTTATTAGAGAATTGAGGGGGGAAAGCAATGAAATTTTTATTTCTCCAGAATTTCAGATGGACAATGTGGAGTCCCAGGAGGTGAAGCAGGCTCTGCGATTACTGCAGAGTGCTAGCAGACACTGTTTTTTTTCCTGAGACAAATCAATGCCTAAGAACAGCTTTTCCAGTTCCCTGTGTGTTTATTTTCGTGCCACGTGTGATTTTTTTTATTACTTAACGAGATGCTGCGTCAGTCCCTAATTGATCCGGATTGTTTATGATAATTTTGACTTGTGCCGTAATTGCTGAACAGCCTTGGCCCTGGATGTTTTACGGAGGGTATTGGCAGTGGAATATGAACAATAAACTGCGCGGCAGAATGGGGAATGAACTTATTTGTGACAATTTAGGAGACGTTGGGACGGGAGATGGAAAGGCAGATTTCATATTCCGCAGGCATTTTAGCTATAGCATTCCAATAAATTAATTTAAGGCGATACAAAGCAGAATCTTATTTCTGCTGTTCTTTTCATCTCATCAACTGTGACCAAATAGGAAGATTCATTTTAAAATAATTACCTTGCACCTACTCTTCATATTTATTCTTTTTTCAATAAACCGAGGAGTATTTCCGCTCCCTTCCCCGCAACGATAATGACGGTTATTTGTTTCCAGTAACAAAGCCTGAGTCTGCAGTAATGCGGCGGCTCTGATTCACCGGTATCATGGCAAAGTGTCGGCATGTATTTATGGATTCGTGTCACCGCTAACCGTACGCAGGGGCCTTTCCTTTAGTTCTGTATTGCCCTAATCTTACGCAAACACGCACCTTTCCGCATACCACCCCCACCCTCCTCGTGCTCCGGTCGTCAGAGTGATTACATATCTAATGAAAACCCTCTCAGTAGAATTTGCACAGTAAATGCAATTTAAATATCCATTTATCCGTCCAGGAGACTGGCCTCGCGGCTATCGGTCCGCGTGAGGGGGGTCCGGCCTGGTATTGCGCTCTCTCTCGCCTCTGCCTTCAGACCCCCGTTTTTTCGCCTGTGCTGGTGCTGGCGGCCCGTCAGATGAATAATGCAAAGGGCCCCGACCGGCGAGGCTCCCCGTAGGGTGCAGAGCAGCCAGTTCAAGTGGCCGCACTCGAGGGGGGCTCTGCATGTATCAGCCGGCAATTATCTGGTGAATTTGTACACTTTATTACTGGGGCTTCCTCTGGGCAGAACGTCGCCGTGACCACAAACGTACCCCTCCCCATCTCTCCCACTTATTTATCTAATAAGTGCAAATTAATTAGATGCCGGCGCGCTACGTCTCGTACCGGGCCAGCCCCCGAAGGGCAGGGCACCCTCCTTGGGATGCGGGGGGGCGGCCCGTCGCGGGGTTATGTCGCAGTCAAAGCCGGTCGCGAGGCGGCGCTTGAGCCGAGGCCGTGCCTCACAGAGTCTTTTGTGTGAGACAGGAGCGGGGGAGTGTCGGATACGGAGGCAGCTGCTGGAGCGAGCTAACAAGGGACGTCACATAGATGTGACTGTGTAGCGCCTCAGCCTGCGGTCCAGCGAGCTTGGCCAGGAGTTCGTTTTTTTTTTTTCTCTCTATCCCCTTTCGTTGGAGAGGCACCGCCGGCTCACCGCTGACATGCTGAGACCTTCTGTGGAGTCATAATCTTCCTTAGGCCAAAATAAGACTGAGCACTGACCTTGATCCCTGGTAGCAGGGTCAGCAGCCGCGGCACAGTGTGTCCTCAATTTCATTCGCGCCAAAGTCTGGCTACAGCAGGCTACGTCATGCCCTGTAGGGTGTTTGTTGTAATGAGCTCTTTCCGGCCCTTTCCCAGTCAAATTTCACTTTCTGAAAGCACACTCATTGCCTCCTTATTCTTCCTCACATCCCTCCTTGACTGTCTGCTGTGTGTCAAAGAGGCCAGTCAGGTGACAGTCCGGCAATGTTTTAGCGTTAGTGTGCGCGTTAGCATTACCGTGGTCACGATGAGCCTCCCTGTTCCGTCTTCATCAGAGGCTAACTGGTAGCAGGACCTGTGCGCATGGGGTGACACGACCTCTGTCGGACGAGGCGGGAGGCCGCCTCCAGACGCACGGTGGGCTCCATGCTGCGCACCCCCCCTCCCCTCTGAGCACAGCATTAAATCAAAGCGAGGCTCTGGCCTGATGTGTGTTTAACATCCCCAAGCACTTGTCACTGATGAGCAGGGGCGGCTGGCCCGGTGTCCTTGCTCAATCCCCCAGTGCACTATCACTTCCTTATCTGTCCATGGGGCACGGCCTTCTCCATAACCGGCAACACGCGCATACTTAACGAGGCCGAGCGGAAACCTGGCTGCCCGCTGCTCCAATCCCATGGATCTTTGCTGAATAATTTACATGCACAGAAATACACGACACCTGAACATTTTTTTCCCCCACTTTTTGTTGGCTTCTATCAGGACAAGAAATGAGTCTGATTCACTCGTGTCTGAATATAAATGGATCGACCATCCCATAACGTCAGATGCTAATCCCTTGTCATCGTCTATATCGCGGCACAGCCCATATTCGTGGGCAAATGTATTCCAAAATGTTTAATTAATCATGAAAACAAAAAATGTGTTTTGCTCTCTGGTTTAAGCCCGATGTGGCCTAACGACGTCCTCCACGGCGCCAATCCCGTC
>JABFEA020000044.1:5386819-5398483 GCA_019775915.2 Cyphomyrus plagiostoma
CGTGTTGTTTACCCCCCACCTCCCCCAGGGGCCTCAAAAATTTGTTTTTTGGGCGGCAACTTCTTTTAAACCCCACCCCCCACCCGCCCCCCCCCCCCCCCCCAAATAGGCCCAATTCCCCTGTCCACACCACACCAGCTTCCTTCATGCCTGTTTCAAGAAAAATCGTGGGGCGGGCGCACGTTTTCCTCTTCGTCCTCGGCGTCGGTTAAAGGTTAAACGTCGACTTCCCAGCAGAACCCACACAGCCGGGGGGGGGGTGGGGGGGCAGGCGCCCTGGCAAGCTCCCGCAGCCCCCGTTAACTATGGCGACTTGGAGACAGCTCCCCATGCACATTCAGCATTTCGCCAACGTGTTCCTGAAAAAAGAAATAATAAAAACGAGGCTCCCCCCGTTTGTCACCTGTCAAAGCCGGCCTCCGGATCTGGCCTGGCCTTCTGTCAAAGGTGACCACTCGTCCGCCATAATAACCGGGCACCGTTAAGACGGCTAACGAATGTCATGTGGAATTTTTTATGCCGGCAGAAGAGCTCAGCAGTGGTGACACTGGCGGACACATGACATGTGCACGTCCCCCCCGAACAGACGTTGCATAACAACGTCATTCCGGATGCACACGGCAGGGGCGACATTTACAAAAAAAAAAAAAAAACGGTGATGAATCGAGAGCCTGTGCAGCGAATCCGACGAGCCTAGTCGTGGTGGAAGCACCTGATAAATAATACAGTAAAGCTCCCTTGACGAAGGATTCAATGACAAGAGGAGTCAGTGACATGGAATCAGGCAGCCCACTACCCAAGCACGCCCTGTCAAGGTAAGTTTTAAATCAATGCTCCAGAAAGTTGCAGGCTTCAACCCCCCCATATCCCCCTCAACACACAAAAAAGATCCATGACAAGACCGAACAATGTCATCTTTGACTTGAAGTTTATGAGACTTTGGGACAGGTCAGTGATCCATGACGGGGAGGGCAGACTTTGAAGGAACGACTCGCTCCCAGCTGCTTCCCAACATGTTACTGGGGCCCCGGAGCGCAGGGGTCCTTGCAGCTGCGATATGTGAGCAACTCGAAATTTAACTCTCCTTAGTCCACCCCTCCCTGCACGTATCTACAAGCCGCGAGGCCGCCCGCTAATTAACCGGCTGGGCTCCACTCCACGGCTCCCACTGGATGCCAGGCTGCCTGGAGACTCTGGCGTCCCGCGTAAACACCAAAGATGAGAAAGTGAAAAGGAAGACTGTGCGAAAGAGAGAGAGATAGAGGGAGGAAAGGGGGTGGGGGGTTGCTGAATTTGACATGTCTCGCCACGGTGGCCCACACCCCTGACGCCACACTGGTCCTGCCTTGTGGGCACCAGCCACTGATTTACATAGGTAATTTTACCTTTGAGTTACCAGGGTCGCGACCTTTGACCTCGAGGGTTAGAGCTGTCACAGACAGACCTTGTTTTTCTTGTTGATTTTTTTTCCCCTGCTCTTGTCACTCCTTTCAAGAAACGGAGACGAACTTCCTCAGCCGCCCTACAGCGTTCAGTGCACCAGCGAACCAGCGAAACAACACTTTACAGAGGGAGGAAGAAGCCAGTGACCTTCGGAGCTCTGTGACAGTAGCACAGTCCCTTGAGCTGCACAGGCATCTTTCTGATATTTCGAAATGTGTCATGTTTCCTTTTTTCCCTCTCTCTTTCCCTCTCCCGCTACCCCCACCTTTCCCTTTTCCTTACACACGGAACTGTCATATTGTTGTTGGCATAAAATGCAACACATCCCGGAGTTGTGATTTCCTTGTTTGCTCGGGAAAGGGGAAGGGAAAAAAAAAAGTGTCACCTGCAACGGATGACAAGTTTTTGTTTTAGCTCAAAGCGACTCGGTGCCCGTGAGACTCGGAACCGTTTTGATGCCGGGAGACCAAGACTCCCAAAAAATGGCGGAGAGTTTTGGCTGACAGGCTTTCTGCAGCAGCAGTGGGGATACACGGAAGTCCTGACGCCGGGAACCTGACAGGAAAAGCCGTGCTAATTTTAGCATTTAGCATCCCTCATGAGCCGCTTGCCTCTTCAGTTGCCCAGGCATTTTCCCTCCACTACAAGGCATCCTATAGAGATGATAACATGGCTCACTATGAATGACCCGCTACTAATTCATGATTTATACAGCACTTTCCGGAACATTTCACTGCAGGCCAAAAAAAAATAAAAGGAGAGAGAGAGAGCAAGAGTACAAATTAATTTGAGCACAGTATCTTTGCCTGTAGTGTTGCTTGTTCAAATACAGCATCTATTTGCTCAGTGGATGCTTTTCATAATGGAACTGATGTTTGATTGAGATGTTAAATGGCAGATAGGCACCAGGGTCAGTAATGACAGTGGCTATTACACGTGTCATTCGCGAGTTCATGAGGAACGTGGCCTGTCACGTGACGGATCACACACAATCCAATAATTCCTACAATTCTTGCTCCATTGTCAATAGCCGTGCCCTGGGGAACGAGATTATTTGAAAACGGGGAAATAGATGACTCTTAATTTGAGAGCTTCTGACTGAAATTGGTTCAGATTTGGGCTTCACAATGTCTGAGATAAAAAGAGACACAGAATATCACTCAGAATATTAACCATTCACATAGGTTCTGTTTTAAACAGTTTTTCATTTGTATTCATCCTTTTTTTCCAAAATATGCTTTTATTATATGAGTAACACTGTTAATTTCAGTTATTTTCCCCAAAATGTCCTTAAATGATCATTTAAGTAATTTCACTTTTAAAAAAATCCTGCATAACTGGAATTTATGAATAATGCAGGAATGCGTGGGTGGCACTGTTACATTACTGGGGTTGTTTGTTCAAATCCCACCCCTGCTCTGTGTGTGCAAGATGTATAATTCACCATACATCGCACTGGTTTCATCTGGATATCCTCCTACAGTCTAAATCATGCAGTTAGGTTCCCCTGCCTCGTGCCTTGTGATGGACTGGCGTCCCTTCCAGGGTGTCCCCCAGTCTTGTTCTTGCAATAAGCTCTAGGAGCAACCCTGACCAAAATAAGCAGGGTGGATGGATGCTGATATGTGATTTTGGATTTTTAAATCCAAACAGTGTCAGTATTTATACAATTTAATACTAAAACTGAAATAAAGGCAATATTTATTTGCAGTTTTCTTGCAGATGTCAGCTTTGCGGGTTTGTTTTCTCTTTGTTTTCTGGTATGCTTGTACGGTTGGGGATAACTTCAGCCCAAGTGACCACGGATAAACTCATAAATGCTGTCCTGAGATGAGGCAGCTACTAGCCACATTGCCCGCACTTAGAGAGAGAGGGAATTTGCCAGGACGCCGGCACGACGTCCGTCTCGTGCAATAACTCTGTAGCAGAAAACAGGAGCATCTCACTACCGATGAAATATCAAAGAGACTTCACAGCATCCGTGCTACAGAATCTGCCAAAGAGCACTTGACACCTAATCAGGTTCAGCCTGCCGAAAGTCACATTCATTACTTCCCACAGATCAAACATTCTTTAAAGAGGAAATGTATCCTCGTTCATGCTTCAACCTTTAGCATGAGGGGCAAAACTTTTAGTTTCTTGTGACTGATGACCCTGGACTGGCCGGACGGTGTTTGGTTTGCAGTAAATGGTGGCCCTTGTACATGAGAAGTGTTATGGTATGTTAGAGCTTAAAGCTTGATAGATTTTTGTGCATATTTTCAGGGTACGGCAGAGGTTAAAAAAAAAAAAGTGGTTCTGGTAGGACAGAGAAGGTGTCAGAGAGAGAGGGAAAACGGAGACTCTGAATGTAACGTCGCCCCCTCGACAGTCATGCAGGCTGTTAAAGAATGTTGGGCAAGCGGCGCAGTGGGGACACAGACGAACCGAACCGCGGCACGCTGGCCAGGCTCGCACTCCGCTGCCTCCACGCATTTCACTGTGGTCCGAATTCGCAACCAGGCGGCCAGAGATATAGGCTAACTGTCCCACGGTCCCTCGTCTGCTGAACATAAAACAGAAAAATGTAACAGTATGTCTGTGGATAGTTTATGGAGGGACGTGACCCCCTGGTTCACAAAACCACTAGCAGACATAAATAAATAAAAATAAATAACAATAATAAATTAAAAACATCGTGACCCAGTACCGGATAAGCTTTATGGAAGATCGATAAATGAAATACATGAATTTTACCTGAACCCCTCCGCCTGTTCACAAATCTTTTCAGTTGCACAGTTACTTTCTATTACATTTTTATCATCGAGGGTTGATTCTGGCACAAACGAAACAGCTGAAGTTGAACCACCGGGGTGTCAAAATACACACCTAAAATATGCCTCGTATAGCAGAAAAGGCTAGCTTGCAACCCAAACCTGTAAAAGAAAAGGGGACAGATCCCAGCTTGTTAAAATCAGAATGGCCAAACTAGAACATATTTAATCAGCCTGTACTGTTCATTATTGCCGTATTCAAATGGGTTTTTTTTTGTCTCCCACAGGTGGGACAAAGAGACATTTGTAGATATTCAACATAACTAGAGAACGAAACACCTGACAGAACCTACAGCGGCTTCTGCAACTTCATGACGAAATGAAAAAAGAGTTTGCAGCAAACAAATACCGCACGCTCACAGACAGGGACGGAAACATCAATGCAGAAAGGAATGCCATCATTAAAACGGGGGGGTCATTTGCTGTGTGGATTTATTCCAAGACTCGTGGAGCCCTTGCAGGGCCAGTACACCCCAGTAACATACCAGGGATTCCTGTGTTCTGCTTAATCTTTTTTGATATTAACTGGCGATTCGGATCTAATTTTAGTGAATCAGTCACAAAGGCCCATGTCTTCTTTTAAATGGAGGGATCTAACGTCCCTTTAAAAGAGTAATTGAGCAGACATGCAGCAGTTCCGTTCTCTGTCAGTGTTTCCATTCACCTCAGATAATAAATGTCATGTGGTGTCCCATCTCATACAGAAATCATGGTTAGCCTCTTTTTTTCTTTGCGTTTCTGCTCTACCATTTTTTTAAAAAAACTTTTTTCTTTTTTGCAGGATGTGACAATATCTAATACTAATATATATATATATATATATATATATATATATATAGCCACACTGTTACTGATGTTTGGATTAAACAAAAGACATATTCTGCATTAGAATATCAATATTTTGAGGAATAAAACACTTTACATATGAGAAGGATAAGAGACACAGCAAATAATAACCTCCAGAGACTGAGACTGAGTTGGCGGCCGCAGACTGACTTTGGGACGCCTGCTCCCCAGGTAAGTTTAATTGAACCGCATTGTTTCACACACCCCATTGTTGAAATTCACAGTGATGTTTACCAATGGTTTAATGCATATACAATGCTATCTGTTTCATTATTTCTTTTTCTATTCATGCAAATGTATACACCAAGCTATTACACGTTCAGGTTTAATTGATCCTCTATTCTGAAAATAAAATTAGGTTTTAGTGCGATTAATATATTTATTTCGTTTTTGCCTACAATTTGTGATAAATTTCACAAGATGAAAATCCCAAAATTAACCCCAAGTAGCAAAATAATTGTCTACTTTTTTCAAACTGCTGATGTTTCGTTGTAACGTAACAGTTCTTTAATTTGAAACCTCTACTGCTCCTATATATTGCACATTTTCTTCGCTCTTTGTTTAACATGCAGGACGCGGGTCGCCATTGAGGGGATCATTGGCGTTGTAGCACCACCAACTGGCGAACGGTGGTACTACCGCTGGCGGCTGACCTTTCGCGAGACCGATAAGGTTATACGCAGATTATTTAACTTATTTACTTTGCAAAACAACCAATATGTTTAAACCGGCATCTTTGCTGTAAGTCAACGGAAAAACAATGGCGGGTATTTTTAACCTTAAAAAACCCTCTAGATGCGTTTGCCGCGGTATAAATCATGATGCAACTTTAATAACGCGGGGCCAAGATCGTTGGAAAATCACAACAGTAGCTCGGGGCTAAAGAGCTAAAATGAGGAGCTTCTCCCGTGTCTCACCTACAGATGGGGACTTGGCTATGCGCGGGCATAAGCGCTCGGATTGATCACCGCAGTAGGTTGATGGCCGCTCCTCGTTTTGATGGATTCGACCGCACGCAAATAAATAAATAAATAATAAAGAAAATAAATTCCAGATCGCTGCACAGTGGACCTCAAACCATGTCAGCTAAAAAACCAAAGTGCCACAGAAACGGAGGGGGAAAAAGTGACAGCTGTGAAGAGAAACTCTGCAGGCAGTCAATGGCTTGTGTGATTTATCGGTCCATCTGCCCCGCCGCGGTGAGGACAAGTTTCCCCCCGTTTGGATGGAAGGGGACGCGGGGCGCATCTCTGCAGACCGGGGGAAACTTCGCACAATGCGCAATTAAAAGGAGATCCGTATTTATGACGGCCAATTAAAGTGCAGAGCACTGTTTACTGATAATACTTTTAAAAAGAATAATACCATTTACTATAAAATTAATTATAAGTTACGGAGTCAAAGTGATTTGTATATTTTCAACATTTCATTTTTTTACTATTAAAAATTACATTGTCACTTTTAAAAAGGCAAGTTTACAGGTAATTTCCCAGGGAAATCCGTAACGGTTTTAGTTGCGCAGGGGGAATGATTCTTCACGTCCGTCTCTAATGCCCCCCCACAGTCCTCCCAGCCTTGACCTTTTGGGGCCAGGCGCTTCCTGTCTGGGGGTTCCAGCAGACCCCTGATCCGGGGCGGCCGGGCCAGGCTGTCAGAGGCCGTCTTTGCCTCCTGTGTCAGGATGTTGCTTTTGCCTCTCTAGTCTTTCCTGAATTCGGGAAAAATCCCCCTTTTTCTGCACATTTTTCCGGGTGAGGGTTCCTGCTGCAAATAACTACTCTTAGAAAAATAATCCCGCTGTTTTGTTTCCACTGTGTTCTACGTATGTGTTTACATATTTTTATATATTTTTTCCCAGTCAGGAAAAAAGTCTCCCCCCCCTCCAGTTTTCTATTGTTATTTTGGGCCCACTTGGGTCCTGTCGGTGCCACCCTGGAGATTCACCCCCTTCATCACGATGCAGAGATAACAGCATTATGTTTAGCTATGCACGAAAAATTACGTATTTTTCCCTTTTTTGTTATTTAACGTTTGGCAACTTCACCACCCTCCTTTAATTGTCTGTTATGTCAGCCTGACCCCTCCTGCATGAAAAGGTGCAGTTTTGAGCTGAAAATCACTTGACTTAATGATGGTGAGACACATGTTTTAGGGGGGGGCATTTTTCACCCACGCTTTCGGTATTAACCTCAGGGGTGAGGTGCTCTGCATCAGCCCACCTAACAGAGTCACGCAAACACATTGATTAACACTTGGCACGGGGTTCAACTCCGAACGATAAACTAATGATGGCTGATAAGCGGGCATGTGTTTTCGCGTGGCAGCGACACTGAGGCTGGCAGGCTTATTTTAATAAGCTTTGGGGGTTTTAGCCAGGCTCGCCCGGCTGCGCTGTGAGACCTAGGGCACGAGCGAGGTGTGCACGACTGAGCGTACACGCTCGCACGAGCATGCACGCACAGCTCGAGCCACCAACACTCGAGTTGTATAGTGTGTAAGGCATCAACATTTTGGCTGAAAGTGGCACGGGGTCCACCACGAGTCTTGGAATAAATCCACACAGCAAATGACCCCCCCGTTTTAATGATGGCATTCCTTTCTGCATTGATGTTTCCGTCCCCATGGGGTTTACCAACTGTAAATGATACGAAAAATACTTCTTTGAATTCCTGCAGCATTAAGGTCCAAAACTGCAGTTTCCGAAATATTTTTGAGGCAAAGCTCGATTTAGAAATTTGTTTTATATTTAATAATTTCACACGCACTGCAGTAGTGGTCACATAAAGTTTATCCAATAAATATTTAGGTGACTGAAAAAAAACTATTATTAGTAGCCAGAAAGAGCAAAGGACAAAGAACGAAAAGACGTAGTGATTAGGCGCAAGTGTGAGCTGTCGTGTCGAATAATCACACTTATTTTAAGACGGCCACGTTGCTTTAACCACAAGCACAGGCCTGTTGACAAATGAATACTTTAAAAAAATAAACTGCGACCGTGTTTAACACAGAGCGAGCTCCGACCCAGTGAATTTGTCTTGGAGTCCCTCCAGAGTCTTACAAAGACGCGCAGTTCTAATGAAAGTCATTCTGGAATGTTGACGCGGAGAAAGCCTTTGGCCCATCGAGCTCCCAATTGGAGGCCGTCATTCCAGCATGGAAGGCCAATAGCACGCCGGTTTCGTGGTCACATGGAAGGCGGGGAGGTGGCAATGTGCAGTGAAAAATGAAAGGCACTGGTGCTCGGCCCTGGCCCTCATTTTTGGTACTGATGGGCATAGTACTGCATTTTAAAACCCTACCCACAACGCTCTTCACTCTTAGGGGACACGTATCGAGAAGAACTGGTTACATTTGTCAGTCTCCCTTCAGGGCGTGCCATGCCTGAATCCAACATGGAGAAAAGATATGCTCTTAGTACTGTAGCTCTGACCCCAACACCGCCTGGCTGAAGAGGTCAAAAGAAGCTCATTACTTCTGTTCTTTTACAAGATTAGATTACATAGATACAATGATCGATTGACTGAGTGATTGATTGATCGAGTGAGTGGGTGATTGATTGATCGGTTCATCTATCTGTTTGTTTGTTAGTTTATAGATCCAATGATCTAAGGGCGATTTTCTGTGTGGCATCCTTCCTGCATGTGCCCCCCACCCCACAAACGGAGACAGGAGCCCACGATACAGCGGCACAGAGTCGGACTGGGGCCATACGAGTGGGTTTAGGGACGGTCAATTAAACATCCGCAACCCCCTTAAATTTCATTCCTGCGCGCTTCTGTTTATTGCGGCGCTTATTCTGGAGTCAAGGGAGACGATGGCTACTGAGGGCCAGCGAATAATGACCAGGCCAACCATGCATGATGTGCTTCAATTTCAACTTAGCAAAATGATTCCAAACCCTTTGCTTTCTCCACTGAATTGGTATTATTTAGTCTTATTTTTTTTTTTAAAAAAAAAAAGGTTTTTATTTAACAGGTTATTTAATGATTCATAATATTAAGACTCTCTGGTACAGACCTTGGGAGACATAATATCATTTGAAGCGTAACGCTCACTTGCTGAGGTTTATGAAATTCACCAAAAAGGGTGAGAAATGATTTCCATGAGGGTGCTCCTTCTAAAACCTCGCTAAAAACGCATGCTCCGGGCCCCCCCCCCCCCCCACTGCCAAAAAGCCCAAGCCGAAGATGTACGCAAAAATAGTCGCTCTGTCATTTCACATTCATTAAGTGTGAAACTCAGAAATTAATAATGTAAAAATATGCTTTTTAATTAGTCTTACATTCTGCCCACTGTACTTAAATGGGATCAGCTCTTCCCTGATGACTTTTCCTTAATAAAGTATTAGGTTGTGATGCACGGGTCTTGACAGGTGTGACAAACTGGAGAGCATTTCTCCAGCCATAAATGTTACCAAAGTAGTGCCCCTCCATTTAAATGTAATTAACATCCAAGCGTGATATTACATGAAGACACGAGATTTTGATTTCTGTTTGCCTCCGTTTCTTTTTATTGAGTCGTTCCGTGACTTCGCTTTGATTTGCGTAACCAAATTGCGCTACACGAGAACTCATTTAATCCAACCCCACATCTAAGGAAAATTTTAGGGGCCAGTTGAAACGCCCCGGTCGGCTGGCGGTAATGGAATTAACTTCAGACTAATGTTGTTTAACATGCCATCTTTTTGGTATCAAAAACTATCCTTATAATGATTTTATTAGATTTTTTTGTACGGTGTCTCGCTTTTTTTATAGATGTTTAAAAATTTATTTTAGCTGAGCAGTTTACATGTATAATATAGTCACAGAATAAACATTTTAGTGCTAAATAACTGCTTGCACAACAAATATTTAAAAATGCGCTTTTTTTGTTTTTAATTTGCATGCAATTTCTTTTTCTTTCATTTTAGTGCAGAACTGAAAACAAGGGGAAGTTTCCCGTCAGTTATAGTCTGTGTTTATGCAAATGAGGCGTGCGCTCACACTCGCGTTCAGGGATAAGTGGGATCTCCCCGCGGTGATCTGCTGCACGTTCACGGTCCTGGAGGAGTCCAGGGCACCATAAGTGGGGGAAAAAAAGACACTCGAATGAAGAACGTCTAGAACTAGGGGATTATGTTTCAGTCCTGAACACTCTTGGGTGAGCCAAGACTGTGGGGCGCTTCGAATCTAGATTCGGACCAATTCGGAACCCCACGTGCCGGTGCCTAAATCAGAATCTGCGCCGGTGCCTCAGATTCTCGCTATCAAGGAATGAACAGTACATGGTCAAGCAAAAAAAATTAGGATGCAGTCTTGTTAAAAAAAAATCCCTGGAATGCCACACAGAGACGGTTGCCATCACAGGGTAGATTCCAGTTCAGGATAACCATGCCCACCTTTGCATACTCTGGCTTTGTATGAAATATCAGAGAGGGAGGGTGAATGTGTGGAGTGGATGGGAATGATGTTATTTACTTCACTTTCTCCTTCGTTTGGCCCAAAGCATGCAGATTCACACCTCACAGAGAACAGATTAGATCTGACAGTAATCATAATCAGAGGTGTGTTATATAACTTAAATGCTCAGGTAAATCACGGGCCTGCCCCAACGCGGTGACAGATCCTGTCACTTTCGTTTAGGGGCCAAATTACGGGGGGGCAGAGACCCTCTCGTCTGTTCTTGCAGGGCCGGCTGCCAAATTGGCTCTGGATTCCGAGACTCTGACACCCTTTTTTCTAAATTTAATTTAGTGCTAATGAATTCGGGGGTTGTGATTGCCGTCGTTCGGAGTAGCAGCTCAGGTACTCGGAGTATCATGATAGCGAGAATCATTAGGGGATCCGGTGTTAACCGCTGTGGCCCTCTCCTACCATGACCCGGTCTGGTGCCTATCCAAACGTGATTCATAATCCCCCATTTCCTCCATTTGTCCAACGCTGGGAACGATGGGAAAATGGTATAGCGATGTCCAGGCTTGGGACTAAACGGTTTTTGCGGTAAGGCCCAGAAGCCGCGGACATTAACCTGGGCAGCCCATCTCCTTCGGCGTCCTGAGCCCCAGAGGTGGGAAAAGCATCCAGAGGATGAATTCAGGATGAGGGACGCTGACAGTGACTCAGCTTCTTCCGTACAGTGCCAGCACAAACATGGCCGCCTGTCAACACCGGCACCCGGACCAGTTATTAAAATTTATGTGACCACTTAATAAATAAATAAATCAAAGCTACATATTTCTTAATCATTTTTCTGCAGCAAAGAAAAAGACTGGGGTTATATTGTAATACTGTTCAGGTATTATATAAATGAATTTAAAAATAAAGAATGCTAACTTATATTAACAGCACATTTGATTTAAACAAAACTGTGTATTTTTCTATTAATCAATAACCAGCACATTGTATATTATTGTTTTGTCATATTAGTAATCTTTATAATATTAACATGACATGGAGTCATCTGATGTGACCAGAACACAGCAGTCAAGAGTTGTCATGGAGGCAATAGTTTTATTTAGGTGGGGGGGGGGGGGGGGGGGGGGGGGGGGGGGGGGGGGGGGGGGGGGGGGGGGGGGGGGGGGGGG
>JABFEA020000044.1:5414320-5426087 GCA_019775915.2 Cyphomyrus plagiostoma
ATGAAAAGTATGCAATACAAATATCACAGAATATGTAAAATATATCAAATAACAATAACAGCCATTCTTAATACAAAATAATATTATAGAAAAATATTAGGAATCACTTGGTTCGTTATGGCTCACACACAGTTTTTAGGCAAATGACTATTCTGACCTTATCGTTATTTCTGCTCACATTTTCCAACTCCAATCCATGTATACCTCAATACTTCTTGGACTGAATCATAGCCAGGTGATACATATTTGTGTAATTAGGGAGGGTGTGACCCAAAGTGATTAACACCTGATATAAGACGCGCATAATTATTGAGCTTCATTACCTCAGGCAAATGGGCCAAAAAAGAGATTTAACTAACACTGAAAAGTCACAAATTGTTAACTGCCTTTCAAATGAATGCAACAATCTTGAAATAGCAAAATTATTGAGGCATGACCACTGGACAATCGAAAGTTTTCTTGTGAGTTGTCAACTGGGTCATAAAGAAAAACAAATGGAGAAGGAGAGTCGCAACAAGCTTTGAGAAGGAAGAAAATTAAAGATTACACATGCATTGAGAAGGAACCTAGTAGCCTTCAGTGCAACCAGAGCTGTGACCTACCTGGATTGCTGAGAAGTACAAGGTGTAAAGTGCTAAAAGACATAGCTATGATATGGAAGGCTGAAAAATGAGCACTACTGAATGAAATTCACAAGTTGAAGAGCTTAGACTGGGCCGAGAAATAGTTGAAGACAGACTTTTCGAGGATGTTATGGACAGATGAGATGAGTGACTCTTGTTGGACCAGATAGATGAGCCCATGGGTGGATCACTAATGGAGAGAGGGCACCACTACAAGTTAGGGACCAGCAAAGTGGAGGAGGGGTACTGGCATGGGCTGCGATCATTAAGGTTGAGGAAGTGGGACCTTTTCGAGTTGAAGATGAACTAAAAATCAACTCCCACACATACTGCCTGTTTCTAGAAGATAGTTTCATCAATCAGTGGTACAGGAAGAAGTCTATAGCATTCAGGAAAGCCATGATTTTTATGCAGGACTATGTTCTATTTCATGCGTCCAAGTACTCCACTGCTTGGCTTAACAGCAAAGACCTCAAATATGACCTATTCCTCTTCTTCGCCTGACTTAAATCCTATTGAGAACTTGTGGACCCTATTCACATATGAGACTTACAGTGAGAGGAGACAATGCACCTCTTCGAATAGCATCGGGGAGGCTGTGGATGCTGCTTCAGTGAAAGTTGATTGTGAACAGACCAAGAAACTGACAGATTCCACGGATGGAAGGTTCCTGGCAGTTACTAAAACGAAGGGTGGCTATATTGGTAACTGAACGTTTTTGAAAGACCAAACACATATATTTTTTGTCATTTTGTGTTACATATTTGTCATGCTTACACTACAAATTGAGAAGAAACAAGTGAGCTATTTATGTAGTTTTGAACACTAATAGTTGCCTAATAATTGTGTCCACTTCTAAATATTCCCCTGAGGATGAGAGAGCTCACTTTTCCTTTGCTAAGCAGTTAGGTTTGAGGTTTAATAACATTTTCAACTGAATACAAACATTGTGTTTGTCCAACAATAAAATGAATCCTGAGGAATTCAATTTGCCAAATAATTGTGCGCGCAATGTAAATACTCGGGCTCCCCAATAGCACTGGCAATGCTAAATCACTGGCGAGCACATGTGTGACAGGTAGAGCATGACACAGGAGGAGAGGTTTAGGTGTGTCTGTTTTGGAGAGAGAAGCCAGAGATGCAGATATCGATGCCAGTTCTCTGGGTTTAAAAGACAGTGAGTCCCCTAGGTGGCCTTGATGAAATAAATATCTATATTTTTGCCAGCACTTAAACGCCACACTTAAATTTAACCAAGTCAGACAGATAAATAGCCTGTGAGTGGATGTTCATTCTTCACTGCCCATTTCAAGCTATTCTCCAAAAAAAAAAAAAAAATTAATAAATAAGAATCTCACATCACATCTCACATCTCTGGTTTCATGACTCAAGTCCGGACAGCTAGAGAAGACATTATGTCAGTCTTCTTCATTAATCCCCAGGACAAATTAGCCAATGATCCTGGGAATATTTGCTGCACGTTAAGAGGGAAAAAAAATGTGTTCCCTGTGTGCAGCTGAGAAAAATGTCTTCGAAATGTCAGGGCTCCTTTAAGCATGAACGGGAAAGCAGCACTGAATGGGAGACGTCTGGACTGCAGAAGGTTCTGTCAAGTCCGTTCAGCCTCAGTGCCCTGATCACTTCATGATGTGTGGAAAATATAACTTTGCGGTATTCCCAGCACCTAGCAGAACTCTGACCTGTCTGGATTGAATTAAATTACTTCCCACGGAAGGCAGAAGCCTTCTCATAATGAGAACAACATGGTCGTGTCTAAACAGGTTCGGGCAAAGTTTTCATATTAGAAGAAAAAAAAATTCAGGGAAACCCCGACAACTAACTGCAGGGAAAATCCAGAAGGTGGCTTCACTAGCAATCAGGATTTATTGAAAACAGATTGTAATTCCTGGAAGGAAGCCCAGAAATTGCATTTTTAATGCTAATTTTCATACACTGCTGTAAAACAGTCATAGTTCGTTATCCGCCAATGCGAATGCCAAGCGAAGTTAATTACCAGACACTTTCGCGTGACGGCCAAGTCTGTTGAAGTCTGTCCTAACGAATCTGCGACTCGGCGTAGGGCCTCCATCCGCAGAGGCCTACCACAAGCTGCACCTGAAATCGCCGCTGCAGAAAACAACCAAAGTGGAGGCCACTGGCCAGCAGGGGGTCAGTGGAGGAGTCGAGGAAGGCAGGTAAGACCTCAGCACCCATTTGAGTGGCACACCACCCTCCTTCCCCGCAAGGAACCAGGCTGAACAAATCATCAAGTGGCCAATGCAGGCAAGCTGATCACAAGGACTTTGCCGTAGCGTTTGGCCAACTAGCGACCTATTATACAGCTACAAGTTTTGCTCGAGGTCTTCTACCCGAGAAAACAATAAAGGGGAGTGCTGATCTTCTCAGCTCCATTCATGAAAGCTAACAGACACCCAGAGATAATGGATACCAGACAGCACTATAATGTTGCTCTGAAGAGGCTGATGGCTTACACGGCTCGGCACCGGTTTTTATACAGACAGCAGTATGAATTCGAGAGCAGCATTCTCCCGGTTGGGGGGAACTGGGATTAGATCTGAGGTAGGACATGACACGGTGGTTCCCAGGAGCACAAAGCCAGTCCTGAAACCTCTTACATATCTTACTAGATACAATGGTCCCAGCGAGCTTTGGATGCTAAACTTCAAATTATCTTACAACAAGGATTTCTGCTAAACAAACAGATTGCGCTAAACAATTCACACCAAGCAATGAGCTTGGCACAGTTTTAGTGCCTTTGTGTGTGCGTGTGTGTGTGTGTTTTTCTTGATATCTGTGGGCCACATTAGAATGAGCAACAAAATCAAGGGGTTGACGATACAAAGGACAGATTACTGGAGATTAAGGAGGAGCGTCTGGTCGCAACTGGAGAGCCTGACAGGCGGACAGGCTATCGAGGGCCGATAAGAGAACAGAAGAGGAACACTCTGTTTCAAAGGACGAGCCCACGACGCGCTGCTGGCTGAAGAATTTGGCCCGGGCGCCTTCATGGCAAACGTGCCAGATCGCGGTAGCCCTGAAAATGGGGAGCATAGTCGGCACGAGTAATCCATCCGCATCCCGGTTTATTAGCATTAAATCTCGAGAAGGTCGCTTGCTGCTACAAAATAAAAAAAAAAAATCAAAGGAAACAAAGCCCGCTCTTTTCAATTTCCAACATGGCAGTTGTTTTCATCTAGACTGTTTGTTCAAGCGGACATCTCATGGCGCTTGTGGATATTTCTAGATGGACAGCTTGTCCTTCTGAAGCGGACGCTTCGCCGTTTTTTATTCTCCGGTTTTATGACATTTCGGAGCCAGCTGGCTTGCACAAAAAGAGAAGAGAAATAAGCTCCTTATTGCGAAGACCTGGTATTTACTCTCCACCAGGGCTGAGAGTTCTCATTATGTGATGTTCATGAGGCTTCCAGTGCTAATTGGTCTTCCAGTGAAAACAGAAAAGACTCTCGGAAAATATGACTGCAGGCGATATGAAGCTAATTAGGAAGTTTGCCACTTTAAGAAGCCTCTGTCTGGCAGAGACACAGTTTGCTGAGATAAACAGAGATGCCCACAATGGCGGTTTTCCGTGAGAAAATTCTTTGAAATTCACTGGGAAAAAAAGAGAGAAAAACACATTATCATTTTGCTGTTAAATACTTTAATGGTATTTGTTAACAAAATGGATTACCAGATTTCCTTGAAGCGCTGGCGTCTGCATTTGGCAGTGTTTTACTGCTAAATTTTACAAATGTCAACAGAAAATCCACCACTCTCAACTTTTAATCCTTCTGTGAAGATGCATGGCATTAACTGGGACATTTTCCACAACCAAACTTGTTTTGCAGATTTTTATTGTTTGATATTACATGGGAGATGAGCATTATCTCATAAATATTTTTTTCATGTAATCAATCATATAACTTATACTGACTGAGTTTTTCTGTGTTTACTGTATGCTACAAATTACTTTTTTTTATTCAGATAACTCATTACAAAACTATTCAGTTGTGTTCTGTACCTGGTAATCATTAAAAAGGAAATTTATGATAAATAAACTAACATCTATCCATCGTCCATCCAACCATTTTCTAACCATGGATATTACAAAAATTAATAAACAATAAGATTCATTATTAAAAATGTCCCCACCTGACCTCCCAGTAAAATAACAGAGCTTGCTACAACAGCTCACTAAGAATTAGCCTTTGTGACCTACGCTGCCAAAATACCAGTGAATGGCTTTGAAAAGGAGCAGTTTCTGCTTCCCGTTCCAAAGATTACCTCCTGAGAGGCACTTGAACTTTCCAGAAAGATGCTCCAAACAGAAAAAAAAAACAGCTCGTTTCCAATCAGAGCACGCCGAGCACACGTTTGGAAAGGTTAACACTGTCCAAATATCATATTTTACTGCGGCTTAATGTCGGAGCCCCTGACACTGTGAGCTGAAGGAACCAGAGGTCTGTCCTGTTGTTTTTTACACAATATTAACCTTCAGAAAGTAAAATTGACCGAAGGATTTTTTTTTTGCCTTTATGTGGCACTGTGCAGATGGGAATAACCCTTTAACAAGCAAAGACGTTGAATAGCGACGCAGTTTCCGCTTCGGATCAAACCACACCGCCTCTGTGCGAATCGTGCATCAGTGCGAGCGACTGCTGTAGGCCCAGCATTGATAAGGTTCATTGAGAATCATGTTGATGGAGTTTAATCTTCTGAAATCATTCACCGCACAGTCGGATCCCTGCATTGGAATGAAGCGCAAAGGAACACTTGCTCCTGTTATGCAGGACCACAAACCGATTCAGGATGTCAGCACTGGGGGAGTCAGAGCTATGTTTGTATATATAAGGTAAAAAGTAAATAGGATTGAGAGACGAAGGGGGAGTGCATGCGGGGGTCTCAGAGGGCTTGTACCTCATTGAGGTAGGCAGAGCGCTGCCGTCTCTCTGAGCTACACAAATGAATGCACAAACTGTCTAACAGCCCAAGGTTTAGATCTGTAGCTCGGGGCTCCACGGTGGTGTGATCCTGATGTAGCTGTTTATTCTTCCAGGACCCGCCACTCTGGGACGTCGAGTTCAACAGCCGCGACAACCGCATTAGCTGGCTGCGTAACTGCCTGTGAAAAATGTAGGGGGAAAAAAAATACACCCACCAGCATAATATTGAGATCTCCTGAATGAGAACATCCCGTGTCATTTTCATTCTGGGGTGCCAGCCGTTTGCGGCGGCCAAGAGGAATATGAACCTGTACCCTTTCACCCAAGGGGCCAGACCCTGCACCCCAGCATCACCTGAATGCTGGATTTCAGAATGATATGAATCAGAAATGACAGAAATGCCCCAACAAAACAGAAATGCAGAGTCACTTATCTGTAGCCAAATTCCAGCAAAAAATAATTCCACCATCAACAAGAGTCTATTCAAGCATTCAAGTAGTGGTCGATTACAGTTATGTAAGAATGGACTTACAGTGGGAATTCATTCATAGTGTAAATTGATTTTTATTTTGCTTTAAAACTTATTTCGTCACTGTGCTGTAATGGACACTAAAAATTGCTCTATTATTCGATTGTTTTTGCACCGTTAGCAATACCCTTACAGCCGCTTGGCCTTTCCGCTGGTCCTGGTGTGATCAAAAGTACCAAATGTCCTAGAGAAGATAGACCCCAGCCATCCACCCAACCCAAGCACAAGGAGATCAGGAACCTATTGTCTGCATTTGTAAAACAATAACTTCAAACAAATCCGATAATTCGACCCTCGACACAAGTTAGACCCTGGCACCCCTCAGAAACAGCAATAACTTGTCCCCCTTTTACGGAGAACAGATGTGGTTCCAGTACGCTCACACACACTAGGACACAATTTGCTTTGCCTTAAAATATGCGCGCCAAGAGTCCACAGAAGCCGCTCTCTGAGTGAGCCGGAGAGAGACATCATTAGTCACCCATGGAAGGAACAGCGAATGCGGTGTCACTGATCGAGTAATCAGCAGCTCATCTGCGTCTGTCGCACGCAGGGTCGGTTGGGTGTACCTAGGTAATATTGTAAACATCCAAGGAGTCATTAGCTCTTTGGGGCCACTATCAAAACTTATTTGCCCTTGCTGAATTTTTACGGTGTGGATCCTGAGTGTCAATTGCCTTCAGATGCACCAGTGAGGACCAGGGAGGTTCACATTATGGAAAACATCACGTTTATATACTTCCCAAGCCTAACTGGTGCACGAGGGGAGTTGGTGTGCTGTGTCAAAAGACAACATGATGAACATGATGTTTCAAGTTACTCCATTAGCAGAGGATTGCTTAGGGGATGGATTCATCTTAAACGGCCCCACGTTTAACTGTCCTGAGTGAAAACAAACTTCTGTCTGAACGGCTGCTTTAATGGTTGAGGCAAGTTCATAAAAGACTCGAGATTCGGCTCCGATGAGGTCTCCACAACATCTGTAATGAAGGTGAAATGAGGAAAGTTCTGGCGGACCCACTAGCTGGTGTTTTGAATGAATCACTAAGTTATCACCTGTAATATGCGTAAAAATACCTGTATTTCCAGGGGCATGCTGGCAGACCCTGGTGGGACCTAGACTGCCTGTCTTAAGGTGAACGGGATGGAAAGTCCTTCGGCACGTTTTAAACGTAGTGAGTGCACAGCCCTGGCAGTGAAGTAGGGGGGGAAACACGGAGGACGTGGTCATGACTGTTGGACAGGCGTCTCTCCCCATGAAGCCGACAGACCCAAGCGGTCCGAGGGGGCCCGCCATCCCGGCCTCTTCCTGGCCACTGCCCTGCCATTGCTTTCTCCCACTCGCCACATCGATCAGCCACAGCACTGCCCGAGTTATGGGGCTCAGTGGGAGGGGTGTTGCAAAGACCTCTGCCAGTCAAGCAGCCCGTATACCAGGCTCTCACCATGTGCAGAAACCTCCCTATGAAGGAATCACCAACCTGGGGAAAAATGAGCCATCCTCTAATGATGCGTCTCAGCAATGTTTCAAACCTTGATCACTACACATCTAAAATGGCTAAAATGCTTATGGATAAAAAAACAAGTGTAATCCAACACTAAAATGCATGCACCATCACTAGTTACATTATACTGCCCCCTACTGAACGTTGGATGTTATTTTAATTTACTTAAATATATATTTGTTTGTTTTTAATTGATTCTGAATATATATAATTGATATATAAAAAGATATATAATTGTCACATACTGACAAAGGTGCCAAACATCTAGGCCTGATGATGGTGTGCATGGTCTGATTTTTCTGCTAAAACAAGAAGCTGAAAACATTCATAGGATGAGGAAGGGAGAAAAAATGACTGTTTGGCGGGGGGGGGGGACTGCAGTTTCCTTCCATGTCCAGGATGGCACTCAATTCAAAACAGGCATGAGTGGGTGACTTTCCACTTGTGAGCGTGACGGCTCGGTCCAAGACTAATTTGAGCGTTCGAGGGGGAAATGTAAGAGCATGTAAAATTAACCCTCTCAACCCCGGGTATTGTTCTTCACATCAGACGGGCAGAAGAGAAAAAGGGAGATGGCAGCGGGGGGTGGTGACGGGGTGTGGTGGCAGTTTGTGGAGGAAATGATAATCACATCCAGCCTCAGGTGGAGACTCTCAGTGGCCCGGGGGGAATCCCGGAGCTGACAGTCACCGCTCCCGCAGAACCGGCCTCACTGCAAGTTTCCCCTCTAATAGACACAAATGGGCTCCTTCTTCTGGCCTTTTATGAAGCATTTTGTCTTTGCTTGGAAGACCGGGTTCCCGGTGACAGGTTCCACTGGAGTCTGAGGGGACCACTCAGGTCAGCACGAGGGGGAAAATGCATTTCCATATCATAGAACAAATCCCCCACAGCAGAGCATGTGTACAAGCCCCCCCCCCGCAACACTCTCATGCAGTCTCCAAAATAGACATCCACCGTATGGTACTTTTTGATGGAGGGATGACGATCTGCGGAAGAGGTATGGGGGGGGTGGTTGAATGGAGGATTTCTTCAGGCTTCAGATGGAGAACACGGGGCCCCTGAGGGATGGCTGGGAGATCTGGTGGCAGCCATGACTGCAGCGAGGGGAAAGGGGAGCAGATTTCTATTCTGCAGCCAGCAGAAATGCAGCCTCTGGGACACACCCGCTGACTCGCACAAGAGTTAAAACCTTTCTCTTGTTTGCTCCTGACAAGAAGCGTCTGAGAACCTCTCATCTTCTATCATGACATTTGGGTGTCCCAGGAGAAGGCTTGATGTCATACCTGGTTTGGGGTATTAGCTTGAACTCGGTGGTGCTGAGGCTAATTATTCATTCCCCCCCACCCCCCCATCCCAACTCCGCCTGTTTTGTTTGCTGAGGCAGAGACATGGGCACGGGGCGCGGGGAGACGCATTTGGGCAGGGGAGTGTGAAGGCCGTGGGCTGCTCCCCCATTATTCGTCACTTGCAGAGCCTAGCGCCCAGGGTGGTGGTAGGGGGCGGGGTGAAATGATAATAAACGACCTGCCCCCGGGACTAGCCGCCTCTGCATCCCTGACCCCCTGAGGGGTCCCCCTGATGTGACCTTTCACCAGGCGGATCCCGTGACCAAGGGGAAGAGAAAACGCCAGGGATGGGAAGGTACAGGAAGCCAGGAGCGGCGGCGGCAGGTCACTGTCGGCAAGGCCAAGCGTCAGGCGAGCCTCCGGTCGCAAACCATCAAAGGTTACGGCGCGGAAAAAGGGGGCCGTGGTTGCTGAGTAGGCACACACGTGTTCCTGTTCCCTTCCTGTTCCCATTCGGGAACATAAACTCCTCTGCTGAAATAACTACGCATGGAAAGAACGCCTCATTACCCAGCTGTCCGATGCGGCTCCGACGAGCACAGCCACCAGCGCAGATTGCTTGACTTGCAGGCCGCTGATATCTACTTACTAATCAGATTTTTATTGCATATGTGCTGAAGTAAAACCTTATGAAGTTTGAGCCAAATTTCGGTGGTACAGAAACATTACACGGTCTGGTCGAAACTAGAAGGGCAAATTTATACTACAGATTGTCCCCAACCTATGACTGGGCTTCCATTCTGACAGACATGGACGTACGTTGAAATAGATGTATGTCGGAATTAGCATATACAGTAGTGTGCCAACCACTAACGCGAAAGAATAGGTTCTTCAAAAAAGTTACTATATGCAACATATATTAATTTTGTAATTAAAAAATATGAAAACCGTGTTGTGTTTAAGTTTTTATTAAAAGTCAAAAAAGTGTAAGAACCCAAAAGTCTTAGTCTCTCCTAACATTGCAAACCCACACTGGTCCATGTTCTTTCATGTTGGTAAGATTCGTCACATTTTCCTCAGGTCGGGTAGTCCTTCCCCTTAAAACCCCCTCATGTCCTCGTCTGGTACCACGCATCGCCGACTGCTGGCGGAAGCCAGCATATATTTCAGTAGACTCTTCTGTACACAATTCTGTAGTTTTTCATTTCTTTAACAACTATCGTACAGCCGCTTGAAGTGCATGCGTGTGTTTTCTTTTTTTTTTTTCCAGCCATATGCACAGATGCCCCAAAGTGCCATAGGTTGTAAGTCAGGGACAGGCTGTATATACTATATATTTATGTCACCCGAATAAGACAAGTCGTGATGTCCAGCAAGTCAAGATTAAGCAAATCGTTGTGAGTCAGTCAAATGTATCCAGGTAGTAATGAACACCCCATGCCCGCTCTCTCCATTAGTCAGTATCACTGCTTTCTGAAATGGACCGGGCCGCTCTGGCACTAAACCCCCCACCCCCACCCCCACCGTCCATCCTCCGGGTTTCAGTCAGTCTGAGTCTTGACGGAGAGCCTGGCAGGGCCGGTTCGGGTGAGCCAAGCCGAGCCGGCGTCAGGGCTGAAGCCCATCTGTCAGCCAGTCAGTCATGCACTGCAGAAGTCCGCCCCTGTCTGTTGGCGCTCCGGTCCGAGGCCCGCTCCCCACGTCCATCACCGTCACGCTTCCGACCCGACGCCTCCCTGCCATTTATCTGCTGCGTCCGGCTATCACGTGCCACAGGGAGCCGCCCCTCAGCTTGCCCGGACAGAGATGACAGATCAAAATTAATGTGGCCCCGTGTTTCCTGTAATTACATTACATTATACAATTACGAGGTGGCAATTATATGGCAATTACATTATGTCATCCAATTATCTGACATAACGTACATCAAAACCATTAGAAAAAAAAGGACACATTTAAAAGATAACATGAGGGTTTTTCTCTAATTCAATCCTCTCTAAATGATAAATAGAAATATTAACAATTCACATTTATCAAACCATCACCATCACAGTCCACTTAATCAAATGCTAGTAGGCCAGACAGCAGACAGACGGTGTAAATTTTTATAGTCAGTAACCTCATTAGGGCAACACAGCGGCTGTAAGATCTTGCCTCTTCTCGGACCACGCCATTTGGACGCTAACATGGCCTGTCCCTTGGCGTCCAACTTAACTTGTTTGGATAACTTATGAAACTAACTTCAAAGTTGAACACACGGGGTGAAAAAAGTCAGGATCGTTAAAAGACACCTGCTTGAAATCCCAGGCTCTAAATTAAAGAGATGAATTCCTCAATTAAAATAAATCAACATTAAACATTAATCCTAAGGGCATAAGAAGTGTTCATTTACATACAGGCCATGACACGTTTAAAATGCAATTGTGATGCACTTTCTTCATGCCAGTGACTCTTTCCAGAGGACACAGACTTGTGTCTCCCACTGACACACTCTCCTTGTTTTTGCATCATCAAAGTTTTAAGCCGAGTTTTAATTGTCAGCCCTCCTGACAGGCAGACTGAAGCATCCTGTAAATTTCACTGGGCTCACCGTGCATCGCAATTAGGGCCTTTCTTGCCCCACCCCCTGTTCCTCTCAAGAACATCTGTGGAATATCTGATTATTATTTCTAAACATTTCTCATTAAAAACTTCTTATTTCCAAATTACTAGCCCCTCTGGTCCCCTTGTTGTGCCTGGATCTGAATGTGGTATTCGCTGGAGACGCCAACTTATCTTGTTTCACCATCCGGCGGCCGGCGGCGGGGGCGCGGGGGGGCGGGGGGGGCGGGCGGGGGGGGGGGGGGGGGGGGGGGGGGGG
>JABFEA020000044.1:5450254-5474904 GCA_019775915.2 Cyphomyrus plagiostoma
TACCCAATGGATCGTGCCACGACTTCAGAACTGACAATTCTCACTTGTTTTACCCTGCATGTCCCCATACCCTTTATTCTTCCGAAATAAAAACCTCCTGCATTAAGAAACTAATAAGAATGCCTTTGTGCTCAGTTTACGAAAAAATTCCCTACAATTTTATATCGTTGACCATAAAGAAAAAGGAACTACCTGGACGCCAATTACGATCTCTCATGAAATATGATTTTCATTAAGTTTTTTTTTCCTCCAGCATATAAAAACACCAGTAAATATTTCACTACACCTCTATTGCAGAGATTCTGTTATGAGCCACACGAACAACTTTTCTTTTAAGCTGCAGGGCTGTTGTTCGAGCAGAAATATAACACAAATATAAAAACTGAAGTTTGCTTATACACCTGAAATACTGCAGAATTTAAACTAAAATTAAACGCGACAAAATACCAAGGTGCTAGTGACCTTTCTATGAACACATGCTTACAGATGAGATACTTAGCAGCTACTGTACCCAATTAACAGAGGTTATGTAAAACATTTTTCCCCCCTATAGCAAGTTTAATGCTGATGACATTGTTAATATCCACAAAGGACATTATCTTCTCTGAGAGAACATGCTGAGATCCGTTTAACACAGTCCAACAGAAGCATAACATCTTTCTACTGTCTAGTGTGCCATGGCAAATTCAATCGAGGGCTTCAACTCCCAGACGAGGCCTATGGAGAATTTTCTTTTTCCTAATGCCATTATCTCTCCTTTCTGGTGTCTGGATGCATAAACAAAACAAAAAACAAACACAAAAAAAAAGTCATTGGAGGTGCATTGTTCCTGATAATTGCTCTCAGACCTCCAGATAAGGCCTCTACGTGACAGGACACTCCAGCAAGGGGCCATCCCTGCCCTAAACGCATCGTGTGCATTCAGAAGCCCTCAGAGAGACCCAAGATACCTACAAGGTACCATCTGGCCACAGAGTGAGCTTTGATTTCTTTTTGTTTTGATAAAGAACAATCTGCACCCTTTCATCGACCGTGATATATTTAAAGATGACTTTCAGCCTCCGCCATTGTGTGGCCTGTGATGATTTAGCAGGGGCCGTTGTTCGGCGAGTAGGAGGACTTTGATGAAATGTCTGCTCCCAATATAAAGGTATTTATTAAAATGCAGGCAGTTCAGCGCATTTCTGTGCAGGAGGGGTGGGAGGGGACCTGAACGAGCCGGTTAATCAAAAGTTAATTGTATAATTTTCATGCAGATGAGGGCCACGTGTATGCGAATCCCAGCCCTGCAATTATTTAAATAAATAAATAAATAAGCCCTATCAAAATGCACTGGGACTCTGAGGCTGGTAAACAATCAGCTGAAGTTTAATTTGAGGTAAACAAAGTGAAGACACACGAGGGGTCTCAAAAGGAGAAACTAAGGTTAGATTAAAATTTGAAACGCTACAGATACAAGGAACCACATTCGAGCCACAAACCCCACCCGATTAATTGCTGCAAGCACCATTTGGAAATCAAAGTATGGGAACAGGACGTTTATAGAATGGCTCCGGAATAAAAGAAAATACATTTCAGCCCATGCCCTGGTAAATGTGTATTTATCAAGACAGTACAAGTGAAGGCTGTTACGCTTCATTCCTGTTTGACAGTAAACCACCATCTGAAAAAGCCCAAACTCCACTTCGAGGGAGATGTTCTCGAAGTCATTCATGTCACTGCTTAAACTTTACAGGCTTTTTGTTTTGCATGGAAAGTCTTAATATTGTATATGCAAAGTCAGTTAATACGGTAAAGCAATAATACAGACAAGCGTTTTTTTTTTTTTAACAGTTTATTTTAGCATCAGCGAAAAAAATAAGTCTGCGATTTTCTGGAACATTTACTGCCTGTTTTTATTTAAAAAAAAAAAAAAACCTGAGTGAATTACAGACACCTATGAAATATACATATAAAAACCTAAGCTAGAAATTTCTAATCTGCAAAAACTTGCTGCATTTAAAAATCGAATTCAACTATATAGCGACTAAAAACTACTTGGAAAAAATAGGCAAAATGCAGTTGGGCGGGGCTTTAATGTAAATTGCGGCTATGAATATTAAAATGAGTAAAGGTTTCAATGGAAAATCCTGATTTTTAAAATGCAAAAAAAAAAAAAAAGCTTTAATTACGTGCCAATTTAGCGCTCTTTGATAATATTCACATTCCCCTTAAGTGACTTTACTGATTGGTTTGGTAGTGTGCATGCAACTACAGATTAACAATACTGGTTTTGACAAGTCTTCCCCGTGTGACCAAGTATCACGATTCAAAGCCCCAATGCACAATTCTATTAGGGTGAATTTAGTCTATGGGGCTTTGCTTGAAATGAATTCTCATTTTTGTGTCAGTCTCCTGCAGTTCTTAATTTTTAATATCTACTGTGAAATTACATTTTTTTTTTTTAAAAAATTCTCAGAAAAGTCACTAGGAAGAAAAATGAATGCCAAAGTTTAACCATGGTCTAATTAAAAAAAAATTGTGAATCTTATCAATGTCAAAGCAAAAAGGTTCTCATCTTTGTTTAGAATGGTATTAAACATTGAACTTCCTGGACTGAGAATTGTCATAGTGGGCAGGATTAAAAATAATTAAAAAAAAAAAAAAAACAAGCAATAGACATTCACAAAAATGTATATTGAATACCCAGTGCTTTTTGTATTTAAAGGAATTAGCCCTTTTTTTAATAATCCCTTAATTTTTCCCATTTGCGAGTAACTTACTGGCAGCTGGAAATTACATAAAAAAAACGTTCAATGTAATGCTGGTCTTAAAGTAAAAACCTACTAATACATATATACAAGAGTGAAAAGATAAAAAGCATCTGAAAGGGCAACAATGAAAGTAGTCACAGCCAAAGGACGCTTTACATGTAAGACTAAAATATATTAAACGAGAAGCGGAACCTCAGATCAAAAAGGTCACTTTCGCCTTGTGCTTCTCACTGGTCTGGCTTCTGTGACACTCGGGACCTCAGGCTTGGTTGGAGACTTTCTTCCACGGGCCGCACTTTTCACTTTGCCACCATCTGACGAAAAGGAGGCCCGGAACACAATAAACACTCCCGTTGGGTTTAATTACCTTATCAGCCCATTTGGTGACAAAAAAAAAAAAAAAAAAAAAGGTTGCTTAGGCCTTAATGTGATCCCATTTATAGATAGTAGATCTTTTAAAGGAATGCAGTCCTAAGAGTGTTTACTAGGTTAGTAATTCTCTCAGCAAACTAAAGAGAAGTATTTATAATGTAATAACACCCTAAAACTGCAATGGGTTGGTACCCTGGGTTATTCCTTGTCTTGTGCCTATGACATTCTGGGATATTATTCGGGTCAGATTATTATTCGGACTCTGCATAGGGGTAAGTGGGTATGAAAATGGATGGATGGAACTCCCCCATAAACAACTCACCACTTCGTTCTGTTATCCTGGCATTTCCTCTGCCTGGCTGCTTGGCGTGGGATACAGGTTCTGGTTCCATGTGCTGCACCACCCTTTTCCTGCTCCTTCCAACAGGCTTTGGGGTTTCTACCTTTTGAGATACTTCCATCTTTTCTGTAGATTTCACCGCCTTCTTCAGAGGGCCTCTCTGTTCCCGAGCTGGACTGGCCGCAGGTTTGACCTCTTCTAGGCGAGAAGCTTTACCTCTCACCCTTTTCGTGGTCGAAAGTCTACTTGGGGATGCCATGGAGGCCTCTTCCAAATGCTCGACTGGCTCGTCGCGTGCAATCGTGCGCTTCGTGCCTCTTTTTGCTCCAGTAACATCTTTAGCGGCAGGCTCGTTAACGTTTGAGCTTTTCAATGGAGGTCCAGTTGACTCTGACTGTGTAGCACTGGGCTGTTCAGATACAGCAGGCTCTGAACATTCGGAGCTTGGCTTTCTCACCCCTCTTCCTCGACGGGGCTTTGTTGACGGTTCAGTGGTTTTTTCAGCTGACATGTCCACAATTTCTCTGCCGGCTACACCGGACCTTTTCTTAGAGCCTGGTAACTCTGTTACATCTTGGCTGTCAGGTATCTCCAAATCCCACTTTGCTGTTTTCTTTGAAACAACCCTTTTCACCGCTGCTTTGATGGCAACCGTTTGTTCCACTGCTGATTTTTTATCAGCTTTGTTGGCTTCAGAATCTTGAGGGGCAGCTTTTCCTCTTCTAGTTGTGTTCTTTTTATTTCCAATGACAAGGTTATCCAGCCCTAGGGATTCATTTGGCGGAACCATGGATTCCACCTTAGAAGGTACAGGAGCGGCAACACAAACACTGGCAGTTCCAGCGTCTGCAATCGGATTATTTTTACGTGACCCTCTGGTGTTCCTGATGGACTTCATTCCAACTTTAGTAGAGGATGCATCAGGTTGAATGAGCTTCTCTTCCTGCGGTTCTTCCCGAGTATCCAGTACTTTCTTTCCACGACCAGGTCTCGATGAGTGGACAGAAGGAACAGCAGTCACTGCAGCAACATCAGAGGGCCCACCCCGGCGCATTCTTCTAGCTGGTAACACAGGTGACGGCTGCTCTACCTCCTTCACAAGGGTCTTTGGCTTCCTACAACGGTGAGGCTTCATGATAGGAATGGCAGGCTCTTCAGCTACAGTAACCAAATTAGTTTCCAACACATCCTCTCTCAAACTTTCTGAGGCAGCATTATTTTCATAAGATCTAGTCTTCTTTCCTCTTCTCGGTTTTGCCACTTGGAGTGAAGACACAAGCTCCTGGCCATGATCATCCACCACCTTGGTGGGGCTTAGGAGCTCCATTTCAGCGCTTTGCATCTCAACAGCGGCCTTCGCATCGACGTTCGTATCAGCGGTCCGCTTTGCCGTTCTCCCCCTACCAGCTCTTCTGACGGGCGTAAGAGTGTTTTCAGGAACCGTTGCAACCTTACTGCCCTGTCTGGCTTCAGCAGAAGGCTCAACTTGAGCTCCCTGCTCTGTAATTTCCTGCTCTGCATTCATCGTTTCATTGCTCTCTATTGGCTTCCCAGCTTTGCCTCTACTCAGATTTTCATCCAGCTTGCCCTCTGCAGTTCCTGGCACAAGTTTTGCTCTTCTTCCTCGGGTGGTTTTAACTGAAGTTGCAACAGCAGGTGTAAGAACCTCTTCTCCCAGGGCTGACGGCAGGACTCGCCGGGTCTGCCTGCCTCTTTTTGACTTGACCTCAGAAATATTAGGCTCAGCAACTTTTACTGCCAGATCACGTTTTGAGTCAGCATATTCATCTTCAGCTGGAACATCAGTTTTTTTACATCCTCGAACAGCTTTTTTAGATGTGTTGCTTTGGCTTTCAGGCAATTCCAAAGGTTCCTCAAAGGTCACCTTTGCTTCTGGAAATAAGAATCAGTTTTAAACATTATAGCGCTCACTACACGATTTCAGATTTTATGATTACTCAAATTCTGAATTAATCTATTAAGATGTACCAAGCACGGTTTGCAGTACTTTAAAATAGGGCTGGGCAATGTGTTTGAAGATACCGTAATTTTAACGTATTGGAAATTAGTCATCCAAACAGTCTGCAAAACAGACACTTAAAAACTAAAATCCTACAGTAGTTTTAAAAAAAAAGTGCAATCCCTAAAGGATTTATTGAATTTGAGATTGTTACAGCAAAACACTAGCAGCAGCTTCAGTTTGTGATGCAGCTTATAGATAAATTGCATAAATTGTCAAACTTGTGAAGAAAGTAGCATATTTATCAAACTAGTCAGGGAAATACTGTCTCGTGGTTGAAGTCAGTTACTGGTTACATCCACAAAAGAGTGCCAGAGTTATTTCAAGTAGGGATGGGCCGATCCACATTTTCAGTTCCGATCCGATTCCGATACAGATACAAGAGCTCTTTTACTTTGTTATACTTTTATATTATTTTTAAGAGTTTATACAGATTGAAAAACTACTGACAAAAAAAAAAAAAAAAAAAATTAGGCTACTACAAGCATACATAATGTACAAACGAGGTGTAACAGTACATTTGTTTCAAGTGTTTGAGGCATTTGCAGTTCACTATGAATATCTTCAAAGCAAGTATACAAGTGGCGAATGCTTAGAATTAACAAGTTTTCCCCCATTGGCATCAGCTTAGATACACTTTGTTGCGATGGCAGGCCCTCTTGTTTCACTAGCTGCATCGAATTCGCAAGACCAGGTTAGCGACTCTCAAATCGTCCATTCCTTTAGTGGTGTCGCAGTTGCATGCGCTTTAAGTGGACTGTCCATCAAACACTATTCCCACCTCTCAAAACTTTACAAAGACTGCAAATCACTGTGCTACTGGTTTCTGTTAAAAGCATAAAATACCCCCAGATAGTCACGTCTTCTTACACTCCTCATACTGCGGAGGGTATGCGCATGACGTCACATCACGCGGAAGTCACTGTACTCAGACCCACTGAGTCGCAAAAGACTGAGGGGCAGCGATAGTGTTTCATTTGAATGCTGCAAAACATGTAAAATGGGAAAGAGCTGTCGTGCGATTCATCGTACAAATAGATAACATGAAATAGGAGCTAAATATTAAGAGATTGCCAAAAACGAAAAGAGTATGTGTAAGACATGGATCGGTCACGTATGGCCGATACCTGATCAGTCAAATGGGTGTGGATCAACGCCGATACCGATCCGAATATCGGAACGGTTCATCTCTAATTTCAAGCTCTAGAGTCTTGCTTGATTTTGCCTTAATTTCTATGATTGCAGAATCTCAAAATTCTGGACTGAAATTGTCAGTAGTTCTTTACTGCAATATACTTTTGGCTACAGCCTGTGAAGACTGCTCCCATAAATGAAAGAAACTACAAAGAAGGAATCTAGCTAGGGTAATAAAATTAAGATTGTTGGCAAATTCCTTAAGGGAATTAACTCTTGCTTGACCAAGTTGGAAAGTTGAAAATTTTAGACTTGCCCACAGCTGACATTCTGAGCACTGACTGGAGTTGGTGACATGACAGCTTCAAACTTCCCAACATTTCTCCAAAATGTTACTGCAACGGGCAATGCTTGTGAAGCACTGCACTATAATAGGCATGTTTCTCTCCGTTTTCTTTTCTTTTAAAAAGTGTCAGAAACGCTACCAAGAACGCTGACCTGGAAGCCAAATCATAAAGCCTTCAGTTATTTTGCTTTGAGTGTAGCCTAAACCTACTTCCCCAATAAAATGTGACAATCAGTTACTCACTGTCGGATATTGACACCAGGTTACTTGCCTGAATAGCCAGTTACAAAAAAAAAAAAAAACCCACCATCTTGCCCAGCCCTAGTTTATACTACAATAGCTATAAAGCTGACCCACAACAGCTCATAAGATGAACTGACATATTGTATACTCACCCGTAGAAGTAAGTATTTCCCCATTGACTGAAGTGCATGGATTGGCACAAACCTTTGAAGGGGAGAAAAGAAAAAAAAAAACAGTTTTAATACTGAGACAGTCATGAACTTAAAATGTAGAATGATAGTGCTGTCAACAGTGCACTCTGAAGATACAACACAATTGGAAACTTGATTTATTACTTCGGAGTGCAATAGTGTTACCCTTACATGTTCAGAGGTATCACACTTGCTAATAACTCTGGCAATTGGTACTTCTGGTTCTTGCATAAGATCCTGTAATCCAGTATAATCTTCGACAGCAGCGGTTCCTCTTAGCCTGGGTGACTTCATGAGTTTGGCAATTCCAAGTTTGTTTTCAACTGGCTTCCCTTTTTGTTTGGGAGTCCTCATCAGTCGCTTCAATCCAACCATGTCTTCCACAGGTTCATTCTTCTGCCTGGGAGTCCGCATCAATCTCTTCAATCCAACCATGTCTTCCACAGGTTCATTCTTCTGCCTGGGAGTCTGCATCATTCTCTTCAATCCAACCATGTCTTCCACAGGTTGGTTCTTCTGCCTGGGAGTCTGCATCATTCTCTTCAATCCAACCATGTCTTCCACAGGTTCGTTCTTTTGTTTGGGAGTCTGCAACAGCTGCTTTAGCCCAAATGAATCCTCAACTGGAATATTCTTCTGCTTCGGAGTCCTCATCAACCGTTTCAATCCGACCATGTCGTTGACAGGTTCGTTCTTCTGCTTTGGAGTTCGCATCAGTCGCTTGACACCAGTTGTAAAAACTTGTGGCACAACTTTCACCTTGGGAGTTATTCTCTGAACTCCAACTATGTCTACCGGTTGACCCTTGACCTTAGGGGTTTTCAGCAGCTCCTTTACACCAATTAAACTCACTTCTTCCGATACTTTTGGTTTCTTGGGTGTTTTCAGTAGTCTTTTAATGCCTGTAAGAGCTTCCTTCTGCATGACCTTCTGTTTTGGAGTTTTCATAAGTCTCTTAACTCCCGTTAGAGGCATCTCTGCTTCAGGCTTTTGTCCTGGGGTTACCACCATCTTCCCCAGGACAAAATCCTGCTGTTCAGCATGTTCAGAAGAAATCACATCTGAAGTTGCCTTCTGCTGTACAGAATCACTGCATGTAAAGCTGCACTCCTGATCATCTGTGAGAAGCCTGACAACAGCTTCACTGCTGTAACATCCTTCCTTTACAGTGTTGGCAACACTTAATGGTGAGACTACCATTTCTCCTGTAAAACATAAAACACAGTTCCTCAGCATCAATAACTAAACATGCATTACTGAATGACAAATTCTAAAGAATTATAGATAAAAAGCAAAGCCTTTTCCATAAGCTATGCCCACTATCCAGAATTTTCCCAGCAGGGGCAAATTCTGATGAAAACTTCAGGTTCCGTAATTAACCCCATAACATTTTTCAATCATCAGAACTATACCAGACATTACAGACTAAAGTTGTATTCAGGCCAGAACACCAATTCTAATCACCTACCTGTTTCCTCAGGGGTGTTTATTACAGAGGCTTCAGCCAAAGGGACATCCTGTGGAGTTCTTGGACTGTGGGGTTTGCCACTACTGGCCCTCTTCCGTCTTGTATTCACAGGGGTACTGAATATCTCTGCAATGCCTGTAAAAGGGAATCGACCTTCAGTCACCAAGACATTTCATGCAATATAAAATCACCCAAACGTAATAGCTACAAAAGCACAAGATGCCCCCCCCCAAAAGAAAGCCACACACCTGTTAAATCTTCATTCATATTCATGCTTTCCTTCGTTAATGCAGTGTTGAGGACAAACTTTGGTGCACAACCTGTAGGCAATACAGCCTTGGCATGGGCTTTCCCAACAACAATCGTAGCTGGTGATTCAGCATGGCCCGTACTGAAATGTCCTTTCAGTTTCTGAATAGGAGTCTTGGGGGGCTGGGGACAAAGAGGAAAATTGTATCTCAAGAAAGTAGACATGAAAATCAAGGCATCCATCTTTGGCTACTAATATTTAGAAAAAAATGCAACTTCAGAACTCTTACCTTTGGTTTTGGTTTCACAGTTCTGACAGCTTTTCTTCCTGAGATTCGTTTCTTGGCTGTGATTTCAATCTGGGCTTTGGTGTTGCCAAATTTAACAATGTCAGCCCAGGAACTCACTACTGCATAAGAAAACATTGTCATAATTAAAAACACAAGATACTTAACATGCCATGAAAACTAGCATCATCATCATACTATTAAATACCTTACAAACCTTTCAAATTGGCCTGTGAAGCTCCACTTCGCCTTAAACGAATTAATTCAAGGGCACTCCTCCTCCTCGCACTTTTGGGGGTTGCCTTTGCAGACTTGAGGCTCACTCTCCTCAGCAGAACAGATGGAGTTACAGAAACAGAACCGTCTGAAGCAGCAGTATCCTGATCAGTTACAGGTGAAGGAGTTTCAATTCGTGATATTGAAAATCTGCCTTGTACAATGGGTGTTTGGCTTGCCAGGGAATCATTCATGGGCATTTCAGCAGACAGAGATCGTCCTTCCGGAGAGGTGCTTTTGGGTGAAGATTTTGAACCAGCAGAAGATGATTCTCTCCTACGTGGAGTAGCAGTCTTACCCAAGACTGAAACAGGAGTTTGGGACTGAGAGGCAGGGGACTTCAAGCCTTTTGACATCAGAGGGTTCTCTTTCGAGGAGGACCTGCGTCTACTTGGAGACTGATTGACAGTTTTAGGAGAACACTTCCGGCCTGGAGATTTCTTGGGCTCTTTTTCCTTGGATGGCGTACCAGGTTTCACCTTGGGGGATTTTATCTTTCCTGGAGATGGGGTTTTACTCTTCGCAGCAGGTGTTTTCTTAGGAGAAGGGGTCCTACTTGTAGACCCAGCTTTGGAAGAAACTTTCTTCCTCGGGCTTGAAGCCTTTAGATTTTCTGAACTTGACTTTTCAGAAGGCAGCTCCTGTGAGGTTAAGAAGTTTGACAGTGAATGAAGTATTCAAGTTGTTAAATTTAGTAGGTAAAAACACACAAAATCCAGCAATAAGAACTCACTTGGATCAAGCCAATAATGGAAGCTCTTCTTAAGACAGGGTGTTTTTTCATTGCAGACAGGCTGCGTCTGCCCGGTGTGGCCCCTTTACGCAGGGGAGAGTTTGGAGGAAGCCGCTTGTCAAACAGCTCAGGACTCAACTGGCCACCAAATGACACTCTCTTCCTTTTCATCAAAGGCACAGGCAAATCACCAAGGTCCCCACTCTTGCGTTTCTTATACCGGCCTGACTGATCACCTACAAAGACAAATATTCAAAGTAGAACCTAATGAATTTAATCATTACAGCTGCAGCCAAATTCATTTGAGCAAGACCAGCAAGTATAACAAAAAAAAACAAAAAACCTCCATGTACACAAGTATTCTTCTCATTGAATGTAAAAATCAGTAGAGGAAAGGAATAATCATAAAGATATGGGCATCCGTTAAAGAATTCCATTTTCAGCTGTTTCTAGCATGTTGCTTCAATCAAATGTCATGCTAGCCAATGTCAAGAGATAAAGTGTGGAGTCCTGTCCCCCCCCCAATCACGCCAGTTTCCTCCAAATACTCTGAGTTACTCCCAATCTAAAATTTTAGCTGATCGGCATCTCTAGTTTGCCTTAAATGCGCAATGCCCGGTCATGAAGTGGCATCTTCTCTTGGGTGCACGTGCCTTGAGGCCTATGCTGCCTGTGATATGTTCTAACTCTTCACAACACTGTATTGGTTATGTGGCTGTGCAATGAATAGCTAATATACTTTGTACTTCTCACACTGCGCGTAACACACTTAACCGAGGTCAACTGTTTACCTTCATTTTCCCCACAAGATGGTGCTGCTGTTTCAAGTACACTCAAAGCTTGAAGTTTTCCTGCGGTTGTCCTGGGTGACCTCCTGTTACTGGAAGCTCTTGGGGACTTCTCTTTAACCTCACCTGACTCTCCATTTTTCTCAGCTTGATTTGGGGTACAGACAAAAGGATGACCTGGTGAGCGAGGCCCATTGTCTCCTCCTGCTGGAGAATGAGCTTCCTTGCTTCGCCTGGTTTTAGGTGTCACAGACTTACTCACGGTACAGTCTTCCAGCACAGAAGTATCCTGAGAAAGGAAATGAGCTACTTCTGCTGCAGTGGTTTTTTGAGATGTGCGGATATGATTTTTCTTCTGCGAGACAGGGGTCAGCTGATCCTCAGAGACAGTAACTTTCAGCTGCTTTGCAGGAGACTTCAACGAACGTCTGACTTTTGGCGTTACCTGAACTGGAGTCACAACTTGTTCAATGGCATCTTGCAACTCCTGAGTGGGACTTGCCAGCTCATCTCTCCCTGGTGATGTCTTCATGCTTCTTCGCCCAAATTTTGGAGTTACATCAGCACCAGGGGCAAGGTCAGGTTTATCTGATAACTTATTTTGAGGCACCGCTTCCATTATGGAGTCACGTCTTGAAGAAGGGGTCTTTGGTTGTTCAGATTTCCATGGCAACTTCTCAGAGAGACTTTGCTTTGTTATTTCATACAGTTCACTGAAGGGTGAAAGAGCCTCTTTTGCAGTTGATTTGCTTTGGTCCAGGCTGGCAACAAAGGCCTGTTTTCCCACAGCCTCATCACTGTCACCCACACTGGCCAACACCATATTTGTTCCATCTTTCAAACAAGTTTGTTCTACATAGGAAAGAAAAAAAATAAGTACAGCTAATTAGCACAATTCACATCCACCAACATCAAGCTTTTATATTCATGGGTATTGAATAACTTTCCTCTTCATTTACATACATGAGCACAGTGTATGCAACACATTCAGTACAAAATAAACAGCATGCACAGAGCAAAGTTCACCACAGAGACAGACAAACGCAATGTTTTCTGGGTGCCCGGTGGACAAACCTGGAGTTTGGGGATATTTTCCCTTTTCTCCTGGCCCCAAAGCATCAGCCTCTCTCACTTGATGTTCCTGTAGAACCTTAACACAAACAAGTTAAGGCAAAGGGAACAATGCGAGACATGAGTAAACTTGCCATTTTTCCCACTGCCATCAACAACCGTGCCGCACCCAACCTGTACTGCAAACTGGCACTTTTCCCGCCGCAAAGTATGTACGCCGTACTAGAGCCGTGACCATGCTGTCATGGACCTGATTACTAGCAGGGCTGAGAGTGTGACCTGGTTGCATCAGCGCCATCTGATTGGTTTCTCTGTGCATTTCAATGTTTGGCACTTGGATTATCTGAAGGAAAAAGTGTATATTCTATATATTATTCATTTATAGTAGTATTGCATATCAAAATGCATTCCCAAAAACTCAGAACTTGAAACCACCTACTTAATGTACTATAGAACAGCTGATTAGAATGGATTATGATGCAATATTTAGTGAGCATTTGATTTGTGCATTAGAATTCTCACACATGCTAGTAGAAATGAGCACAGAAAGGGAAAAAAAAAAAAAAAAACACAGTAAATCATAATGTACACTGCGTGAACAGTTGATAGGTGACTCCAGTTTTACATCACAGTCTCTCTTAACTCGGCAAAGCCTTTACCGGAGCCAATATTCACCATCCATATCATTACACCCCATCTGTACAAGCACAAAATGCAGGTATGCTTACAAGACAAAATTAAAAAGTTACCTGCAGTGTTTCACTTTTTCGCTTAGCAGGCGGTATGTTTTTCTTTGGCGTTGGCTCTGGAGGACATTCGAACCTGGAAGCAAGATAGGTGAAAGAATTTTTAAATGCTGGAAAATAAAACGAGAAGTTATTTATTGGTCATCAGGATAACTTCCTTCGATTTAGCGTATTACCCAAATAAAAAAAAACCCGAAGGCTTTGTACTCCACGAGACATGACATGGTAACCCAGGGCTACCAAAGACAGAGGCTCTGATATATAAAACTATTATGCCAAGACGCCCAAATATAATGAGTGTTTATAATTATAGCAGCTAATACAATAAACCAAAAGTAAACTCATTATTTGCTGACATCAGGGTAAGTATAACTATGCAAGCACATGTACCCTGGGACTAAACTTGATAAACGATAGGCAAACATTATTAGTCACCTGAAGGAACGGTCGATAATCGTGATTAAGTCTCCATGTTTCAAACGTTCAGACTGCTGCATAGGCTTTCCATTTATAAGAGTTGGATTAACAGAGCTGAGATTTGTTAAAATCACCTGGGGGAGGGAGGAAGAGACAGTCAGGGTCACCCATTACAATCAACACGGGGCGTACTTTAAACTTGACTGAGCACAAAGGATACCTCTTTATTTTCATTTAACTCAATGCGGCAGTGCTCCTTGGACACCTGAGGAAGCTGGATCCTGATGTCACACTCAGGTTTCCTGCAAAGCACATGCAGGTTCTCTCATATCAGTAACAAACCAGACATGCCAGACTATAAAGCAAAGGGTTCAGGTGGAAGAACTCACCTCCCAAACAAGCATGCGGCCGTGAGAGGGAACTCAGTGCCATCTCCTCCGCTTCTTTTGATAACCACTACCTTCCCATGAAGAGGCATGTCGTGCTTTACTTACCCGGTCTAAACAGGTAGAGACAAATTATCCGGGTTACTGTACTATGTTAGACTGCTAGTTTGTCAAATGAGCAACATGTCAGCGAAAAGCCCACACCGAACTTGTCAGGTCGACCAAGATAACCAGTACTGGGCCCAATTTACTTATCAATTCGCTAGTCCCGTATAACAATTACGATTAATATATAAACCCGCTACCTCTCAGACAGAAAATGAGTAGATTAACACCAGTTTCTGATTAAGGAACTCGTTTAAAGGGGTTTCTCGTTAACAACTGCTTGGTTTCTCAGACATTCTCATTCTGACTAACTAGCTACAGTAAGTAAACGATAACACACGTGCTGTATTCCCTAAATGCTTTACTGACGCAATTCAATGCGAACACCCCACATTAATAAAACTGAAATCATAATTTAGCAAACTGTTTAAGAAAAAAAAACTCCGGCAACGATGTTCACGCGTTTCGTAGCGACGGTTAAATACTTATGTGCAATCGAAGTGCACAGCACTGCAACTCATGATACGTTTGGTGTTTTGGCTCAAATGTGGTGTTTCTTTGGCACACTGTGATATGAGTGTAGCTTTTAAACTGGCAGGTTTATCATCCGTACGGCAAATCGGCGGGAAAGCCAATTTTCTTGTAAACAGCATGAGTAAACTTATCCCAGCATTACTTAAAGATTAAACAAGACAGAAGCCTACCTGTAGACTATCTTTTAAAACGTGTTTAAAATGACGTGTTTTCCATCGACGTCCAGATGATAGCGCTCATCCGAAGTACAAACTAACAAAAACAAGTTACATTTAGATACTGCGGATTTCCTAAACCTATACGGTATGGCAATCAAACAGCCGAAAACGATCTGACATGTGCGAGGAAAACTACGCCTGCGTATTCCTGCGCCGCAATTCATTAATATTACCAGAAAGAATGTAATTATAGTCACTGAAATACATCAAAATAATTAACGCACATGCCAATCTGGAAAACCATCTGTTACGGATAGATCACGAAATATTTTATGGAAGACAGGTTTTGAATGCATGGAACTATCTTGTTTTAAATGTCGCGGAGAGACATTAAGGCAAATGACTAATCGTTTGAAATTCCGCGCGAAGAGCGGCGATTGGCTGTAAGTATAATACAATGAAGCGCTGCACACTGCCGGGTTCGGCCAATCGGATTGAAGCCCCAAGGAAGAATGGTCATGTGATTCAGTTTTTGTTTCGGTAAACGGGAAATTGCGTTTCATTGTGTTATCGTAAATTTCAACACAAATAAATCGTGTCATTTAAAGAATACAGTGCAATGTTATATTATTCGTCGTCACTACAGCCTACTGTTTGTGAAGAACTATTTTCCTATCGGAAAAGTTTCCCAAAAATAGAATGAAAGAAGCAGGAACACTCAAAAAAGTTTCACAGCAAATACAAGCGTTTTTCTCCAATGTATTTTAATATTGCATGTACAAAGACACTGTAAATCTAATGACATCCGATGACAACGCAAAAAATGAGCAAAATAAAACAAACATGTTGCTGCAGCCAAATCAGCAATGCAAATAATATCTGAAACATAACCGTGATCTGGAACCTTCGCCGAAATCAGCTTTGCGTTGGTTACCAGCTACAGTGAACGTCTCTTAGAAAGTAGATATTTTTAGAAATATAAAAAAAATCAAAGCAGAGTTAGCGGCGTATAGGTACCCCCTTCATAACCCAGATAGTACGAATCAAAAAATACCACTTCTATGAACTGTTGTATTTTCCGGCTGGCATTTCGTTCACTTGGAATAAGTGCCAGTAAACAGCTAAATTCATTTAGAAAAACTAATGGTTTTATGAAGAGGGACTGGCACGGAGCGCTGTAAAAGCGTTGATTCCTTTGTGCTAAATCATGTTTGCGTCTCGGTTTTCGCCAGCGCTTGTGCTTCTCCTCCCGTTTGGTTTAATAATTAAATAATTCAGCTTCTGCGTTCCTGCTACAAATATGTGCATCGGCTGAAGTCACTCGGTGACCAATATCGTTTGATCAGAGACATTTTCCGATCAATATTCGGGCATTGCTTCATGCGACCTCACAAATGTTAACATAAACACAACGGTTTAGAAACACAGATATGCTTAGGAGCTGCACAACTTAATTCTGGCTGCCTTGCATGATAATAAAATATGTACAAATTAACATTTTCATAAATAAATGTTCCATTTTCGTGCTCAGGAGATCCATCTGTATGTACAGTTATCATACCTAAGTACCCTACTAACTAAATGTAAGTTTAACATTCTTAAACAGTTTAAAATATCTCTGCTTACCTACAGTGCCGATTTTCTATTCCTCTCACATTTTACCTTTACTGTTGCTTATACACTAATGTGTGCACAAATTCTTACTAAATGAAAATGCATAACTATGTATTTTATGTTCTACATTTAATCAGAATGTATATCAAAATTAAAAATTGTCAACCAGGAAAGGTAATGACGTTGCTTATGTTTGGCATTAAAACAAATTAAAGACCCCGAATCTTGTCTTTTCAAGCAGAATCGTCCAACTCAATAATTTGCCCCTACACAAATAAAAGTGAAAGAAAACCAAAAAAACGCAATATCATGTTGTGCGAAATCATAAATAAATACATTTACAATACCTACATCATAAACAGTACATTTGTAGTAAATTTGCTTTGAAATAAATCTTGCATAATCAAATTTTAAAGCATGATAAACAAAACAAATAGACAATAAAAGCAAATAGTAATGTTTTATACAAAGACTACAGTGAAAGAGTGTATAATGACTGCATTGCAAAATAATAACATTTACATTTTCAAATTTTTTGTGCTTTTACAACTTATCAATTGAAGAACATAAGTCGGCCTATGACACAGTATGATACAATTTGTAATGCATTTAAGGTACATTAATAACAAGTGCATAGCAAAATATATGATCATTTAATCCAGTTAAGAAAAAATACATCTTGACCAACTGGCATTTTTTAATTAACAAAACAAACAAAAAAAAAACAAAACAAAACTGAACAACGCAAAGGGTTTAAGGCAAATTCCTTCACTTGAAATTGGCATAGTCAGAAAAAATGTCAACAAAGTCTTGTACCACTCTGTAGCAGAAGTCATATTGTTCCTGAGAAAGGAAACAAACAGGTGATTTGTCAGTACATGTTAAGGAAGCCAGCAGACGCCACCTCAGAGATCCCCCCCCCCCCCGCTTCTGTCCCTTTAAACTTACATCAAATGAACATTGTTGTACAGTTTTCTGCACCTTTAACCCCTACCCCTGAGAGCCTACAAATCTGTACGCCCTGTCCTACGGGGCCGCCCCCCCCCCCCCCCCCCCCCCCCCCCGCCCCCCCCCCCCCCCGCCCCAACAGGGGGGGGGGGCGCCGGGAAAGACAGCAAAAAGAGACGAAAACCAACCCACACCCCCCCCCCCCCCCAAGGCTCCCTTCACCGGGCCACGTACCACAGTCTGCACCATGTGTGGTCTCTGCATCCTCAAGCTCTTCACAGTCTGAAACACATCCAGCAGGCCCTCAGCCTTGACCCGCTCCAGGATGTTGCTCAGTGCGATGAACGTACCCGTCCGGCCGGCCCCAGCACTGCGGATAGTGAGAACGATACAGTGCATTCAGCTAAGCAGAACTGGACCCCGTTATCTCCTGCCTGAACATCCCGACTGGCCAATGAGAAATACTCAGAACTCATTTGGTTGCTCGTATGAAACATATCAGACTTTTTTTGTGATTCGCTGACAAACTTGAAGCACGTAACAATGTTACAGTAAAGGAGAAACACTTCATAGAACACTAAGGACGGGCATGCAAATAAGAATGCAAGAAGAATATACAGTGCAAGATGTGTTAAAACAAATTAACCGTTCAAGAACCATAAATTAAACTACTGCAAGATGAATAAGTAAATAAAAAGGAGGATGTACATTTTAGTGCAAGTTGAAACAATATCAGATGTCTGCCATGCCAGGCAAGGGAAAGAGGGAAATTGTCCCTGGGTGATGGATTACTGAGGTACTAAGCGAGTTTATTTAGGAGCTGGATGGCTATGGGGAAGAAGTAGTGGAGATGGTGAGGTTCGGATCATGATCACTTGAAGCTCATATCTGATGGCAGTTTGGTGAATTGGTGACTGTCTGGGCGGGTGGGATCAGCGACAATCTTCCCAGCTCTCCTCTTTGCTGTGGCGGTGAGCAGGTCTTCTAGCGTTGGCAGCTGACGGCGTATGATTTTCTCAGCTGAGCAGACCGCATGCAGTAAGAGGGTGGTGGCAGCAGGAAACCGGATGGATGGATGGACGGACTTCACGACACTCTCAATGATGGCAAAGTAGAGGTTGGATGCATTACGCGATGTTGCGCTTCTTGAGTTGGTGTAGGAAGAGCAGCTTTGTCTGAGCTTTTGTTCAATGTTCTGGTGATGCTCACACTTACGGATTTGAACAATTTGACCATAGAAATGGCCTGGCTATTAATTAGTGATGTGGTTATCGGTTACTTTTGAATAATCATTACTACGGAGTACTCAGCAGTCCAGTATTCGTTACTTAATACTCATTACCCAATACTCATTACTACTTGGGTTGGCTATGCATACAATAATGAATGCTGCTACCTGTACTGTACCATATAGTCCATAAGCCTACTGAGCGCTTAGCAGCGTAACTGTATAGTGTGGGTAATTTGATGCATGGTGCTCTTGCTGGTTGTAAGAACTGCAGTCATGATCGTTTTCTCAAAGTTGAGAGCCTATATTAAAAAATATGGCTATGTCTGAATAAAGATAAGAAAGAAAAATCTGAATGTTGTCATTTCTATTATGAATATTTATGCAATAGATCTATCCTAACAGTTACGGAACTATATAGGCTTATCATGCAGTTAGTCAACTCAAAAGTCAATGTGCTGTCAAGCACGAACAAAGATCGTGGTTCTTGTTAAGGAACATGATCATTTGCACTTTTTCAGCTGACAGCCAGCCAAAGCTCTCGTTAATTAGCTGGCCGCTGTTAGAAAATATCCGTTCACTGGGCACAAACGTCATTAAGACGTACATATATCTTCTGTCGTTATGACAGCGATGGGCGACTAATTACACCAGCCAGTTAGTGCAGTGACCCAGCTCCCCCCCCATCAGATTTGTATGTGGGTCATACAATATGCAGGCAATGAGCGCAGGTTTCAAATAATAGAAACCAGTTGCAACTGCATGCCAGCCAGAACTGCCACAAACAACAGTCTGCATGTCGAATGCCGATTGGGCAGATTGATCAATCATTTCGTTACTGTCAGCAACAAATCTTTGAACGGCTGAATACTCGTAACGATTCCATACAGCCTGGTATTTATTACTTGCTTACTCGGTACTACTCAAATCTACACCACTACTATTAATTTGTAGGGGGAGGTAGGCAGGGGGTTGGCAGTGGAAGTCGACTAATTTCCACCGTTTTGCTCACTTTGTGTTATGGATTGTTGCTGGCACACCGTGCGGAAATATGGCCCACTTCTCGGTGATAGGGGGTCCCATCGTTAATGCAGATCAGTCCCACTACAGTAGTGCCATCTGCAAACTTTAACATGTTACAGACTTTATCTGCAGAGGTGGTGTCATTTGCATAAAACGGGAGGGGTGAGAAAACCCAGCCCTGCGGAGATGCTGTACTGATGGTCATAGGGTCAGACAGGTGGGGGCCCAGCATTGCATGCTGCTACTATCTGTCAGGAAGCTGCTAATCCACTGACAGATGAGGGTCCAGCCAGTTCAGCCAGATTGCTGTGGGGAAGCAATGGGCTAATATTACTGAGGGGTGAGCTGAAGTCCACAAACATCAGATGTGTGTTAGGGGAGTACAAAGTCAGAGAATGTAGTGGAGGGACAGAGTAACTGCATTCTCCACTGGGTGATTTGCTCTGTATGTAGAAGTTCAAGGAGGGACTCTGCGATGGACTTGAGACAGACCAGCATCAGACATTCAATGAGCAACTGGCCTCTAGTGGTTTAGTAAAGTGATCTTGTCTCTTGGGAACTTGCATGACTGTAGCCACTCTAAAACATCCGGGGACCCTGCATGCAGGGAGTGGTGGAAGATTCCTTCACCAGGGAAGCAGGACGCCTGCTCCTCGTCCCCCGTCATGGAACCTCTTCTGTCGCTCAGCATCCTTACTCTCAGTCACTGAAATCTTTACCAGTAAGTCTTCCATCTTGCACAAAGTCATGGGACGGAGTTCCGAAGGAAGAGATCCCACAGTGTTCATGAGCTCTTCGCGGGCAAATTCTTGAAGCCGACGTAAAACAAGCATTTATCGCACAAAGCGAGCACAAGGACGGGTGCACCTAGAACCGTGGCTGCCACCTCCAGAGTCTGCCCTACTTAGTCCTCCAAGTGGAACAGGGTCTTCTACATGAAAAAGTGAATCATGCAGACAATCAGTGAAGTGCTGTAGGCATAAATACCATGTGATATATGCAAGCGGGCATGAGAATCTGTCCACCTGTCTATCTTCCATAATGATGGCGGGTCTGGAGCCCAACCCAGGAAGCACATGCAATAGATAGGATGATCGGGTACCCACACGCACTCTAAAGGAAATTCATGGGCACCAAAGCATGTGATTTTGGGCTTCATGAGGAATCAGGAGCACAGGGAACCCAGATGAACCCAGGGAGAACGTGCAACTTCCACACACACAAAACCAGCTGTGGGAATGGAACAGATGACCCAAAAGGTGTGAGGTCATAGGGTTACCAGTGCACCAACCTTTTCAGAATACACAATGAGGAAAACACAGAAACAGCTTGAAGCAAGGTAAAAAATCTCAGGCGTATATGTGGGTTTTTAAAGTCTCTGATAACAGTTTGAGGGAGACATTTAATTGGTCCAGGTGGGGGAAGAATTAGCTCCACTAAACTCTTATGCCCATCCATCCATCCATCCATCATGTGCTCTTGCAAAATACTTTAATTTTACCCACCTACCAAGAGAACAGGATCGCTCATTTGTCCCTATAGAAATATGGCCCCATGCTAACCACTTTAGTTAACCGCAGAGTTCATATAATCCAAACAGCATTATGGCCAGACTAACAACTCCAATGATACACAAACACTTTGTGGTGTGATTCAAAACATAAGCATCTCCGCTGTACCCCAGGACTCAGAGATTACAGCTTTCAGTTTCTGTTTTTTTATTTTTTATTAATAACGATAGATTGTCCTTTGGACTGATCGTTTAACAGTTTTACATACAGAATAAAGGGCAATCCACCAATATGCCTGAGGGAAATTAAAGTAGTCTTGTGATTTTCTTTAACTTTGGGTTGAGTCTGTTATTAAAGCACTTGGAGAATTTAAATTAATTTATATACGTCCCTATGGATGTCAGATATCTTTAAGTGCTTCTCTGGAGTCAGTAATGAACAGGTAAAATAGGGTTAGTAACACAACTCTCGCTATTAGTGTACTGAATCTAATTAATTGAAGGTTTAAACCATTTCACGTATATTTAACACTGACTCTGAACCAGAGAATCTTATTAATCCCACGAGGCAGCGTAGCGTAGTGTTCGGAAGTCTGTAGGTATGGCTCTGATTGTGCATCCCGGCTGAGAATAATCACTCCACGTGACTAGAATAACCGTGACACCATCAGCCCCTCTCAAAGACGGCTCGCACCTTCTGTCACTGTCACTACAGTATCTGAATCAGCCGTGGATCTGAGTCACACGTGCACTGCCGATCTGAGTGAACTGTGTTAAACTATTCGAGTAACAAAGGACTTTGCACCATCTGCCAAACCAACACTCTTACCAATTATAGAAAGTTAAGGCCCATCTCATATATTTGCATACATTTTCATAAAATAGCTAATGACCTTTGTCTGTATCGGCACTGGCAAAGCCCCTCACAACAACTGGATGTATTTTTAAATTTTAAGTTTTTTAAATTTGGCTTGCTTTTAATTAGTTTACAGTTTTTGTTATTTTTTAGGTAGTTTTCATTAACTTTGAGTTGCTTTTGTATTTGGCTTTCACCGCTGGTGTATGTGCAACTCAAATCTATGGTTGCTCAGGTCCTGCAGTGACTGGCACCTCTACGGACACCCGTGATGACAGAAGTGGGCGGTACCTGCAGTGCACAATGATGGGGTGATTGCCAGACTGCTGCTGCTGCTTCTGGACCGCGGCGATGATCTCGATCATGCCCTTGCCTTCGGCGGGGATGCCGATCTCCGGCCAGCCGTGGAAGTGAAAGTGACGGACGAGGCGCGTCTGCTTGTCCTGAGGGTGAACGTGGGAGGCAGGGTGATCACTGGAATGCCGGTATGTGTCTCTAATCTAGTCCTCCAAATCTGGTTATGCTTTCGTGTTAGCTCAGTGTTGTTATTTTAAGCGAAAAATAAACAGTGGTCCTCATTGTTTTGAAAGTATCTTGTTTTGTCGATCGTGGGATGGTGACCAGGGGCTTCAGAAAGCGGGATTTCTTGCTTAGCCGGATAACTTGTCAGATTTAAGGTGTTTCAGTTTAAATGGACCTTATCTTTCTCCATTTTCATTTAGCCCAGACTACCTTAAATCTGACAATACAGGCTAAGCACATAAGGCTGCATTCTGAAATGGGCCCCTAACCAGTAACTGTGAGAAAGCTTTACACCTTACAGTCGTTGATTAAGATTTTTCTGCAGCCTGTAAGGGTTTCTTCTATGCTAAGGGAAGACTTACCGGGTTGTACGTGAGCACCAGATCCCTCAGACTGAAGGTGTCGCAGTGGGTGTCACTTTTGATTTCCACTGCATAGTCCCCATAGGTGACGCTGTGTTCTAGGGGCCAGTACTGGAAGCACTTATCCTGTGTGTAGAAAAGGGGGTTGGGGGTGGGAATGAGAAGCTCCCAGAACTCACAGAAGCGTCATTTTACAAATGTGAATCAAGACTGTAGAGTAATTAGCAGTACTGCATGGATTCAGGTGTTGATTTACATAGTGATTGTTCTCCCTGCTTTATTAACAATATGGCCCAGGGGTCACAAACCATTTAAACTGAAACTGAGAGCTACTTCAAAGGCACTGAGCCATAGAAAGGGCTGCCAGTTTTAAATGCCCTCCTATTGGGTCCATGTTGGTGACCCATGATATAGATGTTTGGTTCAACCAAACACTTCCATCAATTTTTTTAATTTTTCTAGTTGGGGCGAGTTCATCCATCTATCCATCCTTCCATCCATCCATCCATTGATCGATCCATCCATCTATCCATTCATCCATTGATCGATCCATCCATCTATCCATCCATCCATTGATCGATCCATCCATCCATCTATACTCAGAATACAAAGCTTAAAAATGTAATTTTCAAAACAGTAAGGCTTCTTCAGTCTCTGTTTCCACCTCCAAAACGGCGGTTAACACTGTTCACCCGACCTCGCCAGTTAACACTGTTCACCTGACCTCGCCAGTTAACACTGTTCACCCGACCTCGCCAGTTAACACTGTTCACCCGACCTCGCCAGTTAACACTCAGGAGTTCACACAACCTTTCCCCTTGTAGGGTATCACACACCCAAGGCCACATGGTCATACCTGCTCCCGCTCCTGCAGCTCGGTCAGCATGACGATGGAGTGACTCTTCCACTCCCAAACCATCCTCCAGAAGTCCTCCACCGTGCTGGACAGGGGCCCCTGGGTGGCGATGAAATAGTCCTTCTGCCTGTAGCCCTGGGGGAGGGGAATCGCACACCAAAACCATGGCAACCATGCAGCGTGCTTATGTGATCAACTTGCAGATGAGCAGGCCAGACTTCTGAGAACAAAAATCCCAGGCGTGATTTCTCAGAATGCACTGCAGCCTCAGGGACGGTACTTTCCATGAATGACTCCAGAGACATTTCTGAAGTATGGAGTATAAAGACGTCCGATAAAGTTTTAAGATCGAAAGCAGTGCAACATTGATGTCTGCCTGTTCTACTGTACTTCATGGTGAATGGGACGATAGAGTGGAACCGTCCTGCTGGTTTCAGCTGAACTGGTACAGTTCCAAAGTATCCAAACCATCGAAGAACCAAACTGTGAGGAATCTTACTGGTGGAAACACAGGACCTCAGATTGCCGTGGTAACAGGAAGCATGGCGACAGAGGTGAGAAGCATTTATGCCACCCGCTACAGTTCAGCCAGGAAACAATGCCCAAACTGTATGTCCTAGTATCACCCTTCACCGCCAACGTCCGGAGCAAATAAACCACATTTGCTAATGAAAGCGCCCATTAAAACAATGATAACAGCTCCCTAAAAGAAGAGCAGGAAGGGCTGCCCGCTCCGGGCCGAACCCAGAGCCGATAGCATCCAGATGAGGGGGAGGAGGGACTGGGCAGGACAAAACATGCCCTCAGCACGCAGGCTGCACGCATACACATAAATGAAGCATCACGTCCCTCTGGAAACAGGAGAGTGGACTGTCGATCGAGAACCAGCAACCTTATGGTTACTCAGAAAAGTCCAGCAAAAGCTCAGGTACAGTGGTACCTCGGTTCTTGAACTCACTAGAACTTGAATTTCTTGAAAGTCGAACAAAGCAGTTTGACCTAGAACTCGATCTGAATATCAGAAATCGAACCGTGACCGCTGACCTAATATAAATTGTACGCGCCAGGAAATGAGTCATATTACAATGCAATTCTTACTTGAATGCCTTCTTCA
>JABFEA020000044.1:5475004-5488395 GCA_019775915.2 Cyphomyrus plagiostoma
CCCCCCCCCCCCCCCCCCCCCCCCCCCCCCCCCCCCCCCCCCCCCCCAAGTCATTGGTTTTACATTATTTCTTATGGGAAAAATTCGATCAGAACTCGAACTTTTTAGGATTTTATCCGGAGACCGGAACGGATTAAGTTGGAGAACCGAGGTACCACTGTATACACACACACACACACACACACACACACACACAAACAAACACACAAACAAACAAACAAACAAACAAACAAACAAGGGAGTTGGAGAGGTGAGACTGAATACCTACATCTATGAATGATGCATTTATGTAATCGGTGAATTCCTGGCCCCGTTTCATGGACAGAATTACTCTGTTGAAGTCATCTGTGAATTAAAAGAGGGTTGGGATTTACTTTCATTTCCGTACAGCGATCCACACGATTACAATGGAACTGCAAAGAGATACAGGCTCCCAATCACCGTGGGTGAACATAAACATACAAGATACTTCACATTTAAAGAGAATTTTCAGTTGTCATATTTTCGATAAGAACCGTCACATCAGCTATTCCCATCTCTTGGTAATATTAATTTATTATTAATAAACATTCTTCTCCATTTCTGGCCATTTGGAATAGCCAGTTCATATCCCTCCCAGTTTTCCTTATGTTTGCACTCGAAGCTACTGGCTTCATTCCACACTAGGTGCTACAGGTGTAACGTGCTAGGAAACAAGTGTTGGTTGCTAAATTCCGCCAGCAGAGGGCAGCGAGGAACAATGAGTGAGAGTGATCCGTCCGTATCATTGCGAACTGATTTGCATTTTCCTCGCAGACAGCTGATGGGACGCAAGTGAAAACAAAACTGGCGCATATTTCTTTGAGTGGTGCTTCACTCTGAAGGCCCAGATTTAGGAACAGAGCTTCTGCACTAACTTACCGCGATGTGCTTTGTAATCTTAGAAATGAGTGCCCCAGATCGTACTCACAGGGAATGATCTGAAGTACGCGGTTCTTCTTCATGTTGACTGGAAGGTTCCCCGTCCTCATGTTCTCCTTCATTATCCTCATGTTCGTCAGTTTCTGTGCAGGAAGCCATTCAAGTTAATGACTGGTGTTTAAAACAAACAAAAAAATCACGAAATGCCCGTTTTTTCACTGAGAGTTTTGATCACAACTCTTGAATAAACACTACTAAGATCCACATAAAAATAAATGGTTAGCCAACTTTGGGAGAAAGAGACAACCAGGAGCTATAAAATCACAGGTCGGGTCACTCTCAGTGAAAGCAACGTGGTTAACCGCCAGTGAAGCCCCACCCTCAGCTAGAGGTCACCCTCACCTTGAACTCCTCCTCCAGCCCTACCCTGTCAAATGGCGCCGACGTGCTGTGCAGCTTCTGCAGGTGGCCCTCCAGGGACGACACGTCTAGCTCCGTGTCCCCATACAGGTAATACTCCAGAAGGGCTTGGTATATGAAGGCGTACTGCATCTGTGAGTCGGGACCCCACACAGAACCGGGTCAGAAGCAGTTTGTTGACAAAGTGGCACATTTCCCTTCTCTTCTGTCGTTCATTCTGCAGCTTGGCTTTTAGCAAACACAGTCTTTGGTCTCTGAGAATGAACCATGTGTGAACTTTTCTGTGATACCCTCAAGATAACAGCGGATAACTCGGAGCAGAAACAGACCCCGAGTGTGAAGGCAGTTGATGAACGCACGTGTCCCAGCCTGTCGAGCAGGAGGGCAGTACTCACGTCCGTCTGCACTAGCTGGGAGCGCTGGTCCCGTATCCGGGAGACAAAGCCAAAGACGTCCACCTTCTGTTCCTCGTACATCATGTCTATCATGGCATCGATGACGATAAAGGTCCCAGTCCGACCCACACCAGCGCTGCAGAGAGACCACAAATGGAGGGCGGGTTGCTTCAAGGTGATGAACGTGACCAATGTGTGACCTAGAAACATTTTAGTATCATACTCTAGACTAGAGTTTTCCAACCCAATCCATGGTTACCCTGAAACAGTCCACATTTTTGCTCCCTCCCAGGGAACAAAAATGTGGACTGTCTGGGGACTGGGTTGGGAAACCCTGCTCTAGACCAACTAGAATCTTGTTTCCTATGATGCGGTGTGGGGGGACACGCCTACCTGCAGTGCACCACGATGGGTCCTGCGGAGGGCTGGTTCACTATCTTGACCTTTTTGAGGAACTTGAGCATGCCAATAGGGGAGAAGGGGACGCCGAAGTCGGGCCAGCTGGTAAAGTGCAGCTGGGTCACCAATCGCGGGGTCTTATTGCCATCAGTGGATTGCTGGGAGGGGGGGGGCGAAACGTAGCTCTAAAGCAACTCCGACACCATACAACCTGGAAACGCACACACCTGCCTGCCACACTCATGTGCACATACCCAACAGGAGTCAACAAGGCCCACATTCCTCCCTGCAAAGACTCGTTTGGGCGAGTCAAAAGAACTACGAATGCTTATTATGATCTACCGGAATGACAACCGCAGATAAAGCAGCTGACCAGCACTAAATTCATTTCACTCATATTTTCAGCATTAGCCTTCACATGAATTCACAGACGAAAAACTGACTATTCACAGAACGTTTGCAGTTTGCAGATCGTTTGCTAAACACTATGGTCGAGCTGCAACGAGACCGCTGTCACTACAGGAACGCATTAAATAAAGCCTCTTGCTAAAATATATTCAGAACCCACACAGACCCCAAGAGCTGTTTCCTTATGAGGGCTGATGAGACAGGACATGGTTACGGGACATAAATTGTTATACGGTGGTCATCGCAGGATGTGGACAGTGTTGTACGCGAGTTTGGGGGGAGGGGAGGTGGTAGAGCCCCAGGGTATCACTCACAAGCTGCACGCAGAACTTCCTGATGGTGTAGTCCACCAGCACAGTGAAGTCCTCCACCGCCACACGCACGCTGCCGTACGTCCAACAGCCCTGCTCTGGCCAGTACTGGTAACACTTATCCTGGAAACACAGGGACCAGGTTGATCTGTGACAGGAACTGAAAACCACAAATGCTGACACCAACCATCAAAAGTATATTACGGTCTTAGAATCTCTCTTCAGCTGCAGATTGCAATGGCAATGGCAGTGTGTTTAATTAAGTAAAAAGAAAACAATATGACCTAAAAACACATAAAACAAAAATTTATATCCTGAGACCCCACCCATTCATTTATGTCCATTGTAGTGGACATTCTATTTGTGCATCTATCTTTTCACTGATGGTGAAGGAAACATATTTATTCCTGTTGTACGCTAAAGAGGGCATGCTGTGGAAAAAAAATAAATAAATAAATTTGAACAAATCTAAATTGTAAGATGTCTTAATTCCTCCAAAGAAAAAAAACCTACAATTGAAGGACACTTTTCCTTGAGTCTCAGGGGGATATGATAATAAATCCACAATGTAAATACATTTTATTTATTGAGTTGACACTTTTATGCAAAGTGCTGTATATTTGATAAGGCAACAGTGAAGTCACTTGAATGACCCTGGAATTCGAACCGGCGACCCTCCAGTCACAGGTACAGTGTCCTTACCCGCTGAACCTCACACTGCCCCCGTATTTAAATTTTGCACTTAATGGATTAAGTGTAGTAAGCGGACAACTTTATCTGATCATGATTAACTGTGAAGTGTCTGCTCGCCTGTGTGTGTCCGTCAGTCTGTGTGTCTGTCTGTCAGTCATCCCAGCCACTGTGACCTTTACGTTCTGCGCTGTAAGAGCAGTAAGCTTCCACAATCTATCAGTCAGTCAGTATTTGAAGAGAACCATTTACTGACTGCTGCTGGATGATTACAGCAGGGCCTAGGAGAGCTTAGCCTACCGTTATTCACTGCCCTGCATCCTGGAAAAAGCCCACTGTGATCCTGCACAGGGTTTCGGGAGACAGACGGAGGAGCAGGTGCCGGTCAGTCAGGGCTCTCACACTCAGACGCTCTCACCTCTTTCCTCTCTTTCAGGTTTGTCAGCATCACAATGGTGGCTGTCTTCTGCTCCCAGATCATCTTCCAGAAGTCCGCGACCGTCTCCTGCTTGGGGCCTGAAATGGCACCAACGTCACCTTCCGGACCAAACGCGCACTGCATTTTCGCCGCGTCCCGCTAAAGTGGTGCAAGTAAACTGCCTGTACCTTGTGCCGCGATGAACTTTTTGGTGTCCTTGTAACCCTGATGAAAAGACAGAAAACACAAGGGGAAAAATGGTACCACAAAGCTGGGGGGGGGAGGGGGGGTTACCATACTGTAAGTAAATAGAGAAAAAATCAGATTTTGTAGCTAAAACTATTCAGTAGTACCTATACATATCTGTAATACTATACTAAATTATAACTATAGTCTACTATGAATATATTCTATTATGCTGTAATATACTCCCATATGTACTGTACTACTAATACACTCTGTAAAGATGCTTTTCCACCACACCAGGTACCATACTTTTGGTACTTCAAAAAACTACCAAATGTCATTGCCGTTTAAATCATTCCCAGATGGTTTTGCAAAAAACTGAACTCCTTTCTTGCTTCATAAATATCCCAAAATTTATTGCAAAATCAGACATTCCAATTTCAGATTTTTTTCCAATATCATTTACATCCACAATATTATATACATCTACAATATTATATACTTTATTTCTTGTCATGTCATCCACATCTTGTTGAATCCAACCAGATCACAATTAAAGGCAGGTTATTTGCATAGCCAATCAACAATAAACTCATTTGCAATTCCCACACTCAAAGTATCCCAACTGATTTGGTACTTTTGGTACTAGAATCTCACCTGGAGTCAATGGAAAAGGGAAAGTTTTTAGTAGCAAATATACGGGACCTGCTGCAGTGGAAAAGTGCCCTAAATATCCACAGCTGATAGTCATTCCAAATTCAGCAAAACTCACATCGATATATGAAGCATTTATATAGTCAGAGCTCCCATGTCCATCTGTCTGAGAGAGCACCACCCTTGAGTGGTCAACTGTGAGAAAGAGAGATGGCAAAAAATACATCTGAAATATATGAAGACAAACGTGACTGTACCAAATATGGAATGTAAGCGTTCATACAATCACACATAATCACACGCACGTCTTTCTAAGCTATTTAAAGAGGTGCTGTATGCAATGCTTGTTATTGCACAGAGCACAGCTGAAGACTATGTGAATGAAATTAAATTATTACAAATGAAAAGTACAAGGTAATACTTTACGTTAGGGGCAGAAAAAATATAGTATTATGCTATTACTTATGTATTAATTAACCACAAAGTAAGTCTTAGTTACAAACTAATCTCATGTTAATATATCATTAATGAATTGTGACGTGTTTTATCTCCAGCAGTACTGGAGTTAATTCTGTAATCCTTTGTGACCTACACAAGAAAATACTAAGTAACTACTAAGGAACAAGTCATGTATAAAACAAGTGAAATACTGATCTCATGTTTGTTCATCATTAATGAATCATGATACATTTTTCATCCTGAGCAGTTACTATATTTGTTACTACAGTGGAACCTCGGTTCTCAACCTTCATCCATTCCAGAAAGCTGTTCCCATAAGAAATAATGTATATTAGACTAATCAATTGCACACCCCCAAGTGACTGCCTATTTAAACCTGTAAAAATGCACGCCTAATGGTAAATAAAAACCTTAAAACTGATAGTTACACAAAATATATGAAAAAAAGCCATTCTGAACTCTGTAGCAAGATCAGGCACGTGAACACCTCTGTCATACTTTGCAATCATTTCCTTTTTAAGCTCTATCGTAGTTCTCACAACATTCCTTTCTGGTTTGCTGCTATCACTAACCTTTTTAGAACCCATGGTGGCTTAAATAAAATAAAAGTAAAATAAAGCATGATAATATTCACAACACAATTCAGTGGAGATGTTCACTATGCAAGTGTCCTAGCAGTAGACTGACTCATATCTAAGCATTCTCTCTTTTGTTTATGTGTAAGGATATACTCGCTTTGTCAGACAGGTTTTAGCACGAAAGGGTTAGTTGATCAAGAACCGAAAATACACTTGACAACAGAGACATTTTTTCACCGAACAATATGGTTAAGAACCGAATTGTACCGGACATGAGATGTTCGAGAAACCAGGTTCCACTATACATTAGTTCCGTAAACCTCTGGGAACTACTCAAGAAACTACTAAGGAACAAGTTGTGAATAACAGAAGTGAAATGCTGATCTCAGGTTTGTTCATCATTAATGAATCATGATACATCCTTCATCCCACGTAATTACTATATTTCTTCATGATCTGTACTTTAGAAGTAACTAAGTTATTAGTAGGTATTTGTGCCCCATCAATTAATGTATTAGCAGGAACACTATATGGCCAAAAGTATGTGGACACCCATATTAATTGGAGGAATTACTTAATTAAGCCACACCCATTGCTGATACAGGTGAATAATTAGACACACAGTCACATGATCTCCCACAGCAAACAGCAGGAGACGTTAGTGACGTTCCACCTTCAGAAGAGAAGAGGCTATTACAGCAACAGTGGGCTGATTAACTCCATATTAATACCCTTGGTTTCTGAATGAGATGTTGGACAAGCTGTTGTCCATGTACTTTCGCCCATATGGTGTAACCAAATAACTGAAGACAGCTCAGGCTGAGAGATTAAATGATTACATGTTTTCACATATGAGAACTTTTACTATAACGGTTTCTGACGCAGAAATTCTTGATAGAAAAAAAACAGAATCACACCATATTCTGAGTGGGCCCCCAGGAGGCCCGGCATGTATGGGTCTGAACTTAAAGGCAGGAGATTGTCACAGAGCAGGGGACGGACAGCGGAGAGACAGGGACAGTGTACTGGCAGTGCTCGCCTTACAGGCAGGAAGCCGCCTGGAGTGAGGGCATTTCTGCGAGGGAATGTACTTTAGCGGCAGGAAGTTGACCCATAATTGCTCACGCATTATTTGGAACAATGCGTGTGAGTTACAGCGGAAAGCTTAGCGGTCAGGAAGTGCTAATGAACCTGCGACAGCTAGCCGCTAATCGCAAAGGGGCATGTCGCTCCATCACTCACATGGAAGGATGTTGGGATAGCGGTTCTTCTCTTTGTTTTCCTCCTTGTTAGCCTCCTCGTACGTGCCCTGGGCGAAGCCGCTGGGCAGAGACTGGAAGAGAAGAGGTAGGAGCGTGTCAGCATAGGACCCGTGTGTTTGGGGTGGAAGGAGGAGGAGGTACCGTCTTCATACAGTGGTCTATGACTCTGCGGCATGCATTATACTGCCATTTCCTCTTTCAGACCTAAAGAGAGATGGGAGAACTCTCGATTCACACGTGTATCTAAGCAGAGTTCAAGAAGACATCTGTTATCCGGTTGAAGCTGCATACAGTTATTACGCAGCCTGTGGCAGCACAAATTTCCATTTTGAGAACCTGATAAAGCTAGAACAAAGGGGCTAGAACGATTAGACACTGATACAGCACAGATACTATGACTGATTTACGGAAATTGAAATCAAGAGTATATTTACATTTCATGTGTTCCCGTTAAATGTCGGACTGAAATAGTACTAAAATAGACCAGGCATATTAATGGTACTTTAAGGGGGGTGAGCTCAAGGAGGGGAGGAGGGGGGTGCACATAGAAGCATACGTTGTACTCCTCACGGAACAGCTTGCCGTCATCAGCTGACCGAACCCTGTATTCCTCTTCCAGGGATTCCACTGGGATGGGTGGGTATGTCTTGCAAGCGGAGGAAGACCTTGGAAGCAAGACCACCGTCTGTTGCTCTGTGGGGGGGGTGCACAAGGGGGCACATAAGAGGCTGCCTACAAGGAGGCACTTTCACATACACCCCCATCAAGGGCAGCAAAGCGGTCACCACAACCCAGTGCTCACCATACACTTCATGAGGATATTTTAAGGCATAGTCCGGCTAAAATACACATGCCAGGGGGTGGTGGGGACCAGACCACCACCAGAGAGAAGTACTTAAACATCAATGTAATTTAGCATCAGTAATGATAAATTAAACTATTTACAACAGCATCTTAAAAAAACTGTAGAATAAAGACACTGACGTCCTTTAAAACAAACGCATAGAGTAACAATATCTATGCTTGATTTGTATAGCATTTTTAAATAAAACCAGTGCTTGAAGTGGGCCGGAACGCACTGGAACACAGTTCCGGAACTTCTGTATCCTAAAGACTTGATTTTTTTTTCACCGCACAAATGTCAAATGTCGGAAAATTAGAGTTCCTGCACTTATTTTTTCCCACTTCAAGCACTGAATAAAACCATCCCATGCTCATCATGAGAGCACTTTCAAATGTCATGAGTATGTTAATCTGAAGGCTTTCAAGGAAGCTGAGCTCTTCCTGAACCCGACACAAGCAGACAAGCGGCACCCGATGCAGCAGCCTGAGTCTATGCTCCAAACCCGCTAGCTACCTGCCAGCCAGGCCGGGTCGCTGCTCCCAACATGGAGCAAAAAGTAGCGGGAATCCACCGACATATCAGCGGTCCTTACGACCAGGAACAAATGCATCTCGAAACATGGAGGAACGGCTCGAGAAAGCAAAGACCAGCAAGCAAAAGGACGCCGACGTGCTGAAATCGTGGACAAGAACTGTACCCAAGGTGGTGTTTGAGTACGGGGGGGGGGGGGCACAAAATGGATGAAAGCGTATTTTTTTTTCAGAAACAGAACTTTAATACCTTTACTGAATTTTTAGGAATGCATTGAAGATGTTAGTTTAAAATTTAAAATGATGATAAAATTATACCCTGGTGTAAAACAGACCAGTGAGCCAAATATTTCACATGACATATCCACGGTCACTAAACATTACATAGAACTGCTTTAAAAATGACAATCAATCATTATGCCTAAGAAAAGATGTGTCCTGATTTAGATCCCAAGCATTAAGCATTTTTGTTTCTCTCATAAAATCTATAAAAGATAAACTGCAGGCATTATACAGCAACAAGGGAGGAACAGAAACACAGGAGAAAGGCCTGATACACACAGGCATCACTCAGAAAGGGGGAAACCACAGAGGACAGGCCTGATACACATGGGGAGGAGGTCACTCAGGAAGGGGGGAACCACAGAGGACAGGCCTGATACACATGGGGAGGAGGTCACTCAGGAAGGGGGGAACCACAGAGGACAGGTCTGATGCACATGGGGAGGAAGTCACTCAGGAAGGGGGGAATGACAGAAGACAGGCCTGATACACACAGGTGTCACTCAGGAAGGGGGGAACCACAGAGGACAGGCCTGATACACATGGGAAGAAGGTCACTCAGGAAGGGGGGAACCACAGAGGACAGGCCTGATACACATGGGGAGGAGGTCACTCAGGAAGGGGGGGATGACAGAAGGCAGGCCTGATACAGCCAGACAGTGCACTGCAGTGTTAGGGTTACCCCCCAACCAGAAACCCATTTTCCTTTTTCCAGCCAGCAGACATTAGCTTTTCTAGGCATAGCAGCAGAAGCAGCGGCAGCTGCAGTGCCCCATGCTGGCGGGGCTTAGCATCCGATGCGGCATTAGCGTTAGCAGACACAGAGAGGTCCCGGCCTCCTGATTGGCTGTACCTTCTCCTTGAGTGATGGGGGCACTCGGTGCTTCCGAACTCCCTCCGAGCACTTTGTTGGGGTCTAGAACATAACACAGATATGGGTGTGGGTGCGGGGGGAGGGGCGGTGTTAGCCTTGTTCACTAGTCACTCGTGCTATATTTGTCACTGTGCAAATCAGGGAAATGGAACAAAGCGATCACCATTTTGAAAAAAGGGAAGCATGACAAAATGTGGTTCCCCACACAATGTGGCCAAAGTCTGTGCCGGGCCACGAGCCGTGTACAGGGCCAGGAGATCCAAAAGACAGGTCAGGACATGACACGAGATAATCTGTTTACGAGTTCCTAGAGCGAGGAAGCACGCGCCCTGGAGGCAGCGAACGGGCGACTGTTGCCTGCAGAACCAAGCCAAGCTTCACTCCTGCCAGATGGAACCACCAGATAAACAAGCACGGCAGAACCACAACCTGTCAGTGCGTTAAAAAGTTTTACAAAGCATCATCGCTAGACTGAACTCCTTCAGCGCGCAGGAGGAAGGGCAGGACACCGTGTGTTGATTAAAAAGGCAACGTGGCTGCAACATTTCGCTTTTTTAACTTGTAGGAGCCAGAAAAGAAAACACGGTTTCCCAAAACGCAAGCTGAGGTCTGAGGGTGGTGTAGCGTCACCTCCATGAAGTCACAAGCCTACCGATAGCGCAACATTAAGGAAAATACCGCCAGACGTCCCCGGCGCAGCACCGCGGAATGTGCCGGGCGATGCACAGTCAGGAAAAACAGGGCTCAGCCCGTTTCAAACCATCCAACCCATCCAAAACATCCAAACCATCCCCGAACGGCCTGCGACTTCAGCGAATCTCCACACCATAAAGGCCACCACATGGCTCAGCTGATTTTTCGTCACTCTGTGCCACTTCTCTGACAGGACCCGAGAGCAAAAGCTCTACATAAGAGACGAAGCCCACAGGAAGGAAGACGCACCAGATATCGCGGTTGAGCCTCCAGAGTGAAGAGAAACGAATAAAGGGGGTGACAGGGGCCCCGCTTCCGCGGAGGCGCAACGTGACGGCTACCTTGCTCTTCCAGGATTCCATTGGGGATCTTCTTGTCCACCGTGGTTACGACTGCCTTCCGCTGGTTCCTTAACCTGGAGGACAGGCATAGGTGGGTGCGGGGTGAGAAAACAGGAGCCCCCGTGAGACAGTGGTGGTGGGGGGGGTGAGCAGGTCCAGTGGACCGGTGCCGGTCCAGGTGAAAACCTACCACGTGAGGCGTGAGATTCTGTTCATGAGCAGCCCAGGCTAGTCCAGACGAGCGACAACACGACCCTCAGCGGTCCAGGGTGTCTGTGACACGCTCCTCTCCGACTCACAGTCTACACTACCACTACTTCTACTACAGCACTTTTGCCACCCCCGCCGGCCCCGCCTACTCCAGCACAGAGAGGGAAGTGACATCACACACCCGCACCTCCCCTCCACCCCCACCACGTACCTGAGGAAGTACCATGCCAGGAGGACGACAATGATGAGTAACAGCGAGGTCACCAGCACGATGGCTAGGATGTGAGGACTCGTGGGAGAGGGAGGGGCGGGGGGGGGGGGGGGGGGGGCAGTGAAATCTGGCTCGCGGAGGGTCTTGTTAGCACTTCCTATGCGAGATGCAAAATTAGCGCCTTTCCAGAAAGGTACAGCTGCAATTACCATGCATTGTGGGGACGCGCAGAGGCGCAACAATGCGGCGGGCAGCACTTCCAATGCTCTGTGCTTCCAGAGTTGCTTTTCTAATTAAGACTGAAGACCCTCTTCTCCCCTTCCTGAGTGCATCTATTTACCACGCTCTGTGGCCCTCCTCCCTCTACCCCCCCCCCCCCTCCAAAATGCAGCACCGCACCACAGAAGTGCTCTTTTGGGCTAGGCCTACATGTTCCAAACTGCACCCCCCCCCGGAGACCCTTTCCGGGGGCCGTCGGAACCCTGCTTCACCTGCATTGTTCCCTCTTTCTGAATTGTCCCGGCTCAAAGGTGGTGGGATGAACAACAGGCCACAAAAAAGTAATGGGGGGTTGGGGGGGGGGTACATCCTTGGGAGTCTAATGATGGACAAAAAGAAAAATATTTATTGCCTTTGACAGTTTGTGGAGGAGCAAAAAAAAAAAAAATGCACGGGGGGATAAAGTTTCCCTGGGGGGGGTGGCGGGGGCACAGGGGCCCGGGGGGACTGAGGCTGGGTGCAGCCAACCAGGGCAGTTAGTGGCCCTGTCCAACAGGCTTGTAGGCTCCCATATTAATGACTTGCATTTGCAGTAGGTACAGGTACTGGAGGACAAACCTAGCTGTAGCTAGAAGAGGCTTGTTTTTCCCATAACTATGTCATGACTGACAAATCAGATTTCACCAGCAGCCCCGAATCCCATGAATCTTCCACAAGACCTTCTCTGCTCTGTCCCAGCTTGGGGAAGGTGGCTTGTGATCATGATGCAGCAAAACATACACGACATCTTCCAGGGCAAAAGACTGAACGGCCATCCTGTCATGTGCACAGTAACGTGAAATGAGTCATAGAAAAAGTTATATCCCGCGAAATACTTATTTTAACAATTGCGTAATTACAGCCGTTTCAGAAAGCTGACATTAAAATGAGTGACATCTAGATTTTATTGTGGCGAGGTATTCAATTTAATTAATCTCCCAGATATTAAATATACGCAATTACTCCTAGAAATGTTTCTCACGGAAAACAACACCCGGCTTTATCCCGTTGAAATCCATTATAATCACATTAATTCAATAACATTTAATTGAAACAACTGTAACTCCTTCAACTGCCATGAAAATGGAAAGACGGTACAATGAATGCGTCTCTAGATGTCACGGCTTATGACAATATCTGCTATCACAGAAATCCTAAACAAGATTAGGCAGAGAGACCCAAGACTTATCTCTGGGCGAAAACAAAGTATTAAACACGTCACACTTTAATGGGGTTATGCAGGTTTGTATGATTCGCGAGGTGTTGTTTTCAGAAACTGTAAGAAAGGCGCGGCTGAGATTAGAAAACAGAAGACGGGCTACATTTTGCTGGATTTAAACCTTGTACTACGAAGAGTCGCACAATAAAAAACTTAAACCTTAACTTAAAAAAAACCTTTAGTCGACGGTTGAAGCGTTTGGTGCTATTGTTATTTTACCAAATTGATTGTTTTCTTTATGTATAATGTGAAAATTACGATCTTTTAGTTATTTCAAGAATAAATGTAAAATGATATGTTAATACTAGCGTAATCTGTGTTGCAGTTTTAAACGCTTAATTATATAGCTTCATACCGTATGCAATTCCCGAATATCCCCATTCAGTGTCGGGCAGCGCAGTCTTTATAGTATTTCTGCTCTGAATATGTAGTTGCTTTTAGCATCGCATTGTTTTGCTTTTCTGTCTCTTTACCTTTGTTGTATGTCTTTTGCAAGTGAGTTTATTTATCAGTGTCTTTTCTATTTTACACACCTTTAACTTCCTATAGGCTAGTTTGGAGCCAATAACACAATGAGATTATGCATTGCATTTTAGACACAAGACGACCGGTCAAGCAATATACAATAGAAAGTACAATGACTTGATCTATATAATTATAGTCTGATGTGTCATTTAAATACATTGAGGAAAAAACAAATCGCATGTCCATTCCTTAACGGGAACGGTGCATCATTGTATACAGGAAATAAATCGGTACCTGTATTTTCCAGTCATTTGGGGGGGGGGGGGGGGGGGGGGGGGGGGGGGGGGGGGGGGGGGGGGGGGGGGGGGGGGGGGGGGGGGGGGG
>JABFEA020000044.1:5490662-5502450 GCA_019775915.2 Cyphomyrus plagiostoma
CCAGGCGGAGACCAGAACCCGGGTCCCAGAGGTGTGAGGCAACAGTGCTAACCACTGCACCACCATGCCGCCCCCAGCAAGTAAGCAATAGAGGTATATTAAACTCAAAAGATAAAACGCTGCAATTCCAAGAAGGTCCACTAGATGGCACGCAAACCTTACATACAAATTTAAGGACCAGATTGTCGCTACTCTCGTCACTTCAAATCACAATCAATTTGGCATAAAAAGTGTACTTGACATTTTACAAAACAACATTGTATCTCAAAACATCCGTTGTCACACTGGAAATCTCAATACATAAATTTTTTGTAAAAAAGGAAAGCAAGATTTGATAATGTCCTCCTTTTGTCTTAAATTCATTAAAGACTAATTACGAGACCTTTCCTCACTATTTAACCTACCATTCAAACAGCCATGTCCATAAAAACAAAACAAAACAAAAATCACTGCCAGTAAATAGGAAGCCAAAGTACCAGCTGTGAGTCAGCGGGATGTTAAGGAGGAGCTAGATATGCATATTGACTCTGGGCCACACCCCTAACCACTCCTCTTTTGGTGTTCGCCCACTTGGAGCACAGAGCCAATGAATGCAGGCAGTGCCAAGACAGACCCACATGCATCTCACAGGGAAATGATCCCCCATTGGTACATTAATCTGGCTGATGTTGCCCCAGATGCACAACAACCCCGCATAAGATGGACAATCTCATCCAATGAGGATGGGTGTGGGAGTGCAATGGAAACCAGGCTGGAAGTCAGTCGACTGGACAAGCTGGTCCTACAGTCTACAAACCTGAATATGCCAAGTCACCCCCCAGAGCAACACAATAGGACCACCCCCTCATTGTAAATGTTATTTTAGACACCGTATGGAATTTGTTCATCTCCTGGTTCAGAGTCGCCCATAAGAGCAATCCCTCGGGATCGAGTGTCTCTGGCGATGACGTCACGTTAGGATGGCACAGAAACATTAACCAGAGCCGTATATCCTCTCGCAGAACTGGGCACGCTGTCCTCTGAGTTGGGAGGCTATAAGCAGGTCATAAGGGACTCCAAAAATAAGAGGGTAAGATGAAGAAAACAGAAACGAAGATGATGTGGTCGTCCCGGGGTATGGGAACATTGGGGGGAAGGGGGGGTGTAAACATGGCAGAAAACTCATCTGGATGGGAAGAGGGACCCTGTGAAGAAACACCACTCTCCGGCCCAGTTGACGGGGAGCAAGAGTCTGCTCAGGGAGGAGATACCACCAGGGAGATCGGGCTGGTACCAGTGAGACCTCAGACCACATGTAAGGGTATATACAGGGTATGTATGGTCTGCAGCATCACACCCCACCAATTAGAAAGCGTGTCTTTGTTGCCCTCTACAGGCTGCGAGGTGCTTAGCAGTCCCTGCACAAGGATCCAGGGACTGAGCAGACCTGGTCACCTGCCCCACATCAGCAGTCAACCTCCCTGTGGGCATCCAAATAAAGAACCTCGGTAATGGAAGGGAGGGAGAGAGAGAATGAGCACCAGCGAGGAGGAAGAGGAGGCTCTATATCTCAACATGGCCCTGAAACTGTCACTGACTGCTTCCATCTCCCCCTTTTTTGGTCTAAAGACAAACAATTTTGGACCTGCAATGTTCTGGGAAGGTGCAGGGGATCGTTAATTATGATAATTCGGTTCAGTACACCGTATCAAAATAGCTCTGCTCCTTTCCCCACCCACAGACATCACAGGAGCCAAAGCCTTACCAGGCCCCGCCCCTCGCCCTGCCCCAGATCCCCCCCCCCCCACCCGCCAGGTGCAAAGGTGTAATGAGAGGGAGCCTCGCGCCCCGTGGACCGGCCACCTGAACACGGGCTCTGCCAGCCTGACGCCTTCCAGAGGCCCCCAGGGGGTCATCGTTTCATACGGTGTGCTGCCGTTCCTGAGGGGGCCTCACGGATGCCGCACATTCACAGGGCGTCGAGGGTGAGGACCTCTCTGTAAACCACACAGCTGGCCCTCAGAACAGGTCGTCCTGAAACCTGCCTGCTTGTGTAAAAATAAATTAAAAAAAAAAGTGATTAAAAAAATTCTCTCCTACGGGTGGACATGAACCACATGTAGACACATGTAGAGGAGCAGTAATTAGCACACAATCTAATTATTTAAAAATGAATAAATAAAAAAGGATTGGTGTGTTTGCCAGACTACAAGCACCATCGGCACTCAATATTCTCCTGCAAAGTTACACACTGAAGCAAATGAAGCAAATGAAGAAATAAAAAGGAACTAAAAAGGAAAGCCTTAGATAAGCTACGGCTCATTAGCGACGCAGGAGGGGGAGCTGGCTGTATTAAACATGGCGGTGAACGTGGTGGGGGGGCGAGGAGGCAGCCAGCTGCCCCAAAACAAACAGAACCCCAATTGTGACCGAGGGGGAGACTCGGGGGGCGCCGAGAGGATAGAGGTGGGTCACTTTGCGATTGTACCTGCTACTATGGCAACAGGGGGCACCTAACACGATCCTTAATCACCGTGCCGACCCAAAGCTCAAGCCGTCACCATCAACCGAGATTCATACAGAGCCTGCGAGATTCACGTCACGTCCTTTACCTCACTTTGATAGACCTACATGGGGTCCAGGAGGTGTCCTCTGTTACCTGGGACAGGCTCCAGGCACCCAATGACCCTGACCAGGTGGGTGGGTCGATGGATGGATGGATGATGCTACCACCTGGGCTGACTTAATCTTCCTTCTGAAAGTTAAGGACGGAGCTGTATTTTAATAAAGGTCATGAGGTATAATGACCACCTCCCTTCTACTTAGCATTTTAAACACCACACGCAAAATGATGTTTGATGTGAAGTGGACGCAAGCACTGGTGGTCCACTGCACCTTTTCGTTGGGTTTGAGTGACCTGCAGACTACGGAATTTTGGAAGCCACCTGATTCTGGGGACTGCCACCTGTGCCACCACACTCGACGAAGCTCTTCCTGGAAGCGGTGTGACTATGTATCAGGACAGAACTGCATGGCAAAACAGCAGGGGTGTATACAGTGGCATGGCTGAAAGCTGATTGGTCCACCCTCCTGTCAGTCAGTGCTTCAAAACATATCATTGGCTTAATGATGAGCTTGGCCCATCTGCATGAATTATGCCCCCCCATCTAGAATCACCCCTAAACCATACAGAACCAGAAGACATCTGTTAAGCTCAGAGTTCAGTCACGCCGTTGTTAAGTCCGGGCCAAAGCTGGACGATTTAACGACAGCGACGGGAACATTTCACTCCATCACTCAGGTGGATAGAAAAGAGGCAGGAACGTCATACTTGGCATTAATGAGCATGGCGACGTGGAGGTTAAAGAATCGCTGACGTGTTGAAACAGAGATCCGCAAGCTAGGATTTATGGCCTGCGTGTCATTTGGTCACATATGGCTCATTTTCAAGACACGATACAGAAGAAAATCATTGGTAGAATCCAGCCAAATGGGAGCATCTGGCAGTAAAGGCATGATGGATCGAGGTGGAGATGGAGAGTGCAGTACCTCACAGGAAAAAAAAAAGTACGTACACGGCCCGCACCTCTCCTCTGATTGGTTATTTCAGTCCAGAAACACCGCTGGAATAAGTCTGGGGGCTCTGAGTGCCTGAATTAGCAGAGACTGTCACCTTAAAGGCAGCTGAAAAGGCATCTAAGGGTTCAGAGAGAAAAGAAAACAAATAAATCACACAAGCCAAATATCGAGCAAGATCCAGAAAAATACCTGCAGCCGAAATGCCGCCTGCAGCCTCTATAGCGCCTCAGCTGACCATCCTAGAGGAAAGAAAACCTCATTAATGCGGAAAGGCCTGACAGATGGCCGCTTTCTTCCACTCGTTCTTGTGCTTTTTTTGTGGTTTGGCCTGATTATTCTTATTAGTCACAGAGCCTCTTTGCTAATCCTTGAGGAAAAGTCTGGAATGAACCTGCGCTGGGTTTTCCATTTAGAAGTCGGTGAGCCACATTTCAACGCCCCCACTTCAGCCGCCACGCGTGCGATTCACGCGCCATGCTGAGATGGGAGCAAAGCCTGTGTTCTGAGTACCGTGTCAGCCACCATATAGCACCACTGGGGGTGAAGAACCTTGCTGAAGGGTCAAACAGAGATGTGGTTACTGCAATGAGCATGGAATTCGAACTGACGACCTTCTGATCACAGGAACTGGGTCCTGACCCACCGAGCCAGACGCCAGTCCAAAGGTGAGTGGTGGGGTCCCCGTTGAGACCTTGATGAAGTGGCAATTCCTACTGATCATTATCTCATGAACCTTATCTGGCACAAACCACTCATTCAGGACACCCGCAAAATATGGAAAAAATCACTTAATACAGCCATTAATGTGAAAAGACCTTCATAAACAAACAAGCAGCTGCATTCAAAGTGAAACATTTTAATGTATTTACATCATCCGTATTCCATTTCACTTAGGATGTATTTATATTAATAATCTTTTGACTTGGTACATTCCACAACGCTCAGCATGTGTCGGGAACGCCCGTTGGACATTTCCAGAGCCCCGCCCCCTCGGGTCAGCTGACTCCTCCTGCTGACCCCTTGAGTCAGCGCCATAATGCGAGGGTCTGATGGTCTACGTGCTGGGTGGGCTAGCTGAAGTCAGCAGTACACTGACTCACTAAGCCCTCGATGATCAGCCAAGGGTGAGAGGTCAGCAGAGACGGTAAGGGTGTCCAGCAGAAAGTCCCCCCACCCCTGGGAGCAGGCCAACAGAGAGAGGGAAGTGAGTTCTAAAAGCCTGATCCCCCCCCACCATTGCCGGCCTCAGCTCTGTGCTCAGTCCTGCCTATCTTACTCTTGTTCCAGACATCCTTCCTTTTTTTAATCTCTGCCAGGGTTCTGGACGTTAGCGAGATCCGACTCAGCCATCTCGCACTCTGCTGACAGTCAGAATGTACCCCCTGCTCTTCCCCTGCTCTGAACAGTGATTGTGACTAAACCATAACACTTATACGCCCCGCGGGTCAGCCTGTCATCGAGGACACTTCACTTCCAGAGCACAAAATATGCCGGGGAGCGAGCTTTGATCCCAAAAAAAAAAAACACTGTGGGACCGAATCTCTCTCACTGACCTACTGTATACACTGTTCCACAATGATCTGCCTTACGTCTCACATTTCCGCCGATGACCGGAACTGAATCTTATGTAATCGGGCTGCTTTAATCCAAGACTCTCAGCAACGCAGTTCATCGCCATGTCACTTTCCCACCTTATTCAGCCGACTGCAGCTGAGATGAAGCGAGAGCTTACTTGCTAATGGTTGACGAGGAAATAAACGAGACAGAACAGAGTATCTGTCTACGACACCATTGTTCACGCTTGACTAAACGGTAACGAGCACTTCGGCGCTCTGCTCATCACGTTACCTTGCTTCATTTCCCACCGCTATTGTATTTAGCGACCTGCTACACCAGGCAGCCTGACGCTAGTCTGGACCAGTCCAGACTGGTCCTGTCGAACACGTTGTCATTAATCAATTCATTATTTCAGCTCGGAACCTTCCAGCCCCAGCAGGGGTGAACTTGGACCAGGTGGCTCAGGCTCAGCTGGAGGTTCAGGTAGCCCCACCCCACATTGAAGATGATGGGTCTCTTCGGGCCAGTTGGCTCATCATAGGCCCAGGCACGTCCCGGTGAGCCATGAGGCGACACAAACGGACTCTCCACTAGGGAATGGGGTCCACTCGTAAATCAATCAGTTGCCGAGGGAAACAGCGAAGCACCGTGAGACAGAGCTCAGCCCACACCCCGGCGAGGTGTCCTATGGGTGCCATCTCCCGTGTCGAACAGATGGGGCCCATCCAAAGCCGCCTGCGGGACACCTGTGCCGCAGGGGGGTGGGGGAACCTATTTAATTCCTATCGTTACTCATCTCGACTGAGCAAATGATTTAAGAGCAGTAGAGCTCATTGACAGTGAACTGGCACTTGAGATGAGGGAAGGATGCACATCAGTGTTGGCTACAACGCACCTCTACCATGTAAGACACTTTTGATGTTATAGCGCTGCCAGAGAACATTCGCTAATGCAAATACTATCCATCTATCTTTCAGTAGCTTTTCCTATACAGAGTAGCTCGAGAGCTGGGAGCGTATCCTTGAGCCCAGATGCGATGCTGGTCCATGACTGGACATACACTAATAAACACACAATAATACACCATGGAGTGATGGAAAATAGCTTAACTGCATACCTCTAAACTCCAGCAGGAAACCCAGGCGTAAGCGGGGAGAGCATGCAAACTTCACAGGCACGTAGCAAGATGCAGGCTTTGAATTCCCAAGCTCCGGGTCCGAGAAGCAGCCTTTGGCACCGTGCCAACGATTACTGCCACTGACAACTCAATGATGTTGACACTGCATGGAGGAGTCACTCCAGGTTTATGGCGCACCGAGCATGATTTCTAGGGATGCGCGAGGATCATCTGCATTTTTTTGTCCCGGTTGTGCAAATTCAACACAAAATGGAATTACAATAAAAACAAAGACAAAAAAACTGACTAAAAAATAGCACATAGCACAAGGTACAATAACCCCAGCATGCTAGCAACAGAGGGGACCAGTGCCGCACCAAAAAGCATCTTACTCACATACTGACATCATCTTTAAAAATTCCAGTGTGTCTGTTTGCTGTTTGATGTTTGACGCTTGGGAAACCACAGCAGAGGGACGCTTCCCAACCCCCTACGAGGGACACCTGCAGGACGGAGATCAAACGTGGCCTATCTGGCAATTCTCATAAATGTTTTGTAAGTAGGGGAAGCACCCGAATAAGTGAGGCAATCTGCTCGACAACACTGAATCTAAAGATTAGCCTTACAGCTAGCAGGGAGTTCAGGACTGAAGTAAGACACAAAACAAACCCTGCAGTAAAGTGAGGTGCTGGTTTCCAGAAGAGCACTCACTCAGAAACAGGAGCCTTTTCGCACCTGCCCCCCCCCCCACCCACCTCCGAATAAATCATCGCTATTCATCCCTTCAGCGTACAATGAACCCAGCTGCAATTACAGACACAGATGGATTCCAGGCTGCTATCTGAACAGGCCATTATTAATGTATATAATTTTAACAGCCAAGGACAAAGTGGGAAGCCAATTACGTGTACAGCCTACACCAGTGTCCTAAACCTCAGTATATCACAGCCAAACCTCCAGCAAACATGCAACCTCAACTATGTCTGAGATCCCATGCTATAACTCATATCTCGCATGCAACAGGATGCATCTCAAATAGAAGAAGTCTGTCTGTATTGGCACAAAGGGTCAGTCTGGCAAGTTAACAGACTTTGCGGGAGGGTGTCAAACTGGCAGCCATGGATTTTAAGCAGATGCGTGGTTCATTGAGGCCGACTCTCCCAAAAAAAGGAAGTGCTATCAATCCACATGCTTCCTTTCGGATATGACAGGAAGACATTTCCATTCCTTGGGGGGAGGTTTACATTAGCGGGCCAGCCGCCATCGCAGGCATGACCAGACCCACGGCGCTCCTGAAATGAGCCACAACAGCATGAGAACTTTGAGAAGGAGGAAAATGAATTTCTGGTTAAACAGACGCCGTCTGTAGTTGCGAACGGATCAAGCAGACAGATTAAGAATTGTCACGGCGACGTTGGCTGGTTGACTAGACGATCCCACATTGGCTTGGGAAGACTGACTATGGGACCTCTTGACCGAGTGAGGTCAACCACAATAGCTGCAATTTCTGCAAAGTGTCCGCTTGTTTCTTCATCCCTGTGCCTACACTGGCATCACTAAACAACTGCAGATCCTGGCAACCATAAGCAACAGAAGGAGGATTTACCCACCCCGCTGAGAAAATACACAATGTGCTCCCTAAGAACCACAGGCTATGTGCGACCCAGCCCCCGGCGGCTTTACGCAGATACGTGAGCGGCGCGGCTAGAGGAGAGGGCGAGAAATAGATGACGTCTTTTGTCAAGCTTCTGATACGCCGCAGATCCACAGGCAGGTCCGTGGGCCCACTGCAATTCTCAGGAAACGCACAACAGCACCGTTGTTTGTACATATTTATGGATCTCTAAGGAAATGACCACAGCTGTTGCTGAAAATAAAGGCTGTATGACCATAAATCATTTCAGTCTTCTGGTTGTACTTGGGTACCTTAGGCCTTTACCTTTGAGAGCAGTTGTATAATCATCTACCCTGTGCCGGCCTGGATTGTCTCGGCAGGTAAAATAACACTGTGGTTCCCAGGGCCATTTGGTTACACAGGCCTGTCTGGACCGAGTTCCCCTAAGAAACAGGAAGTGAAACATTCAGTCCTCACATCCTGGACCGGGCAGCCACAAACAATTGGCCACAAATTGTGAATTCAGCAGCAGATACCAGCATAAGGGGGAGGGGGGGCAGCATTTCAGAGAGTGATGAGGGTGGGGGGAAGGGGGCAGTCGATAATAGGGCCAAAGTGGTCGGTGGGACACACCCTAGGTTAGAAAGGCCCATCCTGTCGAGGTGACTCCAATCCAGAACATAGGGCTCAGCTTAGAGCAGCATAATCACTCGATGTCCATTGGCGGATTTTGGTCCTGTCAGCATTTTATTGGTCTGAGGAGAAATCAATCAATCTGGGCCCAGATGGAAAGGGCTGATTGCAGCTGTTTCATTGAACGGAAGCAAAGCTCAGCTTCCTCTTGTTGTGTCATGCAGCTATTGCTGTGTTGGGTGGTGCAGAGAAATATAGAGGATCCATGAGGGGGGGGTGCAAAATCCAACTCAAAATGTGATTCGCGCTAAAGATTTGAAACTGAAGTGTGTTTCACAGGAGTGGCCAATCCACAGCAGCGCACACTGTTCAGAGAGCACCTTCAGTCATTCACAGCTGAAGCCTGTTACCCAACGCGAGTGCAACCATGCTTGGCTAAGCAGTCCAATGCAGATATACGTGTCCCTCCCTGGCGCTGCAAGCATGACATCCCTTCAGCTTGCTGTGCTTCTAGGTGTTTGGATCGTCCTGGTTCTCTTTCCTGCGGGTTTCTGCAGAGGAAGCAAGCCGTCCTCCATCTGCCCTGCGACGGGGGCCGTTTCCTGCGCTAGTCGGGGCAGTGGTCTTCCTGTGCCGTGTCGGGAGGGACAAATACACAGGAACGCATTCCAGCAGAACTCCTGAGCCCCGTGCAGCCCGGCTGTACTGACGGAGGCCGCATTTTACGGACATGCACACCCTCATAGATTCATGCATGCAGCCATGCAAGCATAATAATGCAATCCAATTATACTCGCCCAAAATATTATTTTCCCCTAAAAGGAAATAATCCTTAAAAACTGACAATTTCAAATTTATTGGAAATTCATTCAATGTGTTCAAAAGATTCAACAGAAGAATCCGAGTGGACAATCCACTTCAGGTTGGAATTCCCTACCCACCGTAGCACCTGTTCCCCATATGCAAACAGTCGTCACTGTGAATGTTATTAATTACATGCTTTGCTATCTGACACATGCAGGTGGCTGTATGCAGATCAGCCTGAACACGAGCCACGTGCAATAACCGCATGTCTGAAACAAGCTTTTATACTCTGCAAATGTGAACGCTAATTAACGCAATGCAGAGCTCTTCGCCTCACGCTTCCGGAAATCAGCAGGGTCTGAAAAAAAAAGCAGTGCCTTGTACGTAGTCTGCAGAGAGCCGTGTCGGACACACCCCGGTCCTTAAAGCACCACAACCTTAAAGCGCCGGCGTCCCATTCTCACCGCAGCAATGCAGCTCCCATTGCCCCAAGAAGGCCGTGTTTAGTGCGGTCCAGACGTGTACAAGTATATGCAGCAAGCATTCACACAGCTTATCGGGCTACATTAATTATGTGACTCAAGCGTTCAACATTAACCACAGAACGCTTCTAAAAGTGCCTCAGGAAAGAGTTCTTGTCCCTGAAAATCACATAAGCTGCGATGACCGTATACTACATGATATACGCCCCCACTGCAAATGAACCAATATGCTAAGCAGCAAAATGGAGACTAACCAAAACATGACCACTAACAACATAGCACCATTAGGGGTCAAGCCCACTCACCTACTGAAGTGGAAACGTGTTTGCTACAACACTGACACACCAAGCCTGGCGTTCACCACAAACTCACAAACCAAAGCTCTGGGATATTACCGGAGGTCAGTGTATGTGGAACAAACGTTAATGTGATGTGTTTGTTGGCCACCCCCCCACCCCTATTCAGGCACGGTTCTGGGAGTGCCAGGCTGAGGGCACGTCCAGCATCCCCACACCTGGCTGGCCATCCCCGACGTACAATGGCATCACCATATTCCTTGTGTTTTTTTAAACAAAAGGAGAAAAAAAAAAACTCTGACAGCACAAGTTGCCGAGAAGGCAGAACCACGTTGGCTAGGGACAACTACACTGCTTACAGAAAGAAAATAAATTATCAAAGTGCTGGCGTACACAATATGAAAACGTCGCCAGACTTCCATTTGCTTATTGTGATTGTTTTAAGAGTTCCTGTTTCAGAATGAGTGAGCTGAGCATTATGGGAAATGGGTCTGCTTGGCCCCAGAGCTACCGCCCGCCCTGCCACCCTGTGCTCTTCCTGTTTACATCCCCACATGACACTGCTTTGGTGGGAGTGGGGGGGGTAGGGTGAAGGGGAGGTTGACTCACAGTTCCTGGACGAGCCGCGATTCACTACGAGCAAAGTTCCAGGCCCATAATAGTCCGTGACCAGGGTTTTGTCCGGTGCCGTGCTGTGCTAGGCGGGCTTGGCTCTTGGAGGTCCCAGCCTCTTCACATAGCTCGGCCCACGCGTGCTTATTCCCACGGTGGGTGGGGTGGGGGGGGGGCACTCAGGCAGGGCTGGGTATGAGCCAGATGAGCTGGGATGAAGACTCAGACGACACAGGCTGCCAAGGTAGAGTGAGGAATCAGCGTTGGTAGGACATCCTCTCCTGCGGGGTGATCCAGGATGCCTTAAAATGCAATGGTCACCTGGGGAGAGGAACAGACAGGCAGCAGGTCAGAATGTCTGATTGGAGAGCCGTTAGTGGGCGGTTTAAAAGTGGGCTACGGGGGCAGGGAACGCTGCTGCTGTGTGGAGACATGCAGCCGGCGGGGTGCGATTTAGGGTGGGGCTCCTGAGCAATTGCTTCCTGAAGACCAAATTCCATTGCTTACATAAAGCCAAGCTCCACTGCATCCACCTGTGACGGGGGGGGGGGATCCAGTCCAGATTCAATTGTATTTGGGTCAGAATGCAGCTAGTGACCAACATGACCTTGAGGGGTGGACCCTCCCCTATCCAACAGGATCAGAGAACGAATCAGTCAAAAGGCAGAGTGACCTGAGAAGCGGGATGTGTTTCCTTTACAAAACCACATTGTTTATGGTTATTCGTAGTGAAAGCTAGGTTATATGTAAAAGGTACCTATTATTAAATAATAAGTCAGGGTTCTCCAATGTTTCTTACACTTAAAGCTACTTCTTGTTGGTTCAACATGATGGTGAGCACTGAAATTGATAGATAACTAATAACCTGAGAAGGTGAAACTTCAATCCATTCATAAAATACCTAGAAGACACATTCCATTTTCACAGGAGCCACAAAATTATACATCAACATAATTTAATTTAGGGAGTTCAGCTTTTGATGCTACACGTAAAATACACTAACCTAAAGGATTATTAGGAAACCATACTAATACGGCGTTTGACCCCCTTTCACCTTCAGAACTGCCTTAATTCTACGTGGCATTGATTCAACAAGGTGCTGAAAGCATTCTTT
>JABFEA020000044.1:5525998-5537037 GCA_019775915.2 Cyphomyrus plagiostoma
AGACGGTGGCTCTGGCGGCCACGACCGCCCGCCATTCTTTTCGCCCCCCCCCCCCCACACACACACACACACACACACACACACACACACACACACACACACACACACACACCCCAAAAAGGATGCTGTCTGCCTTTACCCGGGCCAGGACATTTGCCATGCCCCAAAAAAGAAGGCGCCCCGGAGCATGTCAGTGGCACCGCCAACCGAGGCCCTCACCCCCCAACGCGGGTCGAGATTTCGGTTCATCGCGGCTCCGTACCAGGCTACGCAAACCCACACCTGCCCTGCTTATTATGCGAGGGGAGAGGCTTTTTAAAACACAGGAAAGGATGAACTTTAATGTTCACATTCAGGAAAGACTAGAAGGAAGGAGGCTTTAAGGGGGGGGGGGCCTTCCATTCAGCCTGGAAGCTCGCGCCAGCTGCAGGGCGTGTCCAGCGGAAGGCGCCCTCAGTGGTAAAATCACCAAGCAGAGCAGAGTGAGGCCCGGATGATGGATTAAGGGACAAACAACAAATTCAGGGCAGGCTGTGCAGTAGCCAAGGGCAGGTGGGCTGCTGACTGCCCTTTATCGCGCCTGAGCTGTGCCAGTGACTCTCTGCATCCGCCTCTCTGCTCGCATTTTTGCATTTCTGAGTCCTCAGGAATTGCAAGAAAACTGACCTGATCTGCTTGTAGCAGTGCTGGAAAAATCTGGATATCTGGCCAATCACGAGGCGAGTTGAGTAACCTGCTACTTTTGCTTAATCGTGAATCGCAAGAAACAACGGAATTAAACCGGTCACCCATCCGCTGTGAAAACTCAGGGTGACCCTGGAACCTGCAGCAGTTAGCACAGGGCACAGGGCAGGAGGCACCCTAGATGGGGAGCCAGTTAGTATGGACAACCTGGTAATCTCAAACAGCGATAGAGATGCACATCTGTTAATGATGGCTAGGAGACTCCAAGAGACTCCAAGAAAAATAACCCTCTGTGTTTCTGAGGCCTAAACCAGGCAGATTTGGGGATTAAATTCCCGTCCCAGTACCAAGTAGCACACCCTCCAGGGGAGGGCGATTGTCCTGGGGTGTCCATCGCGAGACAGGGAGCCCTGGGATGATTGCCATGCGCCAAATAATAAATAATTCACCAACCCGCGGAGACAAAAGATCCAGAATGAGTCCAATGGTACGGCTCCGTGTTGTTTTTATCCAGCCGGGAGTAAAGAACAGGCCTTTATAAGTGCCATTTCCTCATGGCGTGACTCCAAATTCCTCACGTCGTCACACTTTACTCTGCCATAGCATAGCACTTTTTTTTTTTGAGAGAAGTTCAAGAGCCATGCGACAAGAATAATGACAGCGTGCAGCGAGAGCTTGTGTCCGTCCCCCATAATTTCCTTGTGAAACGCTGGCCCATTGTAAGTGTTGCAGGGACAGGGGAGGACATCCACGTTGCCTCTGGGTGTTACGGGGGGTCACCCCCAGGTCTGAACAGCTGAGGCTGCTCTTCCTCCACCGCAGCTGGAGTGTTTCCTGTCTGATGCTGGGAAGAGCGGGCCGTCGAGGGGAGGACCTTAAATCTGGTGGCCAGTCAAGAGAAAGACCTCAAATCGGATGGCCAGTCGAGAGGAAGACCTCAAATCGGACGGCCAGTCAAGAGAAAGACCTCAAATTTGGCGGCCAGTCGAGAGGAAGACCTCAAATCGGTCGGCCAGTCAAAAGGAAGACCTCAAATCGGGCTGCCCATTGAGCGGAGGATCTCAAATCGGGCTGCCCGTCAAGGGGAGGACGTCAAATCGGGCGCCCTCATTTGGAATTCCACAACCGCCACTGGGAAAACCAGCCGGAATCATGTCAGTGTGGTGTCCTGGAAGCCATCATGAGCAAACACGGCAACACTGAATGCAACCCAAAGATGATTTTCCAGGCCACACACGGGGAAACCTCACTCAGGACGACCTTTAATGGAATGAGAGCAGCCAGACAGAGCAGAGCCTGCGGTGACGAGCTGGAACACAATGGTCTGGCTTTTCTACTCTAATGCAGCTTTGCGTGTGGGAGAGAATAACCCCCCCCCCCCCACCACACCCATCACAAAGCTCCTGGACTGGAGCCTCCTCCAAGACAGTGGGGGTGGGGGTTTTTTCCCCCATGACATGAATGGAAAGCATCGCACTTCCTGAATTCGACCCAAAAACAGGAAGCGCAGTGGCCTGAGCTCCGTCCAGGGTTGTCCATCTCAGTGCCAGCGGGACAGGCCAGGCATATGGATCCCGGCGAGCCCCATTCATAAAAGGCCGTATGGCCGGCAGACACTCCAGCAAGCTGTGCCGAAGCACGTCAAACCGCCGTCCCGAGACCTTTTTCTTTTTTTGAGGAAAATAAGCCCTTCATTCTTGATTCAATTAATATTGTATCCGGACCTCGAATCTCAACGTCTTCCTTTAGTCCAAGTGTCGACAAAACACAGCTTCGCAAAATTGCTCACACTCAGATATAACCCACAGTCTCCCGCCGCTGGTACAGAAAACGCAGCGGTAATCCACCTGGGCAACGGCAGCCGGCTTCACTTGCCGTGACTCCTTGTGTCGACACTCTTACACCACTGCAGCACTTCAAAAGCAGAGCATCGCGGCAGCGGGGCAGCCCGGCCCCTGTAAGGTAACACCCTCCCTGGTTGAAGGACCCAAAGATCCACATGCCCCCAAAGTCTACCACACCTCCTGACAGCCAAACAACTGTGCGTATGATCAGATAATCTCCCTGCTCCTGACGAAACTCTGAATAGTATGATAAACACAGGAGCTAAACAGGCTTCCAGGAAGAGATTATGTACTATGCACAGCTCCAGAGTGCAAATAAATCTGCTGGTGCAGAGAGGAAATTATATATCAGCATCATTATTTATTATTATTATTATTATTATTATTATTATTATTAATAATAATAATAATAATAATGTTTCTTTTGAAAAGTTTTCAATCAGTACTTCAAATCCAACCACTTGCAGACCTGCTTGTTTTACTTAAGCCCGGCAGACTGAGGGCCCTGTTCAACAGATAAGTCCTTCCGCTTACTCAGATGCGGAAACACCCACAGACCTGGTGTAGCAACTGGCCCCAGAGGTCCCGCAACCTCAGAGGGTTGGTTTGGTAACCATGGAGCACAGAACCGTCGAGCAGGCAAAGCAAACAACCAACAAACAGGAAAACTCTCTGAATGATATGCGCCTGTCTGGGAGATCTGAGCAAAAGCCTCACCTGCTTTGCCTCCCTCCCTCCCCAGTAGCAAATTCTTTTATACTCTGTTCCCTAGATTTCCCGTTCAACCCCCAAGTTGGGGTCTAAGTGAGAAAAGCTCAGCCAGGCCAGTGGTACACTAAGAATCTCAAGCAGCCTGTGATCAGAGCCAGTACATAGTCCCCACACCGCGTCCTTAATCACAAAGATACCCGCTGCCCTACAAAGTCAATTTTACACCAATTATCCGGGCCGCGAGTTTTAAACGGAACTCTCCAGCACTGCTGGGATTGGTCCAGCACCAGACGAATCACACGCCCCATGAACAGCGCACAAAACAGCTGCCATAGAGAAGAACTGCTCTCAGCTGATTTTTACCGGAAGTCAACAAATAAGATTTACACTGCCTGCAAAGAGTCCACATTTTTCTGAAGTCAGTGACTAATAATAGTCACACGTCCTCTACCAGTCAATGGATTAAAAAAGAAAACAACCCAGCCCCTGTTTCAGATACTAAATCCTGTTTCCTAAGAATCCTCAGAGTAAGCGCAACCTGCGAAATGAGGATAAAGATTTTGAAATAACACAATGTTCACTGTGAATGAAACCAAGGCTTATGACCCACAAACCAGCACAAATGACACAGACCTTTGTTTCATAAAACTGAAGTAATGGCTTTGTTCATCTAAACTCCCACTACACTACAGTTAAACGAAGCGCCAAAATATATATATATATATATATATAAACAGGACAGCAGATACCTAAGGCAGTTAGTGTTAGAGTTACAGCAGGGGGTTTGCTGTGTGAGCCAGAACGAACCCTGGTGCCTTTGCACACGGAAATTAACCTGAACAGCTCCAGCAGAAAATTTCCTGTGTGAAAAGTACCATTAAAGTTAAATATCTGCCAAGTAAACTAATAAAAATGATAAATACTAAGCAAAAATAAAATTACTTGGAATGGAATTCTACTTTAAGCGATACTTTAAGTAGGTTATATGATTAATGCACACAGAATAAATACTTATCATTTTGCGTTGTTTCCAATGAAAAGGCAACACCACATCACCAACCGAAAGGGATCTCGAAATAAGCTACACACATCGCGTGAGATCGACCACAAACCATGCCGACAGGCAAGCACAAGACTGCAGGCTCTGAATATGCTTGTACTTCTTATATTTTTGAAGAAATTGTGTGCAGCATCACACAATTTGTTTGACTACCGACAAGCGCTTAATTTGAGACAAAACACCTTAGACTACATCAGGTTATAGCGCCGGGGGAGGATCGTAGCATTCTTCTTTACCAGTGTCTGTGTAAATTGCATAAATTAGTCCGTGCTGTTGCAGGAAATCGCCTGATAAATCAGTTTTATCCGGGGCTATAGTCAAAGTCTCTGACTAGAAACCGAGGGAATTTTTGTAACAGTGGCTTCCCCTCTGGATGTCAGCGCTACTCTGGCGTGGAAAACTTCACCGCATCGCCGGACACATGTTTCGCCACAGAAAGTGGACCGGCCAAGGCGATCAGCACCCAAGCAGATGGATGCAAAGAGCGAAACACACATGCAAGACTAGAGTGTCATTTTAACCCCCGTTTTTCACCACACCAATCGGTCCGCTGGATTTTACTGTTTAATACGCGATCGCCGCGTTAAACCGAAATTACCCTGCGCGTAATCCTCACTATAATTATTCTTTTTAACGTCGATAAATTTGCTGTTTTTTCCGGATAATGTATGTTGACGGAATACATGGATGCGCAGATTGTGTCCCGGCATTATAAATCCCAAAGCAGCTCCTAGTCCTGCCATGCCATGCCATAAACCAGGAGCTTGATCCACTAACCCACATTTTCACCGGCCATTGCGGCGTTGGCGTGAGACTACCGAGTACTCCCGCAGCACTCTCATATTAATACCCACATGAAGCATAAAGGTTATTTTTTTAATAATATATAACCTATCGTACATTTCCCGCCCCCGTCCCAGCGCTTGCACTTGCCTTTTTGACACTGCAACCCCGAGGCATGTCAGCTCGGAACTGGCAGCCCCTCTTACCTGCATGTGATGGATCGCGTTTATTGATACGCCGTAATTGTTTAAAAAACATCGTGAAAACACATTAAAATGCAGATTCCGCTGCTCGATGCGTGCGGGATAGCATCGCATTCTACTGCGAACCGCCCCCCGATCCCGATCAGCCGGCGTGCCCGTCCTGTTTACCGTGCTTTGCTCTCGCCTCGTCCGCTGCCTGTGCGAGGGAAGCCCCGTGAATCGCAGCCGGCGACCGGGACTCCTCGGCTGTCCCACTCGCCGCATCCAAACAGATTTAAATACTAATAAGTTTAAAAAAAATAAAGGAGAGGCGATACGTGCTTGTCCGCCTGTCAGCGCTGTCAGGGAATGAGCGGCCAGTCGGGGGCTTTTGCTGGCCGTGCAGCGGAGACGGGAGCCGCCTGGCGCTGCGGGTTAAAACGACAAGCGCGCCCCGGCGGCACCCCCGAGCCCGGTGGGCGCGTCAGGAGACAGCGGCATGCGCAAACATTATACATATCAATATTTATAGGCCTACACCAGAATTAAATTTTGACTACATTATTCTGTAACCATAACAACTAGCTTGTCTTAGTTCTGTAAAATATTATAAGCGTATTTTGCATAGCAGATCTACATACTGAAATATAACATGAATTAAGACCTGTGAATAGTTGCTGTTTCTTAGTAGTAGTCTTCAAGTCTTTTTATTAAATCGTGTTGTTTCGCCGTTCTATAGACCTATATGAAGGTGCCCATATGTGATTTATTCAGTATATTTTCATACTTTTTGGGACAATGTGTTTCTGTGACAAATGGCTTACCACTGAAAACGGAATACTACATTTGAGTTCCTAGTGTGCCCTCGCAATATATTTCGTGATGACGCCTGGGAGGCTTAAAGGACAGAAAACAGCCGTCGGCTGGTATCACATGCAGATACAGCGGAATTGCCGACGTCCGAAAGGCAGCATATTCTCTCAGGGATCGTTAACCTGTTCGTAAACGGGCAACCGTATAGGTGGTAAAATGTTTTGTAGTTAAAGAACTATATAGACTGGCTTTCCTAAATAGCATACATTTTTAAAATGACACTACGATTTACAGTAAATTCTACTGCGGTCCATGCTTGTTCTCTGAAAATTCATTTACTTTATCTGAAGGCGTGCAAACCAGCCAGGTACACGGTCAACTTAGGTTATATTAACTAACAAGCTGAATTACACTTTAATTTTGTAGGCCATTTACGGTTCAACTTATGTGGATATAGACATCGCTGTAATACTCATCACCTGCAGTCAGAAGAAAACTTGGATGTAGCCTATTTTACGTGTTACTGCGGGAAAATGCTGTCAGCTACTGTAATTATTTTAGACAGACGATGCGATATACAGTTAAACTTACAGAACAAGTTACTGTAAAATTTACCATACTAATTACACTGTACAATGTCCGTAGTAAAAAAAAATTGATCACAATGTCCATCAGAATACTCCATAGTACTGACCCTTGCACTATACCTTAAAACCATGAAAACACCAGCATCAGCAATCCACCTGACAGAAGCCGTGTATATGTGATTTGCATGCGCTTCAGTCTGGACCAACATGAGAGGAAAAGTGCCTGTTAGGCACGAATGACGTTCAATATTTATAATGTGTGAAGTTATAAAGGCGCTCGTTGTTAATATTCTATTTAAGGGAGATGTATGTTCACGATTTGAATACAAGGGTTTCCTGGTTACAAGATTTATCTTTTTACTGCGCAAAACGTCCCAGGGCGTGGTTGATTCGAAGCGTGAAAATTTTCAGCCCCTAAGAGTTCGCATGTGTTAAGGCAGTTAAGCTGAAAGATCCTGCACAAGGGCATAACACGTTTGGACTTAAACCTGCTCATTTCTGATTAAAGGTACAGTTCCCCGGTTTCTTTGAGTTGTATTAACTTGCTCCTGCATTAAGCTGTAAGCCAGTAGAAGGAGATGAATAGGGTGTAGGATTTGACAAACATCAGAAAAGAAAAGCCCTGGACTGGTGGGGGGGAGGGGGTGCATAGCTTTGGCAGAAAGACTATCCAGACAGGAGACACAGGGGTTGAAAAGAAGATAAGACGAGTTGTGCACACTCTTTTGCACACTTTCTTTGTCGGGAGTTGTGCAAAACTCCATAAACATAAATGACAAAAATTCCGTACATATTCGACACATCATTTTCAGCTGCAATACGGTAAAAATGGATTTTTCACAATCTTCACTGTCAGTACGTGTGCAGTATGTCAATCCTTCCACTAAGACTGTGTTATCTCTACCGTCGCTTTATGGCAAACGCTTTACAGCTGTGAGAGCGGGACTTCGTTTCCACGGTATAAAAATTTACGACATAAATATGGAAAACTTGTAGGCTATATAATTTGTCTTATGAAGAATCTAATTCTGAGAAATGAAACTGAATCATAGTAATATCTAAAAATCAGTTTTATTATTGGTCTGCAGCTCAAGGCAGACACTCCCTGGTGGCACAACGTATGGACAAAAGTACTGGGACACCTGGCCATTACACCCAAAGGAACTTTTATGACGTCCCATTCTAAATCCACAGGCATCAATACGGCTTAGCCCAACCCCTGAAAAACAACCCCATACCATTATCACTCCTCCACCAATCAGTTGGCACAGTGCAGCCAGGCAGGTAACGTTCTCCTGGCAACCGCCAAACCCAGACTCATCCATCAGACTGCCAGACAGAGAATCGTGATTCGTCACTCCACAGAACACATTTCCACTGCCCCAGAATCCAGTGGCAGTGTGCTTTACACAACTCCATCCGACGCTTGGCATTGGGCTTGGTGATGTGAGGCCTGCATCCAGCTGCTCGGCCATGGAAGCCCATTCCATGAAGCTCCTGGTGCACAGTTTTCATGCTGGGATTAATGCCAGAGGAAGTTTGTAACTTCTAGTTACTGAGTCAACAGAGCATTGGCAACTTTTACACACTACGCACCTCAGCACTCAGTGACCCCGCTGTTACTCTACATGGTCAGCCATTTTGTGGCTCAATTTCTGTTGTTCCTAAATGCTTCCACTTTGCAGTAATACCACTTACAGCTGACCGTGGAATATCTAGCAGGGTAAGAATTTTACAAACTGATTTATTCCAAAGATGGCATCCTATGACAGTACTATGCTTGAATCCACTGAGCTCTTCAGAATGACCCATTATTTCACAAATATTTGTAAACCTGACTGCATGGCTATGAGCTTCATTTTATACACCTGTGTCACTGGGTCTGAATGAAACACCTGAATTCAATGATTGTGAGGTGTCTCCCAATACTTTTGTCCCTATAGTGTTTTCCCAACCCTGCTGGACAAGGTCAGTGGTGCAGCTGAAGACCCTGGGCCCCATAAAACCATATCATACTGGGACAATTATGTCGTAAATTTTTTAAGACCCTTGTCAATCGGGGACTCCTGAAATCACCCTCCTCCCTCCCCCCATGGCACCCCTGGGCAAGGGTGGGTTTGTTGTTTCTGCACCCCCCAGTGTAGTGACCCTTTTTGGCCACAGGGGGCCCACAACGTCAGGAGCCCCACACAGATGCAGTGTAAACACTGCTACTGCAGCTGGGAATGAGAAGGGTGTCATTCAGGTAGCCAGGGACGACAGCAGCTCTCACTCCCCTGATCAAAGGTCACCCTTCCAATTGACTCCAATTTTTATAGCTTTCGGTTCAACGTCCACCTCTCACCACCTCACTTCCTGGCCCCTACGTTCGAGAAGCCTTTCGGCGTGTTGAGTTCCCATCCCAAGAGCAGAGAACCGGGCTCAGATTTGGAGCCGACACTCACAATGCCGTCCCTACAGAAGGTGCTGCACTTCTTGGGTGGTTGCCTGGTCACCATGTTGGGAGTCGGGCTGATGGGGTTCGGAATGTCGGATCCCTGGGCTGTCAGCAAACTGGAATGCGCATCGCAAGGGAGCAACATCCTCGACAGCACCAACTTCTACAACGGCACCGCCGACATCTCCTTCGGACTCTTTTCCATGGTGGTGTCCAGGGACAGCTGCCCTAGCTTCGGGACAACTAATACATATGCAAGTAGGGTGTTCCGCCTTTATTCTGACCTTGTGAGAGCTGCCTTCCTTGCAGAACATGATTTTATATTTGAATAGAGTGAAAACCACTTTCTTGTCTTGTTCTTATTGTCTTAGCTTGCTTTTCATGGTTCATTTGGTTCTGTGATGGAAACAGTACATTTACATGTGCACTATGAAAATCAAATTATAGTTTTAGTCCAACTAAAACTGGACTTATAAAGTAAATGTAAACATGTTTGTCTGACTGAAATTGTACTAAGTGAAATTTCTCTTAGCCGGACTAAGACACCCAGATAACGCGATTGGGAGTCAATTTGCTGCTGGATGTATATGTTCAATCGGACTCAAACTGGCCTAGGTGCTCTGTGCATGCGCCCCACTTCTCTGCCCAGTTCCTACTCTAACAAAAGTAGTCAGTACACAGAAGAACTATGGAGCATAGCAGAGGATGTTCAACAGGGGTCTCCAACCCCCGTTCTGCAGAGCTACTATCCAGTAGGTTTTCTACCCCACTTGGCTTCTGATGAGCCACACCTGTTCCTGGTATTTACCTGAGAACAGGTGTGGCTCATCAGAAGCCGGGTATGACTGGCTTTCCTCCCCAGGACTGGAGTTGGAGACCCTTAATGTACAACATGTACGAAATGTACAGCGCTGTAAAGCTGTCCAATTCACCGCTCAACTAAAGGGCGCTTTTCCACCGCACCAGGTACCAAAAGTACGGTACTTCAAGGTGTTGGTTTTACACTAGTGTTGGATGACATCACAATGCAAGGCAGGGTATTTTTTACTGAATCTGAAAAAATGGCTGTAATACCTTAAACGGCTGGACAGTGTGCGATATTAATACCAACATCATTTCAGTATTTCAGGTGACGTTTTCTGCTCCTGAAATGACATTAAATCCTGTTTGTTCTTCTGTAGCTTTCCAAAAATTACAAGCCATAGGCGGACCCCCGCTCATCCTGCATAGCCTCGTCACATCGCTCTTGTTCGTTAGCTTGATCACTTCTGCAGGGACTATCTTCATCACCTTCTACAACAGTGTCAGCAACCCCTACCAGACACACTTGGGGCCCTCGGGTGTGTACACCTGTAGTGCTTGCAGCGGTGAGTCTCTAGCAAACGAATACATGCATCCATCCATCAATCCGTCCATCCATACATTCTTTCATGACCATTTAGTCAGTGTAGGGTCATAGTGGACTTTTTCACAGGACAGGGAGCCACCTAGGACGGGACATCTCAGTTACTGAGGAACTGTCATCCATATGCACTCACGCTACATGCAGTCTTGATGTACCCATGGTGACCATTCTGATAACTACCAAAATTGGGATGTAATGTAATTGTTTAAGTCTAATTTCAGAGACATTTAGCAACATTTACGGTACATTATCTAGATTGAGTTTGTAGGGGCATTTAGGTTAAACGTTTTAGACTGACAGTTGAAGTGACATTTAAGTTACATAATTCAGACATAGGGTTGTAGGCACATTTAAGTTACACATATAAGACGGAAACATGTTTAGGTTCATTTTCATGTCTGAGAACGAAAATATTCCCCATCATGCAAACATGTATGACAACACTACTAAGTTGTGAACTGGTGAAATTTGCAGATGACACCAAGATGGGTGGTGTAGCAGACACTGAAGTAGCAGCTCAGCAGCTACAGCAG
>JABFEA020000044.1:5546540-5560067 GCA_019775915.2 Cyphomyrus plagiostoma
CCCCCCCCCCCCCCCCCCCCCCCCCCCCCCCCCCCCCCCCCCCCCCCCCCCCCCCGCCCCCAAAGCAGCAAAGGGGTGATTTTTATTACTGCCAACTTGCAGGAGGGTATTGGAGAAGACGGTTTGCGAGTCGCGGCTTGAAGCAGCTACGACCCGACCCCCCCACAACATTCATCACCTATCAGTGTGCCGTGCGATGGCACGTCGGATTGACGGGGGGGGTGGGATTCCTTGGCTAAATCCGTTCTGAGGATCAGTTTTTAATGCACTTAGCCCTCCACCTGAGCTGGCGCGTAGGTGGGGGCCGAAGTGCCCCCAGGCTGCTGCCTCCTCAGCTCCATTGTCATCTCCTCCAACTGCAGCCCCCTCCCCCCTAAATGAGCAATTGGCCTTAGGGAAAACCCCTTCCCTTGACATTCTTGATTCTCACCCTCACTCCAGAACCATCCAGGTCATGGGTGGATCCCCTATACCCATTTTTTTGGGGGGGGGGGTCGTCAAACGAAACATAACTGTACATTTTCCTCACTTAGAACCGTGGTTCTCCTGACCGCGACTGGCGTGTGAAGCCAGCTGGTCCATCTCAGTCGTGCAGCTCTGCTGTCTACTAGCGATGCCCGTCAAGCAATTCGGCGGCGGGGGGGCTATACACTGTCCCAAAGAGGAGAGAGCACCCCCCTGTCAGAGTGATGCATGGCTGCAGTAACACAACCTGTGCAAAAAAAATAAGGGAGCTGAACCTGAACAGAGAGGAGTTTCAAGTCTTTTTTTCTGACAAAATAGGGGCCACAGGTAAACATTCACAACATGTCAATCAAACACATGGCCAGCAATTGCCAAGCTGAACGTGCTATTAGTGCACGTTACGGGCACCACGAGCCATTGGTACGAAGTCTGCTGGTGGGGAGCCACCTCACAAATTCTCATTTCAGGATTTAAGCCAGGGGTGGGTATGTTATCCGCAAAGGGCCGGTGTGTGCGCAGGTTTTTGGGATAACCTTTAGGTCAGCTGTTCAAACCCAGGTGTGAGTACTCCTCAGCCAATCGGTCCTCTAATCAGTAATCGAATTAGGGAGTTGCAGCGAAAACCCGCACACACAGCGGCCCTTTCGGCTTAAGATTGGCCACCCCTGGTTTATGATATCATCACGTGGCATTTTTATGACATCACAGGCTTCTGATGCTGCACCTCGGTTAAGCTAATTAAGATTAATGCAAGTAGGCCTAGCCTGAAAATGGACAGCATTTAGGGTGAACCAAACATTTTTGCCTAACATGGGTGCATGAATTTACTGTAACACATGGTGAATCGATGCCGAAGTAGAAACCTGTCACCTTCAGCGCAGTATTAAATATCAAAACTCAAAATTTCTTATGTGAATGAACTAAAAAGTAGCAAGAAATACAGTCCAACAGCGGTGAGTGGAATTATCCCTTGTATCTCAATCAATGCAACAGGGTGTATGCAAACACATGAATAATCATGGTAAGAACTTTCATTTTAAGTAAGAGATAATGCATCCCTTCTCACATAGCTGATTATAGTGTTCTGAAAAAAATAAAATGATGTTGATCACAAAACAAAAAAACAAATCCACCGCCTTGGGGTGATGTTACTCGCTCTCGTTTAAATAATGACAATTTGGAGTTTATTATTTGCTGTATCGCTATGTGTTTAAGCTGCCTGCCTAGTGAGGGATTTACTGGCCCCTCCCTAGCCAGTGATATATCTTGGTGTATTTTTCACAGCATTCGGAATGCCTTTTAACGGCACTTACGCTAAAGGCGGGACTGAATGGCATTGGGACCTATTTAGCCTGATACACTAGAAAAACACTTTAAGTCATGAAGGAATTTCTGCCCTGAGGATAAGCTGCCCAGCCCCTCCATCCACCTCCATCTTAACCTGCCTTTTCTCTCTCTCTTTCTGGTTTCTGGACTGTGGTGAGAGCAGGCCCTCGCATGTGCTGGGACTAGAGGTTTCACGTGTGACACACGAGTGACCAGCTGCCTTGTTTCTGCTCGGCGTTTGCCCAGTACCATCCAAGCTCTTATGAATCTAACCAAATAGTTTTGCTGTTCCCTATTTTGTCCACATGGGTGCTTTTCCATTGAGGACTTCCACTTCTTCTCCACCAGTTTCCCAGAATCCTCTTCGACAAGCCCCCACACAATTGGGCACGGACTCTACAGCGAGGGACGATTCGGAAGCACATTATGGGAACTGTCCCCGCCGAGACCCAGCAGGCGATTTATCCTGTCACGCTTCACCTCCTTCCAAATAGAGCACTTTCCTCCACAAACGGGAAGGATTCGAATGGAAACGTCCCATGGGAAGCAGGGAAAATGATGTTGTTTCTTCAGACATTTCAGCAGAGAAACTCAGCTAATTCTCACTTGGAAAGAAATGACACAAACAGCACAATAATAGCAATGAAGTTCATAAACGGGGAAAGGTGCTTTGTGCTTGATTTCCGTCAGTAATCCCGATACAATGCCAAATGAGCTGATGTCTCCGCTCTCTGATGACAATTAGCAATGTCCTTTTCCATTGTTGTGTTTGTCTTTTGCGGCACAGCTGGAATCACTGCGGAAGAGGGAACTGCATAGCTCAACATGACATTTAAAAGGCAGCACTTTTCACTCACGATCTGGGAGATTTCTGTACTTTACAAGGGTGACGTCAACACAACGTTGCTACACAAGTCAGGCCTCCATCGCGTCCAGCGAAGACAGGTGGACGTGTCATGACACCTGGTACGGATTCGCTCTCATCCGAAGCCATCCATTCATATCATTCAGATTTTTTAATATATTAAAATATTTCAATCTTTCCTGTGGTGAATTTGCACACACCTGAATGTTACAAGCCTGAATGTCGAAACATTACATCTTTATTTATTTGTCAAACACTTTTATCCAAAGCTATGTAAAACTTTTGAGCAGGGTCAGATGCTCACTGGAACAGGCGCAGACTGGCCATTACAAAGTTCTGGAATTTTCCCAGTGAATCAGTCTTTCTTTCTTTCCCAACCCCTAGCATTATATATCCTCTATACTGGGGGGGGGGGGGGGGCAAAAACAGCGTGTCTCCAGGTTGATCGTGGGAGATTAATGGACAATGGTTTCATTGGTGGGTAAATGGCTGATTGTGATCATCAACATATACCAACCCCAGTCAGCGGCAAACAGTGTTGGCCATTTCAGGTCCATAAGCTACAAATCCAGATCAGGATTTTGTTTCTGCCAACCAATTGAGTCTCTTTGACTGTGACTCTTTTTGCTCAGCTGCTTGGTAGAAGCAAAATTTTGGACTGGATTTATAGCTTCTGGACCTGAGATGCCCAACACTGGAAGCAAATTTCCAGGTTTCTTTTTGTTGCGAGTCTGCTCCTACCCTGGCACAGCTCAGGGTTAAGGGCCTTGCTCAAAGGTCCATGGGGAAAACCACTCTACCAACCCCGGGATCTGAACTGGCGACTTTCCCATCAAGGGCATAGGGCCCAAACCTGCCGAGAAATGCTCCCCTCAAGACAAAATTTCACTGGGAGTGTTCAGGACTGCAGACTTCATTTTGGATGTAGCTGCAGTCAGGGGCTGCGTTGAGCAGATCTCTTCCTGCTTTGTCCACCTGGCTTTGTCATCCTTCCCAGCAGAGCTCACTGAGCTCTCTCATGCCTACTGACAGCAGGGGACCTTCAAGAGGACTGAAGTCTGGGGTTTTTACAGGGTAACTGAACGAGACTCATCCTGCTACCAGTGTCTATTATTGCTTCTACACTTGACCTGAGGACCTCATTTCATTCCCTTTATATACTACATGTTCAGAATAACAATAGAAACATCGTTATCCTTAAGCTACCAGAATCTTCTCAGGATACTCCGACTTCATAGCACAGCGAGCTTCTCTGCAGGTAAAGCAGCTGCAGTCTCTTAATTAAACCACTTGCTGGACAAACCGGAGGACCTGATATTTCATTGCCCTGGTATTAATCCTGAGACGATCATTTTGCAGCAACAGCAGCCCCTGTGGAAGTAACACTGCTAATTTCATCTCATAAATCAAGTTATGGCTCACTGCTGGTTTGTACTGCGAGGGGGGGAATTTCAGTGACTGACTCCATATTTTATTCCTGCAGCTCTTCATATGCTCCTTATTCCTGGACGTGTGACACATACGCTTATCAAAGGCTCCTTCACTGCGAGGTGACCGTCCACCGCTGAGACAAGGTCCTTTTGTCACCATCAGCCATCAAAATGAGCTGGAATCTCTCTGGGCCGAAAGCAGCCTGAGACGGTCAGCGATCGTGCACCACACTTCCCTGAACTGTGAGTCGCCTTGCGTACGAAAGGCCGAATGCCCCCAGAGGCCTGAACACTCTAGGAGAGTCTCACATGTGCAGTACAGAGAGAAAAAGAATCAAAGAATAGCAGAGTTGGGGGATTTTAGCATTTAGCCACGTGACTCGGTGGCCCCCAGATCGCGGCCCTCGAACCCACATCCCTGCACCGGCCCTCAGCTCCCTGCACAAGCCGCGTTTGACCAGGTTTGACCAGGCAAAATATTATTATTGTATATCAGAAAGGGCAGCTGCCTGCAGCCGATGTCCCGCACGTCCTGCGTCGGCGCACGTTGACAGTAAACAGCAGGCGTGGGGCTCGCCGCGGACGGCAGGTGTAACACCACGGTGGGGGGGGGGGGGCAAAACAAATATGCATGCCTCCTTTTATTATTTCTCTCATGCTGTACGCAGAAAGTGGCTGAAAGTGGGAAACATTACCTCCTATCCGTCTTCAGTAAACCTCACTATCCATCCATTTTCCAACCTGCTTATCCTACTGGGTCATGGGGGGTCTGGAGCCTATCCTGGAAGCAATGGGCATGAGGCAGGGAACAACCCTGGATGGGGGGGCAGCCCATCGCACATACACACCTATGGGCAATTTAGGAACTCCAATCAGCCTCAGCATGTTTTTGGACTATACTGGAAACTGGAGTAAATCCCACGACGACACGGGGAGAACGTGCAAACTCCACACACATGGAACCCAGGCGGAGACCTGAACCCAGGTCCCAGAGGTGTGAGGCAATAGTGCTAACCACTGCACCACCATGCCGCCCCCTACCTCACTATCCGCGATCGATAAATTTCTAGAGATTTAAGTTTCCAACCCAAGTGACTTCGCCTTCATGCACTTGGTCTGAATGCAAAAATGCCGGTTAATTTCCTGGTTGGTGCAGCTTTTTATTTATACACTTAGGTGCTTTGTTGACGTGGTCCATGTTGGGGGTCTCCTTCGAAGATCCAACCCCCTGGACGGACATTTAGACAGACATTCCAACCGAAAGGGACACATGTCACATGTGAATTCAGCTGCTCCAGAAAGCCCCCCTGACTACTCGCCTCCCACCCCCACAGAAGGGGGGGCGGACAGTCGGATTATTCCCGACGCAAAGCTCTCAGCGCCCGGACTCGAATTTCAGTCGCGTTTCCACATCGCCTCCCGACTGGCAAATGGCTGCTTGTTTGGATTCGTCATGCCTGGGGCCTTTGTCAGGACATTTCCAGTCACACGATACGGAATCTTCCAGAAGTGTGATAATGAGTGCTGCATTGTCCCATGACCGCAGCCCTCCTCGGATCAGCCGCTGCAATTTAACCATGTACACCCCCACTCTGCTCACCCCCACACCACCACAGTCGCTACGTTATTTTCTACTCAGCTTGTTTCCCCCCCCCAACACTAACCGTGAGTGTTCCTGCCCATCTGCCCCCACCCCATATTCTCTATGTCCTTCACAACCAGCATACTCTGCATTTTTCTGTGAGTTCGTTTGTGAAAATACATTCCAAAGTACCTGTACTCACACAAAAAAATAAAGCATTAATATCATTGAGGTCTGTTTCCAATGTGATCTAAGTACCTTCTTTCTGCACAAGCGCCCCCTTTGGTCTAAACCCTCACACTGATGGGTCAATAACAACGTGTGACTCTTAAATCTGCCTTACTTCTAAAATAATACCATACAACCCGCCCCCCCCTCACCTCCATGACATGGAAGGTAAGTGTTTCATTAACTATGAATGACTGCTGATTGCTCTCTTCATTAAACGGGAACGACAGCCAGTGGAGGGTAGCCAGTAATCTGTAAGTCATAAGATTGCAGCAGGAAGGTTAAGTACAGATCTGGTAATAACAGAGCGAGGAGCTCCCCACCCCACCCACCCCCCATTATGCTGTCAGGGCTGATATCATTAATTGCTGCGTCCTGCACCACATCTCATCATTATATTATATTAGACATGAGAGCCCACTGATGTTAAATGGACGCCCCCTCCCGACCGCCTTCAACGGTGTCATCCCAAGCCTTCAACAGGTGTTCCATTGTGCCCCCCCCTGAAATTCCTGGTCTGAGGCCAGCTGTAATGAGCGGTCAGAACTGAGTGGTTATGAGGTACGGCTCCACTGTAAGGACAATAGGGGGTCAGTTCTGTATATTTATGGGAAGAAAATCTATTCTGGTCAGCCATAAGAACAGCGGAGAGTCAATATCGAGTACTTAGGGGACCCGGATCCATTCTGGAAAGCCGGAAGGACACCAGAGAGTCAGTAATCCATATTTATGGGATGAGAATCCATTCTGGGAAGCCATATGGACAGCAGAGAGTCAGTACTGTGTATTTATGGGACAAGTAAGGAGAACAGACAGTCAGTACTGGGCATTTATGGGATGACAATCCATTCTTGTCAGTCATAAAGATAAGAGAGACACAGTAATCTGTATTTACAAGGTAAGAAGCATTACAGACCAGGTGGGAGAAAAGGGAAGAGTCATTACTTGGTGGGTATGGGATAAATAGTACTTTCCTATTGATCTGTTGGACCTGCTAGTGTAAAGGTGGTAAACAAAGCAAGAGTATAGTCATAATATCCAAAAACAGATTTGGAACCACTTTAAAATGCTGCAGGAATTCCAAGGAATCTTCCACCAGAGTGATCAGTAGTTCGGAGGTACCCTCCATGGATTATAATGCATGACGGGGCTGACGCACCGCAGCACAGCACCTTATGCCCCCTACTGGCCATCCTAGGAAGTGTCGGCCATTTTGCAGATGTCTGCTTTGCTGTCCCATTAGTATATAAATGGGCTCTCCCGGGTGGCGGGGACTCGTTCTGCAGCACATCCCAGGCCCTGCAGTCACCCTTCTGGGGATGCGTCCTCCCCAATTAGCCGGGAGACTGGCTGGAGCGTCCTCGGCGGCCCCCGGCAGACAGGCAGGCTGCTCTGATGGTCTCCATTTCACCGCCTTTTGTGATTTAACTGCCGGTCTCAGGCTGCATTTGCATAATGATAAGAGAGCGACACCTCCCTCGGAATTCCATTAGGGGGCCAGAGAGGGCTGCTCAATGAAAGGGCTAATCAGGGCATCTATAGAGGCAGAGAGGGAGGGGCACTAACATTTGCAAATGCCATCCAGCAACCCAGGGCCCATCCAGAAGTCTCCATCTTCGCCCCCCATCCAAGTTAATCGTAATCCTGAACCTGGTATCGTTCGGTCCCCTTCATTTTTCCTCGTGGCCTCTGTAACCTTTTTCATTTTTATGCATGGACAAAATGCAGTAACCCAGTGGGCAGCGATGTCGCCTCACACCTCCAGTGTTTCAGTTTGAATCCCTTGCTCGGTATGTGTGTAGAGTTTGGCCCAGTGTCGTGTGGATTTACTCCAGCTTCTCCAGTTTCCTACAGAGACATTCGGTTTGGCAAACTGGCATTACTAAATTACTCAAAGCGTGAAGGCATGTGGTCTGTGATGGACTGGCACCCCGTCTAAGATGCCCCCCTGCCCTGTGCCCTTCGCTGTCTGGGGTAAGCTGCCCGTTGAGGCCGTGCCGGATAGCTAAACAAGGATTTAGTACCAAGAGAAACCAGCCGATCTACAACTTTTCTCTTTTCATGTGAATTTTAAAAAGCAACATAACTGCAAATGGCTGTCTGCTTTGCAAACGCCTCAGGTGGACGATGCAGCTGTACGGCCATCCAGACGAAGGGGCCGCAGTTGAGCAGGCTCACCCTGCCGAGTCCTCGGGTCAGCCTGACAGAGAGGTGGGGTCAGCTTGTGGCATTCAGGCCGACAAAGGCAGCCTGCATCAAAGAGATTATCAGGGAAACTGCGGCTCTTTGCTGACCCCCCCACCCTACTCATCCCCCCAGAAAAATGTCCCGTCAGAAAATCTTGGCTGCCTCAGCCGACAAAATCACACACTCGTCTTACAAGGGTATAACTTCTATTTCAAATGTGTTTGTGTGAGTGGAGACCACCCAGGTGTGCATACTTGTACCCTGGTAAATCACAGGGTGTCTGACTGTGATGAGAAACACCCCCCACCCCACCCTGACGAACCAGGGCCCTTAATTATAGCCGGACATGTATGTGGACCCCAGAGCAAGACTTCCCCCCCCCCAAAACACTTTTGGACATCACCGATGTTCTGGTGAAGGTGCTGAGCAGTCATGTGCTTTGATATCACACGTTGGGTGATGTCAGGTGCCAGATGATGTCAGGTGCGCGTGATTGGCTGCCACAGAGGCCGGGAGCGCTGCTGGCCAAAAACACGAGCGGACCGCAAAACGGGTCCCAACGCCTGTCTGTTTGGGCTTGACACATAGGTGCTGTTTTGGTGTTACAGTCCGGCCAGCTGGTCACAACCCCCCCCACTGTTTACTAGTGTTTACGCTACTCCTGTGCCACTTCACTGCTCTTTCAGTCCCATATTTATCGGGACTCAGAGGCAGAATGCCAGCTCTCTCTCCCTCTCTCCCTGTCTCTCTCTCTTTCCCTGGCTTCATTTTGGGCCTCGCCTCTGTCTCACCGCCAGCTGTCAAGAACGTGGTCTGGCCCTCGGATTAACGCCTGCCACACGGCCTCCGGCGTTTCAGGAATCCCCCGCACGCATGCTCAAGGCTGAAATGCGAGCAGGAGTGGGCGCATGGAAAGCCGCCTGATTAGCACCTGCACGGAGGCCGACGTGAAAATTAGTGCCCGGCGCCCTCCTTTGATGTGTGACGCTGGGTTTGCACCGAGTGCGACAACATGTAGGGGATAGAATCTTACTGAGACGTCATTTTTACAAGGTGGTACTGGGGGGGGGGGCAGTTTCTTGAGAAGAAAGTCATCTTTTCTAAAATGGCAGGGGGGGGGACTTTTCCCAGAGCAGGCAGGATTAGCGAGGAGCACAAAGGCAGGTTTCGGAGTGAATGTCAGGCCTTTTGAAGGCCTATCATTCAGTGCCTTCAGCCGTGGATCATCTGCGGCTTGCGGAGCAGGCTGGCGGGCTGGAGATTCCTATCAGGGCCATCGCCCTCCTGCTCCCAGGGCCGCTGTTTGATGGGGGGGGGACACAGTGCACTCAGGGCAGGGCAGGGTGGTGGGCTACCTCTGCAAGCCCGTCTGCCGGCGCAGGGGGAGAGCGAGTGTGTATGTGTGTGTGTGTGAGGGGGGGGTTGAAGCCCACTACAGGTATGCGTCGCAAACAAAAGGCACTAAGCTTCATTAAAGCCCCCGGGGAGGTGGTGGTGGGGGGGGTGGTTTAAACACATATTCACCGGCGTTACACACACCGCAAACTGAATGCACCCCGCCCCCGGCACCACGCCTGGAGCTGTAGGCGAAAGTACAGCCCCCCCAGATCTGAGCTCATGGGTTCCTGGGTTTCGGAGGGGGGCCCTAGGATCTATCGGCTGATCCCTGCTCCATGACACCCTGACACCAGCGTTCCTAGGACTCAGATTAACCCCACGGTCCGTTTGTTATTGTACTCTCTCAGGTAGACCTGCCACGTGTTGCCCTGAGACGATGTCCTATAAAAAGGCTGATAAACAGGGAACCCTCCGAAGTTCCAGAACCATCATACCGCTGAAAGCTGCCCGTCAGCCATCTGACGCACTTTAATTACAATCTGTGGCCCATTTAAAGGTGCGAAGGATCTACGAGTTGCACCATGTTCCTTCGAGGCCCGTATGTTGACTTCTCAAAAGCTCAGAGACCCGGCTCCCCGGGGCGGTGACTTCCTCTGACGTCTGTCATCACTTCCTGTCCATAATGGCAGGGTAATGACAGCACCCAGGTGTTCTTGGCAGGATGTTGTTCGTCAAGTTCTGGCCACCCTAGCTGGGATGCTCAGCGGTCGTCAACGCGGTCGTGTCGAATGGCTTCCCCCGGCCTCGTCCTGCCAGCCTCCCATTGAACGATGTGCAGTCATGTGACAGCGAGTCCCAGAATCTCCCCTGCCAAGGCCGTTGGCCCAAAGTGCTCCTCATGATGCCCCGCCCCCAAACACAGGACAGTCATGTGACAGCGCAACACTCCCCTCCACCCTTACTCTTACATTGCAATCCATGCCCATCCAGGCTCCTCTTATAATTAGAAATTGCTCTGCCGCTTGAATATATGTTCTGCTGCAGTGCACATAGAAATGAGGTCAAGTCTGTCATACAGAATCCCCTCTTTGTTTCCCGTGGTATCTCCCGGCAAGGGCACCCCCGCAGAAATATGCCCCGGTCAAATGGTATGACTTCCGCATGGACTTTGATGAAACACTAGCCAGCCGTTTTCCATCACAAACCTCAGAGGGTTCAAAGCCACGGAGACGGACGGCCTGTTGCCTAGCGCTGAGCTTGCCTCAAGTGACGGTCCAGTCTCCTGATTCACCTCAGCGGGGTCTCTGGCGCGCCATGAAACCACAGCACCGTGAGTGTGGACAAAAACCATAGATAAAGGATGATCTGCCCACAGTTGGCACTGTGGGAAAATGGCTATTTCCTTGACAAAACTGTCAAAATAATATTCCAGCACCAGACTGCCTGAGGATATGCTACATCGCTGCAGGGATGAGTCTCCCAGTGGGACCCAAGTGAAGACAGGTTACGACTTTGGATTCACCGCGCTGTTCAGGTGGCTTAATCCCTGACGAGGGGTAAAGTGCCCTGTGTTTGCGATCATGACTCAAGCACCTGTCGGCCATCTTCCTTTTCTATCAAATGACTACGAGACCAAAAAGAGCGTCACAGACTATTTCCAGCTGACTTCATAGCCATATAAGGTTATGTCTCTTCTGCAGCATATTAATGGATCTGCAGGAAGAAAATCCATTTATGACTTTGCTAATCAGCAATTAGCAAAAAGCATTGGCAGAGAAGCATGGTGGAGCAGTGATTAGCATGGTTGCCTCACGCTTCTGAGACCTGCATTTGGGTCTCCGCCGTGGCTCCCTGTGTGTGGACTGTGCATGTTCTCCACATGTTGTCAAATGTGTGCGTGCCCAGCGAGGAGCTTGCCCCCCCCCCCGATCCTGAATGATTCACTGCCTCATGCCCATGCTGAGATAGACTCCTAACCCCCATGACCTTGCAGAGGACAAGCAGGTACAGAAAATGCAGGCATGGGCAGAGGAGATGCTGAAAATATTTGAATTGGAAAATAGCAAAATATCTCAGGACAATCCCTTCACCTTAAAAACAAAATGTAATTTCAAGCTGGTACTGCAGTAAGGGACCTAGACCAGCATGCTCTGGCGCAGTCTTTGTCACAAGACCATCACAATGCCGAATTCTGGTCAATAAACCCATCCACATTTCATATGCCCACACGCTGTGTTCAGAGGTTCTAATTTACACACTATTTATAAATACAGTGCTGAATATTACCATTTTTTGTATACTTCCTACTATTTTATTTGGATTGCTCTGCGATTCTCAGAGGTAGGATAGGCACAAGTGGCTACGAACAACTCCCTGTGCGTCCATCCCATAATATCTCAAGAGTCTATTGTGATTCTGTATGTAAATCATCGTAACGGCCATCCCCTGGTCTGGGATCATGCTCAGTTATCATCGCGCGCGTTACACGCTCAGCGCGCCCATTACGTGGGCTGATGAAAGCTACCTAGGTCATGCCAATAGACAGACATTAGCCTCAGCTATCGAATGTATGCCTAATCTTTTTACAGTGTGGCTGTCATCAAACTGTACGCTTTAATATTTAACTTCCACGTGAGACCAAAGTGTAACACTAGCCGTGCGCCTGTAGTTTCCTAGTTGACCGGCACAGACAGATGTAAAGATTTCAGGGGCCCTGCAACGCCTGCAAGCTGATTTTCAGGATCTCCGCCAAGTTCCTCAGCAATGCAAGTGGACAAGACGCATGAAATTTCAGTCTTTTAAAAAATTAATTAAAAGGGCCATTTTCCAGTTAATTCACCAAAGATGCTGCAGTGTTTACAGTGGTGACTTAATGATCATTTCAGTCATTGCTGCCCAAATCTCAGGGGTAATTCTAACAATCCACACAGTTAATCCAGCCATGTATGAAGCTGGCCAGCTTCTGTTTTTCGTTTGTGGTACAGCCAATTATTCCTTTTTATTTTAGTCTACCCATGGTATTAAAAATATTCTAGTGAAATAATCGTATCGATACCTATTTTGGCTAAACAGCGCTGATATTAAGAGCCTTCAAAAATGATCTCGCATCATCGTTGAGAGTTTGTTATGGCAAACAAACGAACAAAACCTCATTGACTCTGCTAGTGTCGGTTTGCTGGTGTTTACGTTGTGCTTCCAGCTCTGGTGCCTCCAGTGCCCTGGGAATGGACCCCTTCGGTGGCGGATCAGAACTCACTGCGGGGGCTGACCATGCCCCGCCAACCACCTTCTGCTTAATTATCTTAGCCACAAAAATGTGACACTGCTTCATTTTGGCATTTGCACAAGTGCTACTTTTCACATATCCCATCATGCACTCCGTCAAAACACACACAAACACACACACACACACACACACACTTGTGTTTCTATCTTCATGGGGACTTTCCATTCATTTCTATGGGAAAATCCCTAATCCCAACAATGACGACCTTAACCCCTACCCAGCCCTAACCGTAACCATAAGTAACCAAACAAAATGCAAGACTTACCTCATTTTTTGTATTTTTGATTGCAGTGACAGATTTAAATAAAACTGAGGTCATTGCTGTGATGCATTACATTGGTCGCCATACACTTAATAGACACATGATCCACACACACCGACTGCGTACGAATTCAGGTGCTGTGCCCCTCCAAGGCCGCATTCAAAGACGGAATGCGGCACCGCCTGACAAGCCCGTCCCGTATGTGAGGCTCCATCTATGGAGGACGCAGCCGGTGGATCCTTAGCAGTCCAACATATACCTAAATTCATTGTCGCAGAGGTAAAGTCGGGCGTGTCACGGCTAAGCAATAGTAAGGGGACTTTGTGAACCAAGGATAATAATGGGAAGAGCTGGTGAGGCAAATAGGAAAATACCTGTAGGCCAGATTGTCCCTTTTGACAATACTGACCATCTGACCTTTGAAGAATACCAACGTCCTTCAAAGGGTGCAGCACCCGAATTTGGACACAGCTAGAGCCTTTGACGTAGCTCGGGGTGTGGACACAGCTGCCGTCTATGACGTAGCTCGGGGTGTGGACACAGCTGCCGTCTATGACG
>JABFEA020000044.1:5560167-5573378 GCA_019775915.2 Cyphomyrus plagiostoma
ACGTCCTTCAAAGGGTGCAGCACCCGAATTTGGACACAGCTAGAGCCTTTGACGTAGCTCGGGGTGTGGACACAGCTACCGTCTATGACGTAGCTCGGGGTGTGGACACAGCTGCCGTCTATGACGTAGCTCAGGGTGTGGACACAGCTGCCGTCTATGACGTAGCTCGGGGTGTGGACACAGCTGCCGTCTATGACGTAGCTCGGGGTGTGGACACAGCTACCGTCTATGACGTAGCTCGGGGTGTGGACACAGGGCCAAGTCATTTATTGGGAACCACATGAAAATTTTGGGAGGTCAAGGGGCCCAGAAAATGTGGGGGTATTTTGCAGAGAATGGGATTCGAACCAGTCACTTTCTGCTAACAGAAGGAGAGGCCTAACCCACTGAGCCACACACCATCCTCATCTAAAACGGTTTATACAGCTAAAAATTCTAGTTTGGATGAAATATCTCACCCAACATAAAACAGAAAAACAAGAGGGAGCTTCCAGGCACCAGAAACGGCAATCGGCAGGTTACTAACCTTCACTCCTGAAAGAGTGTTTCCCATAACCGAGGGAGAGTTAATTAGCATACTGGAGCTAAGGTAAAACCTGGGGTTCCGGCCGTGGGAGAGGACTGAGCACAGCGGGACAGCCCCACATCCACATTCTCCGAGTGTTCTCTCACCGGACCGCGGGCTCCTGGCCGCGGCAGAGCAGCTTTTCCTGCCACCATCAGGTAAGAGGATCTCCTAATGGCTAAAGGAAGTAATGTTTCACACCTTGCTGAGTGCAACTTTATACGGCGGTAATTCATCACTGCTGCCGTGTCACTCAGTGAGCGGCCGATCTGCCACAGGGCTTTGCCGCCGTTTCCAGGCAACACGATCCCCTGGGGTTCCGGGGTTTCCGCGGCCTCCCCCTTCTCGGAACGCTTACCGTCGCTAAGGTTCTACACGCAGACACAACAGAGCTCGCAATGAAATGCCCGGTTTGAATATTTTTGTGCGTCTGGCCGGATCAATGAGAGATTAATAACGATGTTGTTAACTAGGCTCATAAACAGCTTACGATTTTAGGGTGAAAATGGTTTGGTCTCAGATTGACTGGCCTTTAAAAGGCCGGTACGTTTTTTTTTTTAATGGTTCTGGCAGTTGCCTCATTAGCAAAATATGCTGGGTGTCTTTGGCTCGAGGGAGATGAGATGTGACTGAAGACTGACACCCTGTCTTCACGCAGGGGGGGCACTAGGAAAGGCCACTTCCCCAGCGCTGTTGACAAACACGCCCCCCCACACCCCGACTCCTTTTGTTTTCCGAGGTCTTAAAGAGACCATATCGGGTGTCCGTTGACGGAGGGGGAGCGATGCTTCCTCTTCCGGTATCGTGGGAAAACGGGATTAAGTTAATCCAACTCCAAACTCTGGCCCAGTCTGGATCTTCTAATTACTGGAGCTGGTTCCCTTTGGGTCGCGACCCCAAGCGAGCGTGAAACCCCTCATTAAGATCTTAGGCAGCAGTGGCCAGGGGACGCGAGGGGAAGAGGGAGGCCATAAGGGGCCGGTCCCTGCCCCCGGGGGTCTGTCACCAAGAGCTGGCCGGGCCCAGCTGACACCCGGGGCCGCTGAGGTGAAGCAGCGCCTGGGGCCAGTTTGGGGTACTGATGCGTGGTGCCGCTGAAGACTTAAGTGGGACTGATGAATTACTGTACGGAAACCCGGCCCGTCTCTAATGGAGGCCGGGCCCAGCCGTCGTGACAAAGCGCGGCGCGATCGCAATCGCAGCGTGTCGACGGGAGCCAGCCGTGTGACGATCAGGCATCCTGCCATGATGCAGCACAGAGGAACCCAATACCACAGATATTCTGCCTCAGTTCAGGCCCAGGTGCAGGCCACTGGTTATACCCATTAACACCTCGCCGTCCAGATCACACAGATAACAAGGCTGCCATTGTTTCTTTTGCTTCTTGACATTGGAAATGATAAAAGGGCGACGTTGCTTATAGCAGCGCATAGTGGAAAACCGACAGTTCATCCAGAAATTTATACCACCTGTAATCATGGAATTATTCTGTGGGAATTTCATTCCATTTCAATTCCTGGTTGAACTTTTTTGTTTTTGTTTTTGGAGAATTTAAACTTTAAAACTCCAAATAAAGTTTAAGTAAACTTACCCATTCACGGGATTTACAAATTAACTAAGGAGAAATCTTGAAATTATATTGCAATATTTAATGTACAAATTACTTGTTATTTAAGAAAACAGGAGGTATTGTGTAGCTTGGCATGTTAGGACTGTGAGCGGAAGGTCACCAGTTCAAAACCCAGGGTTGACAGAGTCATCTACTCATCGGGCCATTGAGCAAGGACCTGAGGTTCCACTGTTTTAGGGACTTTCTGACCCCACAGCTTCCTCAAAACAAGAAACAAACAAAAAAAAATACAAGTCACTTGGGGTAAATGTATCTGCTCAATAAATTAAATGCTTTTAGTACAATTGCTTGTCTAGATCTGTGTTTCCCAACCCAGTCCAGGTTTTTGCTCCCTCCTAGCTTCCTGCCTATAGCTCACATTTTTGCTCCCCCCTGACTGGGAGTTGAGAGGGAGCAAAAACATGAACTGTCTGTGGGTCACCCAGAACTGGACTGAGAAACACTGGATAAGATGCTACAAATGTGCCATCGTCTTGAGGCAGCAGCTCTGCTGTTATTCATTTCGATTTAAATACAGAACCCAAGCAGAGTAGCTCTGAAAAATGTATCTCTGTTGGAAGGCATCTGCAAAAGACACTGATCCAACACTTGTTGATTATGTGTAGGGAACAGCTTTACTGCCCCTAACTGAGAAACAAAGTTCAACCTATTCCCAGATCATGCTGGTTCAGGTTTCTGACTGGGACTGACATAACTGCACTATTTGAGTTTACAAATACTACACTTGGGCTCTAGTGATCCCAGTCAATGGCCTGATTGTGTTAGAGAGTCTGCCCTATCCCAAAATACAGTCTTTGTTACACCAAGGGCCCAGCCTCATAGATAATAAGAGGAAAATGTGCTCTGAGTGATATAATTTGCCCCAGATCTTAGGTCACAGTGAGGGGAGGGGAGGGGGGACCCCACATAATGACGGCACCCTCTTTGTCAGGGCCACGGGTACCCAAATTTCGACTACTTTGTCCCAGACAACGGGAGGCAAAAATGCATTCAATTATAACAAAATTATATTTCCGAATACTTGAAGCATTTATGCGTTTTTATGAGTAGATTCTATCTATTTAGTATTTTTTTTTCTTTCTAAATCAGAGCGGGAACAATATTACGGTTGTTTCTCCCCTCGATGGGGGATTATCTGCACTTGCAGTACAGAAATGCTGCGTGTCGGTTTGCACTCTGATAAATCGCCCGTCGGACACCCGCCTTTATTTCACCGCTCATAGGTAAAATAAATCGAAACTAAAAACATCCTCGCCGTAAAATCCTCCCCAGCTTTACCAATCAATATAAGAAAACAGCTGCAGCGTATAACCTGGAGACCTGAGAGAAACGGACAAATCGTCCGAAAAGACATTTCCATACACCGTAAAATAAGCAGAGTATAAGCAAAGCGCCCCAGACGAAAAGCTGAACTCTTGAACCTTGTGGAAATACAGCGGCGATGACTCTTTGAAATCAGGCTTATTTGAAGTGACAAGCGGAAAATGTCTCAGTCTCACCTATAGTGTTTTCACGCAGCTGAGAAGATACTCTGGAGTTAATGGACGAAGGACCCAGATGGGGGGCGGGGGGCGCAAGGTCCAAACTTTTCCCTTATCCGGTACAGGTTTATAAAACTGCTCACGTAATCTGAGGGGCGAATATGAAGGGTTAAATATCTGTACTCTGACTGTCTGAACAATTTACTTAATGGGGCGCACAGAGGGGGGCGGATTATTTCAAACGCTCGGTTAAACTTGAAGTACGTCATACAAATTATTAACCGATTTACAAACTTGTAAATTGTCTTTTATTCGTATCTAAATAAAGACCTTGTGATGAAACTTGACAGTTTTACTATGTTTTTTTTTGGGAAATCATAGAAAGGGCATAAAATTTGTGCTCTGTGAGGACTGACACCTTTATGGATAAATATCCAGTTATGAATTCTCTTGAGATTATTGCATCTATATATAAACTAAACAAACGACAGATTAGTCTTGCTGTTTAAATCGCTATGTAAGGCTCAACTCATATACCCGAAAGTGTTTAGTATACAGTTCGTAAGGTAAAACCAGGCCTATACATAATAAACCAAAAAAAAACACTATGGGGAAAAAATGTTGGATAATCGAAAAAGTTTTTCTCTCTTAAAGGAAGTCCTTAATCGAGGGGTGAATTGTTACTAAAAATGTTTTTCTTTTCATTCATTTGTGATGCTCACATCCTCAACAGTTAATATTTTGCAATTAAATGCCGCCAAAATACAGATAATTTTACAATAGGCCTACAAATTGATATATTCCATTGTTTGATTTCAAATAAGACAATTTATTTAAAACATTCTAAAAAAGGAGTGCACTTTAAATAAAAAAAACATGTTTATAAGCAGACATGTTAAGGCACTTTAACAAAGTATCGTTTTTCAAATATCACGAAATTATTGCTTAACAGGTGCTTTATGTGTGACACGCTTCTTCCAAGGCGCCGTCAGGTCGCAGGTTCCCCAGATAGCATCATGTTACTGTTTCAACGTTAATTATAGTTAAATGCGTCGAATTATGGTCAGTGTTACATTATCAACGTTGAAACTGAATTGATTTTTGGTCAGATTTTCAATAAAACTGATGGAGGCAAAACCTTGATTCAATGTTGATATAAAGTGAAAGATTGAAGATCGGCGTTGTGTCAGCCTTTTTGTCTGATATAGAATCAATGTCCTTTCACCATATGTGTGATGTCTGGGTCACCTACTGCACGACGGGGCTACAGCCGATCAATAGAGATGTATTATTTAAACACCTTGTGCGTACAAAGTTATGCAAAGTTTGAACAAATAGTTCAAATTATCTAATTTAATAGGCCAAGTCAATTAAGCCAGAGGAACACGTTTATAAGTAAGGATCTTATTTGATGCCAATCTATTCTGGCACTTATGGCATTATAATGATATAAGGTTGTGTGTAGTGTCTTGTTGGTCGTGTTTTAATTCATTTCAGACCTCGGTTCCTTCACGATTATATATTAAATTGTTTACACTGAAATGGTTCGTGAGCGAACTGGCCAGATTGCTGGTATTCTGACTGGCTGAATAGTAGCCGAGGCGGCTGGGATGCTGGCCGGCGTCAGAGTTCACGAGCGCCCCGTTCGTGGGCGAGTAGGAGCCAAGTCCAGGCAGGTTCTCTCTGTTCTGCGTCAGATCCGCCAAAAGTCCAGATCCGTACTGCCTGCCGCCGCCGCCGCCGTTGTGGTGCCCGGCAAGTATGGAGTTCATGTTGGAGATGAAGCTGCTGAAGCAGGGATTGTGCTCCAGTGAGGGGGACGGCGAGGGCTTGGTGTCGCCGCCCCCCGGGGAGCCCTGCAGGCTCTGCGGCGGCGAACTCAGCATGCTGCCGGTGTCGGAAAGCTTTATCCCGCCGCTGTCTTCTTCAGACTTGGCCGATAACACGTTGCCTTGACTAGCTTCCGCCCTCCTTTTCCGTTTCCTTCTGAAGTTACCGTTATCGAACATCTTTTCGCAGTTTGGGTCCAGAGTCCAGTAGTTTCCTTTCCCTGATGCACGAAAGACAATCAGATAAATTAAAAACACGACAAAACAGACCGACCGCTTATGCCACTAACTCCGGAACTACATAAACGATACGCAATATATCCGATCTGGTTTTACACTCCTGCGTTTTAACTGCTTATCACCTGTTGCTGAATTTATAGAACTGTATTGCAGGTAGCTGCATGCATGCACCCTGCACGCGACTATGCCGGTGACTTACCGGGGTCATCCTCGTCTCTTGCGACCTTTTTGAAGCAGTCATTCAAAGACAGATTGTGGCGAATGGAGTTCTGCCAGCCGGCTTTGCTTTTCTTGTAAAAGGGGAAGTTCTCGGCCACGTACTGGTAGATCTGACTGAGAGTCAGCTTCTTATCTTGCGCGTTCTGGATCGCCATAGCTATGAGAGCAGAGTACGAGTACGGGGGTCTAACCATCTTGAAAAGTTCCTGCTGACTGGAGAGGGAGAGCCACCCGAGGTCACCCCCTCCAAATCCCGCGTGCGGCGGCAGGAACTGCCTCTGGTTCGCCCCGTATCCCGGCGAGATGTACGACGTGCTGTTGGATCCAGCAAGATAAGGAGATGAGTTGATGCCCGGGTTGTTGAGCCACAGGTAGGGGTTGCTACTCGGGGAGTTGTACTCCCCCAGCCCGTACGCAGGAGGGTGGGCAGCCGGCCTCTGGCCGTGGTGGTGATGCAGGTTCTGCTGGTACATGCTGAGGTTGTCGCAGTACACGGCCATGTCCAGGAGCTCCTGCGCGCTGTGATGCTGAACGGGGCTAGACTGAGGGTTAGATGGCTGCTGTCCAAATCCGTTCATAATCCGCTCTGATCGGTGACGAATGCGGAGCAACGCAGGATTATCGACATTTGGCGGCGCTCGGTGTTTCTATCTCCGTTTCTCACCCAAGACTGAAGTCTGAAGGCTTGCAGGGGAGTATTTAAGGTAGCTAATGGCTCTGAAGACCGAGAGAGAGCCTCCAGCTAAGTACCTTGTGCTCAATGGGCTCAATGGGCAACACCCCTTTTCCCGAAGTCACGCTTCATTCGTATTGTTTTAAGCAGGGTTTAAAAGAGGGGATTTCCCCCTGCGAGCTCATGAAAGGGTCTCCCCTCCTATTTTTGAAGGTATACTACCGTTCAATACTGTGTTCGGGTGGTAATCTAGAGAAATTGGTTCCAGTTGGCAATAGGTCACATATGATATTTACTTTCAGCTACTTTTTGGAACGAGGTGTAAAGATTCGTATATCAAATGTAAAGTACAGTTATACTTGTTGTTCATGTTGTTCATGTCATTGACAGTCGGTCTAAGCAAGTCACAATTTAAAAGTGTTTTTTAACATTAATAATTTAAACTGCATCTTACAATCAGTTAATACTTAATTTCGTAAAAAATAAAGAAATTAATGTTTAAAAACATGCCGCGGAGTCACTGTAAGTTGTTTTAATTGATAGCCTCAATTCAAAACGAAAAATTAAAACAACACAGCGGTATTCTCTTGAATATACTTGTCAGCAGTAACCTAAACACAAGGTAAATATTATCTACTTGACTGGGTGCTGCTACAATATCGACTATCAAATTACTTCACACTTATTTTTTTAAAAAAGGCGTTTTGTTTCATTCGCACAAATGAACAAAAGTAAAGCACAGGTGCATTAGTGGAAGACAAAATAATCGGAATTATATTTTCTGTGGAAAAATATAAGCAAGTTACTACTTACTTATGTTTAGTTGTATTTAATACAACTAAATACACGTCAATTTAGTAATCATAAAAACTAAAAATAAATACCAGCATGTACATCAACGTTTGTCACAAGTTTTTAAAAAGACATACAAGGAACCTACGACGAAAGCATTACGAAAACAGCCACCAACTTCAAAATAGAGTAAGCAATTTACAAGTTATGATAGAAGACTATTTAAAAAGACATTTATTTAATATTGACAACAAAAAATGTGACTTTTAATCAATTAATTTAAATAATTTCAATTAATTAAATAACTAATTAATATATATAGCCATACGTAGTAGTTATGAATTATAACAATAGTTGGTTTTGGCATATTGGGCGCCTAAAATAAACATACACTATAGCGTAATTGTAATCCAGTTATACATAATCCAAATCAATCAATCAATTCAACAAATAAATACTCCAATTAATTAATTAAGTAATTAATTAATTAATTGAAGTGCCTCACACCTCTGCACTGTCAGAAAAAAAGGGTAACAATTTGTACCGTTGCTTGTCACTGGTGCTCTACCCCGAAGGGTCTGCCAGTTGTACCTTTAGCTGTAGGTAAAGGTACCTTTTAAGGTATACAGTAATGGACTCTGGGGAACATTTCTGTACCATTGATGGTACATTAATGCTGTTTTTACCTTTGCAATGTTCCTTAGAGTCCATTTCTGTACCGTAAAAGGTACAATTACAAGGGTGACAATAAAAGGTACAGATTTTTACCCTTTTTTCCCTGATAGTTTTGGAATAAACAAATAAATAAATTGTCAAATGAATGAATGAATGAATGTGCATCACACCCTGGGACCTGGGTTCGAGTCTTTGCCCTGGCTCCATGTGTGTGGAACGTGCATGTTCTCCCCATGTCGTCGTGGAGGTTCCCCCCACGGTCTAAAAATACGCTGAGGCTGATAGGAGTTACCAAATTGCCCGTAGGTGGGTGAGTGTGAGTGATTGGTGTGTGAGTGTGCCCTGCGATGGGTTGGCGCCCCATCCTGGGTTATTCCTAGCCTCCGGGACAGCTCCAGACTCTGAATGGGATGAGCGGGTATAGAAAATGAATGAACAAATAGATAAAAAAACAAATAAATATTGGCTAGATGTTTTAGAAGAACTACATGATTAAAACAAAAACCTTTTTTTAAAAAAAAAAAAAAAAACAGGTTAGCACGTAGGTTTAGTGTGGTGTCGCTTCAATATGTTTTTTTTTTTAATTTATGGGTCTAGTTCTGCGCTTCATATGTGGAATCTTGAAAGAATCAACATAATTTACCCAGATATGAAAAGCATTAATAGTCATTTAACGACGTAAAAGTTGTGGAGTTGTATTGCTGAGACCGTAAAGGCATTTCATCACTAATGTATTACTTTCCCCTTCGTATCACTAACGATCTCTCTCCTGATCGTTTCTTGCACTTTTCCTTCCGACCAACACAGCTTCTATCATACACCGCCACCTTGTGGACAATCAAAGATATGACCAATTATATCAAGTACCGAATATCCAAAATTATGGTAATTGTAATTGGATTGACAGTAAGATTTTTAATACCGCGGAGGCAGATATATAGATACCTATGTTTGATCCCAAGCGTGAAATTCGGCATAGACAAATTAATAACAAATCACCAAGTTTCAAAGTTCACTGCACTGAAGTTTTGATTTTTCGCTATGTGTACCTGGGAAAGCAGGTTGAAGTTATGTATACCTGACCGGTTATTAACTATTTAAAAAGTCCTTGTGGATTTCGAGGCGTTTATATTTAAATGACGTTATAGGCGGTTACAGTATAATTATCTATTATTATTATTATTATTTGCAGAAACAAATGTTTCTTTTATAAATCACATACTTCATAATAAAATGAAATCAAAGGCTACAATGCCATAGAGTCGTAGACTGACCTCTAGTGGTTATTTTTGAAAATTGCATTGAGTTCATCGATGCTCTGTTTCAGTGTGCGAGCGGTCGATGCGTGTCTTCTTCTTGTAGATGATACACACGTTGCGCCGTGGTGTTAAAATGCCGCACAATAAATAAGGGCATTTATGCTCAATAGTTTCGACGGTATAACCTTTCCAGTCTCGGTTTTGTTTCTTTCAAGTAGTCTATGGAATCTAATTGCTATTGTTTACTGTCCAAAATACGTTATGCGGCCTATCAATATTTAAATGACAAAATCTGTAATTATATGAGCTCACGTTTCGATTTTGTAGTTGCCTTGATACACTGAAGCATGAAATAACTAAGCAACCCAAACTCCAAATCATATTATAAGGCATAATTTTGTACGCCAGACTGAATCTATCTTTCAGGCTGCTATGCCTCAATAATTTATTGTCTTAGACAGTGATTGTTTGTAATGGTCAATATCTGAACGCAAGATACCTTCATTATTCTCCTGCATAGTTGAATCACAAACGTTTGCCTGCTGACGCTCTGGACACGGTCCCGTAATGGCAAATTCAGATAAATACAGAAGGCAAATCTCCAGGTCGCAACAGATAATCGAGTGAAGGACGATTTATCCAGTGAACATTAGACATCAGGCTGTGTGTGCTTTCAGATTTGGAAAGTTCCGGTCCAGAAAGTACAAATCCAGACCAAGATTTTGCTGTAACCAACCAGTTGAATATAAAAACTCCCATTCACAGAGTACTCAACTGATTGGTTGAAAGAAAATCTTAGTCTGGATTTTTACTTTCTGAACCAGAACTTTCGAAATCTGTGTGCTTTATAATGGTGTCTTCTGAAATTTTTGGAACCATCAGTGCAGCACCAGGTCAGAATTAAACGTAGGCCAACTGAAGCAATCATGAAGAGATGATTCCTGGTCTTAGAGGAATGTCTTATGAGGAGACGTTAGCTGAGCTGAATCTGATCCAGGTCTATAAGATTCTAACGGGTCTGGATGCCGTTCAGCCAAATGGCTATTTCAATATTAGTTAAAATACTATAACTCGTGGCCATAAGTGGAAATTAGTGGGAGAACATTTTAAAACAAATTTGAGGAAGCACTTCTTTACACAGCGTGTAGTTAGAGTATGGAATAGTCTTCCTGCTAGTGTAACTGAAGCTAAAACCATGGATTCCTTTACATCAGAGCTAGATAAGATTGTAAAAACTCTGAGCTATTAGTTAAGTTCTCGCCAAACGAGATTGATGGGCCGAATGGCCTCCTCTGGTTTGTAAATTTCTTATGTTCTTATGATATTCAGCTAAAGTCATTCGCTGTATTGACGGCAGACTGATAAATCATGACACATTAGTCAGTTGCAGCGGTGGAAAGTTCCAGTCCAGAAAGCATAAATCCAGACCAAGGTTTTGTTTCAACCAACCAGTTGAGGATAAAGAGTCACAGTTGAAACAAAACCTTGGTCTGGATTTGTACTTTCTGGTCCTGAACTTTCCACCTCTCATTTTTTATTTATAAATATTGGTAAATACTGTATCAAACTCAGCGATGTAGAGCTGTTTAACACAAAACACAGAAACACCAGCAGGCTTAGTATTATCCTTACCGTGTACGGTCGTGTTACGGCCAAGTCAATCAGAGAAACAAACCAGCACCACCTGCAGACTGAAAGAACCCAAAATGCAGCCTTACCCAAAGTAAAACAGGAAACCACAGTGTCACCACAAGGCCGAAGATGGATGTAACAGGTCGTCTATATATTACACCTTGTCACTTTATGTCAGAGGCTGGTGAAAAGAAACTTTTGGGAGCAATTCTAGATTTAAATGAGGATTTTATAGGGTTATCGTAGACTTTGAAAATGGTAGAATTAAGATTTAGTGCTGTGTGTTTATTCTTTGCATGAAATGTACTTATAATAGTATTCAAAGGTCTGTGAGTTTTATTATAACCCCATATTATAACATAACAACATAACCAAAAGTTATGAAGTTAACTAAAGCTGTATGGATCACACTATAGTGTCCCTATGGGTACTCCTGCAGCAGATCAAGTACCTCTTGTTTGTTGACTTAATATCTGGCTGAATGCATGTCTTTGTGTCCAGTCTTATTTTCTTAATGTTTCAGCCTGTAGAATACGTTTGTATAGTTCTATATTATAGGAACCACTTGCTTTAATTTGGTAACATTAGCCTAATGCCAAGGGATGTACTGTATATGTCAAGGACTTGCTTAGGAGTGCAATAGGATCCATCAATTCCCATCTCGAAAGCAAGTGCTTGCCACACTTCCCAGATGCGGTACGTTGCACCTTAACCAGACCTGCGAGACACGTTCATCTCATCCCAGCTAATCAGCAGAAAATCCCTCTTCAGCATGACCTTGGTTTAATTGTGCGGTTCCATGGCAAAACACTGAGGACAGTAGCCTGTAGACCACGGGCAATCAGTAAACCTCTTGGAAAGGAAATTGCTTTTTTTTTTCTTGTACCGCGTGGACACAACCTATTGAGCATTCGACACTGCAGAGCTAATTACAAATCACTCTACTGATGCAAGGCACAAATTAACGTCTGGAAAACCTAGACTCTTTGCAATCAAGGATGTAATTCTGATTATGAGCAGAGATAAATATCTGAAATGCCTCTATAGCTAAAATAACTGATCTTGCTTGGTTTAGCAAGTGTGAAATATATACGTAAGGTTCTTGAATAATGATAATAATGATTATAAAAAGAGTAGCATGTACAATGTTTTAAAATAGGTCATTACTATATTTACAGTATACAAAGTTCAACATAAAAATATGAATGTTATTTTTATGGGGTTTCCCACACACCACTTAGACCCCGTACTGGATATGCAGTTGAAAGATGGGTGGATTTCATCAAGTTCTGAAACATCACAGTAGAAATTTATTGAAAATCCAAGGCACTCTTATTCTCACCAGAATTGGGTAAATCTGTTTTTGGTTTGTGATGTCACTGGTGTATGGTTTTCTAACCTGTATGGTGTGTGGGGGGGCTCAGGGGGAGGGAAGGGTGACCTTACCTGTTCACGTTAGAATTGGCCTATTTGCCTCCTCGCTGAGTGCTGTTTGGGATTAAATAGTTTTCGGGATCCTGCACTTTATTTTATTCCAAGCAGGAGGTCATGAGTCAGGCTTTCTTGAGTGACCTGAGCTGTTAGATTGCATTTCGTGAGTCCCACTCAGCATCAGCGTGACCCATTCTTAAACATGGTGGATATCTCCTCTCCAGTAGGAACCTCCTGCATTAATATTTCTGAGTTGATCTGTCCACATGCGGAACATCAGTTTCCGGAAGGATCCAAGCTTCATTTTCTTGTATCATCCCAGCTATTTTTTATCCCACAGTGCTTACCAAATTTACCAATCTTATTAAATATGTTGGAATTTATGCCATTAAACATTAAGGAGAACAATGGTCTTAGAATAGACCCCTGTGATTTTTTTGTCGACCACACTGGCGCCAAATGGAGAGCAAGTTAAGTTAAAGTTGCTCCTCACTTACTAAGACTGTATGTGCACTTTTACTTCTCTAACTCAGTTCAGTTTTATTTATATTAGGAGTCCCAGTCCAGAGGTCCCCAGAGACATCCTGAGGCCACAGTGGCATGGAGAAGCAAGGAAGAAACGTTGAGAGAAAGCATTCTCAAGGGGGCAGTGCACCCTCTTCTGGTGAGCACCTGACAGTGCAAGTTAACATAAATTAGTGGGTGGGGGGGATGCAATCAGATGGGGGGACAGCACAGGTAGGCGCGCAAATTATGGTTTCGGCAGGTCAGTGAAGCAGCCTAGG
>JABFEA020000044.1:5593117-5612011 GCA_019775915.2 Cyphomyrus plagiostoma
TCGTGCCCGTTGCTTCCGGGATAGGCTCCGGACCCCCCCCGACCCAGCAGGATAAGCGGTTTAGAAAATGGATGGATGGATAAACTCCTTTAGCAAGTTAGCAAGGCTTGTTAAACTGCCCCTTTGCTCTTTTCACAGAGACCCACCTCTATAGACTGTACTTTGGAACCTGATCGTAAGCACACCGCAGCGTTAGCGAGCGATCATGCTAAATCGCTAACATGCTAAAGCGCTAACATGTTAAAGCGCTCTAGGCTCTCACAGTCTCAGACAGGATGACGGCCTCGGCAGCTGGGGCTGGGGCCTCCGGGACCCGCAGGTCCTTCTCGAAAGCCTCTTGGTGTTTGCTTTGCCTCTTGTCCTTCTTCTTGTCCTTCTCCTTGCGCTCCTTTTCGGGCTCGTCGCGGTCCAGCTTGTCCTGGGACTTGTAGTACAGTTTCTTCGGCAGGAGGGGCTCCAGGGCGAAGCTGGTGGGGGGTGTTCACATGGAAACAGCGTGAATCCCCTCCCATAACCTCACACTGGCTCGTTCGTTACTTGTACCATCTCTCAGAGAGCGTGACTGGCAGTGGAGACATGTGCATGTGCAAAGACACCTATGCTTGAGATTTTGAGACAGATACAAAACAAAATACTTGGGGGAAAAAAAAAAAAAGAAAAAATGTAAAGGTGGGAAAATGGTTCAGTGTAACAGAGTAAGAGTAATTTCCTTAAACAGTAACACTCCTGAGTATGATTCAAACAAGTACTTTTTCCTCTATGAGTAACTTGAGTAAATGTACCGTGTTACTACCCACCTCTAGGAGGCAGTATTGGGAACATAGTGTGTTAAAGGGGCACATGGCTGGGCTGTGCAGGAGGCACGATACCTCTCAGCGGCACGACTAACACACCGAACGCCCAAAGACAACGCACCATGAAGTGCTTTTGGAAGCATTACTGAACAACTCATTCAAAAAGTCTGCGGAAGCTGTTTCAGAGGAACATTCCTGTTAATATCATAATGAGATTAATCAGAGCAGAAAACGCAGGAGAACAATGTGGAGAGTTAGTCTCCCGAACAGAAAAAAAAAATCGCTAGATGTGTTTGCAGTCGGTTACAGCACAAGAAAACCGGGTTTATAAGGCGAGGAAATCAGGACATGTCGCTGAAATTAAATTATACTTTTCGGGGCCTATAAATATTTCATTTAAATCTTTCTATTATTTGGATTTTGAAGTGCTGCCACCAGAATCCAGCGGGGGGCAGCGCACCTGATCATTCCCCTTCACATCAAAGTCCTCGGCTGAGAAACGGGCAGCCGCGTTTGCCGCCGTTGATACAGGACTGAGAAAGGATGCCGGCGGTGTGACGTACCCGTCGGAGCCCGGCCTGGAGGGGGAGTTGTCGGAGGACAGGGAGGTGACAGACGCCACGGAGGCCACAGATAGGGGGCGCTGTGAGGAGGGCATGGTGAAGGAGCGCACCATGGAGCGTGGCCGGTTGCCTCGCCGCTCTTCCACCACCGGCTGTGGAAACGAACGCACAGGGGAGGGGAGGGGTGTCACAGAGTTCTGCGCCCCCCCCCTCGGCGCAGCCTGCTTGCCCACCCACATGGTAGAGCCAACAAACAAGGCAACTCAAAGCGGGGAAAATCACAGATAAACATCTTAACTGCGTGCAGGCTGACAGAGGCAGCGTGGCCCCCACTGGCATTTAAGAGCGTCGGTGGGGTGCTATCAGCCTGCTCGTTAGCGGGGGCCCCCACCGCCCCCGGAGATCTTCCACTCAGGTACACAGCTCACTCCTCACCGTTACTATTTTTGAGAGCGTTTCAAATCAAGGAAGGATGAAGCTGTTGACGCGGAAGCTGCCAGAAGACAGGGTGATTGGGGGGCTGGGTTGAGGGAGCAGTTTGTGGGGCCAGCCTGTAGGGGGCGCCGTGGGGACTCTCACCAGGGTCTTGACGCCGTACTGCTTCTCGACCTTCTCACGCAGCTGCTTGAAGCAGGCCTCCAGCCGCTCATGGAACGGCCGCAGCGCCTCCGTCACCTTCTCGCCATGGATGCGCACGCCCTCCGCCAGGTACGGGATCTGTAAGCACACACGGCTTCAGCACCTCTTCTGGGACACACACCCTCCCGCCTGCATCAGGCGGCAGCGGCCTCCAGGGGGCGGCAGAGAGACCCAACAGGATCGGAGGACAGCACGGGGGACTCATTTTGGGGACAGAGTGAACACAACAGATGGGTGTCAGGTTGGGTATCAAGGTGATGGTGACCGGATGAGGATCGTGCGGGTGAAGCGGGAGGGACAGGCTGGCTGAGGGGGCACGAGTGGGCCTGCATCTCTGCCGGATGGGGAGGGCAGAGGAAGGCAGAGGAGGTGCATGGCAGAGGGACGAGAAGGGGAGCCAAAAGTATACAGATGGAGCTCAGTGACGGAGACCAGAAGGTCAAGGAGCTCTGGCAGACTGTGGATGGAACGCTACCGGACGGGAGCCCAGTCGCTAATCGAGGTCCTGCTCCACAGTGGGGGGGCATTAAAATGTATGTATTTTTAAATATATTTATGAACTTTGGGAAAACAGGGCAAACTGGGGAAAGAGAGACAATAATCCCATGCACCACATAAGGTCGTCTACTGAATCAGCGTGTAATTTCCCTAAATTGTTTACGTGCGGCGTTCAATTAAACGACCAAGCCGGCAGAGGCGAGCCCATATTCCGGTACGGAGGACGGAAGAGCGAAGATTGATCCGCTTTGGAGATAGAGATGCTTATCCACAATCTCCACACGCGTGACTGTACAGGCTCAGACGCTGGCGGCCTTGGTTCACAGCCACACATGCAAATGAGATTCACCCTAACGAATCCACTCATTAGCACTGTCTCGTTAGTCAGGTATGACCCATCAACCAGCATCCCCTCAGGGCCCTTAACCAGGCTGATTGTGTTCGCAGCCCATTCGTTGAAGCCAGCGTGGAAGGACGATCAAAGCCAACAGAGGTTTCACACCACATGCAGAAAATGAGAGATGAAGTGATATTTATGAATTCCCAAGCCCAGTCCACACAGCTGTAATCCACAGGGGGCGGGAGAGTCAATAAAGACGTTTATCCTAGTCCCCACAGAAACGAACTGATGGCTTGAGACGCCACTAAATCTGCGGTTACTCTGTAGAACGCTGGGCTGTCCCAGCGGGCAAAAAGGCAGCAGCGAGATCCTTGGCAAAAACTAATCGTGCTTATTTATGCCCGAGAGAGGCACTCCGACCACAACTAACACTGAACAGCCCCCCCACCCAACCCCCAACCGTTACCCCTGGCAACAGAGCCACACCAGAAACCACGACCTGCCGATCTCAATTTAGCAGAGATCAGTGTAGAGGCAACTCAGTTCAGACACTGCTTTTTTTTAACAGTGACTCAGAAAGAGTCCCAGAAAAGCCTCACCAAAAAAGGGACACCATGAAAAGACTGACGGTTCCACTTTCAGTAATGCTGGGGGGGGCGGTAGGGGGGTGGAGAAAGGGATGGAGAGAGAGAGAGAGAGAGAGAGAGAGGAAAAAGAGACACATAGGGGAGAGGAATGGAGAGACCAAGGCAGAGAGGAAGGGAGAGGGATGGAGAAAGGGATAGAGAGAGTGATGAAGTGTGGGGGGGGGGCACTCCCCACTACATGCAAAACATCCTCCAGGATCAGCAATGTGACCATCTGATGCCATCCCACAACTGGGCTACAACACCACCCCCCACTGTAACGCCTGAAGGCAGCTGGTAATGGTGAGACAGACATGCAGGCAAGTAGGCAGGAAGGAAGACAGGCAGACTGCGAGGGAGCAGCAAGGGCACCTCCCTGCTCATGCCCGCACCTCCCTGCTCATGCCCGCACCTCCCTGCCATCAGAGCGGCGCCTGCCTGCACGCGGCTCCGACTGACGCAACAAGGGGCAACGCGGCCGTGACGAGCCGGAGAGGCCAGGCCGCAGAGTGGGGATCCGGCGGGTGAGCAGATATCCAGAACCGGGCCGACAAATGGGAGAGCAGGCGGGGGGGAGAATCGCCGACACCTCCGTCAGCTGACATGCACGAGAGCGGCCAGCTGAACTTCGCAGTGCAAGAGGAGGTGAAGGAGTGGTTTGTAACCATCTCCCACACGCAGGAGGATTTCCGTCAGGAGGAGCCGGGCCTCCGCCGGGTATCCTGTCTCCTGGGAGACATTGAGGATGCGGGCTCCGTGCCAGTACGAGGCAGCCTTCCGCTCGTTAAGCAGCGGGCAGGTTTCACCTGGCAGCCAGAACCTAAGAAGCCCCGTTGGCACCCGGGGTGGCTCCGGTGGGGGGTGTAGAGGGGCTCGAGGTTCGCCATCCGCCTATACTGGCCACTCACGGCCCCTCGCTCAAACGCAGACTGTCAGGGCTCCACTGCGCAAATTGCTGAAGCAGGAGGAAGATGACTAACGAGCAGCAGAGAAATGAGTGGCTAATTCTGCATCTAGTGGATTAATCTTCCAATTCCATGGCCTATTTGCAGTAAATAAAGGATGTATTGGCAATAGTTCAGACTTTAAAACAAAAAAACCCCAGAAAATATTAATGCGGATCTAAAAACACATTAAGCGCGGCACTGAATCCACAGTGTGACTGCTCACAATCGCTGTGAACGACGAAATGGAAAACTGAGAATCGGACAGCAGTCAAAGTTTGCAACATGTGCAGATTCAATACCTATAGTTACCAGAACATGATGCAGTGTTATTCTGACGAGCTGAATATCGGGTAGCCCTGTGTATCGGGGAAGGGGTTGGGGGGGTTCCACAGACGGGGGGGGCACCTGGAAAGGCCTCTAGCTGTTTGACATTAAAGGGGAGCTGCACAATGTCGACAGGCTAAGCTGCGGCTGTGTCCATCTGTACATCAGGAGATGATTTTTTCCAGTAATGGCGTGACAGGGTTAAAAAAACGGCACCGGTCTTCTGTCCCAAATCAGACCAAAGTGGTTTATTCCGAAGAGTGACTATGGTGTCAGGGGCGATCTCGGAATGCGCCATCTCTCGGCGCGGTGTCGAGGGACATAGCGAGTCAATCCCACAACCATCTGCTCATCCGTGCTCGCTCCTATTTTCGGCTCAATTTTACGGCACGTTTTTCATCTCCGATTCAGTATCTGCCCCCCAGCGGCGGCTTTTTACAGAGTTAAGCGTGAAGGGGGAACGTCCCCTCCACACTCCAGCCCCCGCTGACTGCTAAGCAAAAGGCTTCCGAGATCTGAGGCGGCTGGGTGGCCATCCGACACTAAGCCCACCTTTGGCGGAACGAAACAGTCTCTTGGCCACTAGGGGTCGCCGGTCACAATGAGCCAAGGTCATGGCCTGTACTGTACCAGCAAACCAGGTTAGAGGGATCAGGAGCTCTTGGAGAATGAGAGCAGTGACCTCAAAACCTTTGTCATAATTACTGAACCAGTGACAAATAATTTCAGAGCTGACAGCGATGACAAGGCACAGTTTCCCGTCTTCACTCTGACAAACAATGTTAACTTTAGTGATTCCAAAGAGAGTACTGCACTCCATAGCTGCCAATGGGAGCCCACACACCAGGCGCACGTCGATTGTGCTGTTTTTCTGGGCTGTGGATCCTCCTCTGCTTGGTAGTTATACGTAAATAAAAATGTTCTGAGGGCGGAAGTAAAAATGATTGGTTCAGAGAGATAACCAATCAGATTCTAGAGGAGGATGTGGGTCCCAGCAACCAGAGGAGTCAGGATCAACCAATCAGATGTCTTGGTCCTGCCTCCTCTAGTTCCTTAGACCCACCTCCTCTAATCTGATTGGTCATCAGTTTTCCTTCGGCCCACAGAACATATCTACGTAAGAAAAACTCCCACAAGCTCCTCTTCCTTAAACTCCCACAAGCACCTCTGCTTTAGGGTGAATGTGCGACCCTTGCCTGCTCACAAACCGCAAGCAGCAGGGCGGTCATCACCCAGGGATACAGTCAGGCGACAGTCTCCCTTTCCAGGTGGCATCCCTTCTTAAAGCCACCCCTCACTGGTGTCACTGGCAGGTCGAGCAGTTGCCACGGCACTTACAAAACCTCAGGCACACCCCCCACGTTTCCTTTTTAACGCGTGTCACATCCAGAAGTGCAGAGGGGCCACTCAGACTGAATGGTGACATGGTGCAGTCAGCTACCTGACTAGTGAGGCAGTGACACACGTACTTCTGGTGGGGGGTGTGTCACCCCAGATGAACCACAGGCAGCAGCCTTAGGAGCCTGACACTGGGAGGGGACCAAATTTGCTCCGGTAGCATGTCGGGGTGAGATGGAGGGTGTGTGCAGTGTATTTTGTGGTCCACGAGCACAACAGTCACAGCATGAAAGCAGCTGATTTAAAAGCTACATTTTAATAATGATTTTATTATGTAACATAACACTGTTTAGAACACAGTTTCACAAGCACTTGCTCAGTAGCAGAGTGCCCCCTACTGTTACCCAAAAGACCTCAAGGCCAAGGTGGAATTAATCATTAAAGTATTAAACATCTCTTTGGTTAATGTGAGGGAGGAGAGAAGGTGTGCTAGACTGGAGAGAGGAGGTGCCCTCATGGCCTATTTCCGGCCCGCTCTGACACGTCTCTGACCTGCCACTCAAACGGACGAGGTAAACATGCACTTCTGATTAAATTGGAGGGGGAGGGAGAGAGAGAGAGAGATTCAGCTGGTGCATTCCCCCACCAAAAACATCACTGCAAAAAGACCTTCACACGCTGCTACCCACAGCTGACTGAAATTAATCCAAGGAGTCAGCTGACCCAGGAAGCTGCCGGGGCGGGGTTAAGCGTGGCGGACTGGCGGTTACCCATAAGCCGTGCTGCTGACATGATAGCGCCCGGCTGCATGAGAGGAGAGGGACCGTCAGCCGGGGCTGCCTCTGAGCCAAGCCAATCAGGAGGTACAGGGGTCACGCTCCTATCCAATCAGACACCCGGCCCGACCATGTCCTCAAGCGATGCCACTTCTTGTTTCGTGTGCCCCCGCCCACCATGTACTGCGTTCCTTTAATTGGCTTGGAGGTGGGGCTTGCTACGAGGCAGAAACCAATGGTTGCTGAGCCCTGAAGAGTGACGTGGGGCAAACATCAAGTGGAATGTCGTGCTCTGCGCTGAATTTAACAGCACTGACCATGCAAATAGGCTGCAACTCGTTCTGCAGCCGACCTGGTTCTATCAGCAGGAAGTTGAGCAACCTGCCACATTAATGTCAGCATTTAACCTTCATTTGGTTACCGAATCTATCCACAGTGACTCTCAATCTACAGGTAAGCGCACTGCGCTAACAACGCAAAGGTCGCAGGTTCAAATCCCAGGGAGTAGACAAATAGCAACCCTCACCTCTACAACGTCACTTCGGCTAAGAACATCGGATAAATGAATAAAAAGTAAATTATGCAGCTAGATGTATTACGCGTGAGTGACCCAGCCGCCTTCCATGCCATTTTCAGCCTTAAACCCTGCTCTGAATGCAGACGGATTACCTGTTTCAGGTCTCCTGGAACGATCCGGCTTGGAAACTCATCTAATACAAGTGTTAAATCACACATATGAAATATAAAAAATTCACCAGAGCCAGGTTAAATTGATGGTCTAATCAAATATAATGCTTACTCACATAACTGTCTGAATAAACAAATCATTCAGAGCGTAGCCAAAGGCAGAGAGATCAGCGCACGCTTATGTCGAACGCCTCAGATGGAGCGGTGTTTGCCTACAGACCCGGACCCTCACACTCAGTGTTCTGTGGAGCCCATGTGGCGCTGATGGGCAGGACGGTGCTTAATTTAAGGTACCCGCCGCCTCCAAATAGGCAGGCACTGCCTGGAAAAGACTGTCCCCCACGCCAGGAAGCTGCATCTGATAGCCAGGATACAGCTTAACCCTTTCCCCATCTGAGTGGTTGGGATGCTCACTGAATCAGTTTGGGTCAGGGGTCCCCATACTCTCCATTCTCAGTCCTCACTGATTGGTTTCATCTTCAGATAATCATTCTTTCTGCCGTCTTCTGGCAAAAAGCATGGAGTAGTTTTCATCGCCTAATTACATATGGCCACACGGTCAAGTACTTTCACTTGAAGCACAAACATCCGGATGGAAGCCACCCACTTCTGGATAGATCGTGAGAAGAGCCAGTACAGAACTGCAGGAGACCAAGGTGCTTTGGAGAGGTAAAAAGTAGAAGAGGAGGCTGCCGGACATCTACAAGACAGCTAGGAGATAGATAATCATCACAACAAAGAACATGGCACTGAGAAAGCGGACGACCCAAAGCAAAGCGGAGATGCTGAGACGGAATGCTGTCACTGTAGTTGTCAAGCGCCGACGTCGCCTTGACGACGGCCAATAATGACAGTGTGTGTGACAGGCCACACAGAACGCTAGTGCCACTGCCACACGGCAGAAGACTACACGGTGCCGGCGGCTGACACGCTCGGCAAAACCAACACGCACGGCCGTCCTAACCTGCCAGGCGATCAGGTCCTTCAGCTTCTCGATCTTCTCCAGGTCCTCAGGGTGCTCCTGCATGTACTTCTCTGTGAAGAAAGCCTGGAGGAGAGTAGATAGAGGGAGTTGTACATGACAGCCCCTCAAACTTAACACCCCCCCCCCCTCTCGCCACGGTGGGGTCGAACAGCAGAGGTGGACATTTCAGCCCCAGAAAGCAAAAATCCAAACCAGGACTTTGTTTCAACCGACCAGTTGAGTATAAAGAGTCACATTCACAGGGTACTCGTATGGTTGGTTTAAACAAAATCTCGGTCTGGATTTGAACTTTCTGAACCTGATATGTTCACCTTTGGTGAACAGTGATGGAAAGATTCACACAAGCCTGTAGGACGGTCATGATCACCTGGGAAAGTAATGCAAGACGACGCAATTTCATCATATTTCAGGCATTTTCCATAAAGAGGAACATTTACAAAGGTATTAGCGTGGAGATTCCCACATTCAAAACGGGTGTACGGAGTAGAGAGGAAACGTTATGATGCAGCAGGATGGGAGGCATCCCTGCTCCTGTTAGGGAGCAGATCCTGAGGCCACACTCCGTTCAAAGCCTCGTAGAGATTATAATTGTGAGCGTAAGTTGATGCTGACCGCACTCACCAGCAGGGTCTACGTGATAATGACCCAGGACGTTTATGTCTAAAGAACTTTCGGTATCTGTGGGCTGGAACAAAGTTCTTGAGGAACAAGTCAGGAGGTCACCAAGGGCAAGAGCATTCATAGGGCTTGAGCACGCAGCCTTCTGGCTGTAAGCCCATACACTGCCACTGGTGTTTATGTTTGGAAGATGTTCTAGAGAAGTTCCACAAAGCAAGCACCTTCTCGTAGTTGGTCAGGCCTCCCATGACGGCCGGATCCACGACGCCGTTCAGCAGCATAGAGAGGGGGTTGATAGGAAGGTTGGAGTCGTTCAGATGCCTCTGCACCATGTTGTTGATCTTCTCGTTCGTCAGCTGCATGGTCTCCATGGCGTTTTCCAGAGGACTCACCTCCTCCTGCACAGAAAGAGGGACAAACAAGATCGCACGAGGACACAGAACAGACATCACGGCAAAGTCCTGGTCAGCAGAGATGTTCAGTTCTTTTGTCCTCATGCTTCAGAGCAGATGAGAGCACAAGATGTTCACACAGATGGCAGAGACACCCGCAAACGAGATAATTACGGCATGTCAATCCCGCGATGGGCAGCCTGGGTGACCTTCAGAGAGGAAAGTGACACCAAGCAAGTGCAGCATATTAACTGTAAGGTGCGGGACAGGGTAATATTAATATCCGGGGCTGCACAGGATCTCTGGCAGCAGGACTATAATTGACTGTGTAATGCCAGGGGAGCGGAGTACAACTCATCTCCAGAAGACCAAAATTAATGAAATGCAAAAGCCTGCATGTTTTCAAAGGCAAGGCGACTCTTGGGTAATGCAACAGAACGCCTTAAAGGAACACCAGCAGTGAAACTCAACACTCGATGTCGGTGTTCTTTATGGATATACATATCCACACACAGACACACACACACACACAAATAATATGTCAATGATATAGAGGCTGTTGTTCAGTAACCTCTTGAGAATCTTTGGCCCTTTAACCTGGTTAACCTGGGCAAACTTAATAAAAACTAGCATGAACCATCCATAAACAATGTTACCCGCATCCCGTGAACTGAATGCGACCTACGGCAGATTCCCTCAGGGTCTGAGGCTAAAAGAGCCAAGCGTGACCCCCCACGTTGGCCAATCTTGAGTCGAAAAAGAAATGAGAGAGAATTTAAAACAACACAACATCAATAATCTGCCCCCCTCGGGTGTGTGTGTGCCTAGGTATCGGGCCCATCTGAGGATTCGGGAAGCAGAGCTCACACCCGGGATCGGAGCCCACTCGCACCCTGGAAGGCTGACCGTCCCTGTCTGGGCACGGAGCCCGAAGCAGACGCCCTCCAGCAGCCGGCAGCACAATGGACCAGCCTAGTCAGTTTCAGCGATTAATCCTCTCATTACTGGCCAGCTTTTTTTTTAATTACCAGGTTGCCGGCATAATTTAGTAACCATCTGGGTAACCTGTGATACACGAGGTTTGGCCGACGGGTGCCGATCGCTGACCCGTTGGACTGTTTTACGGACCTGGAGATTAAACTCTGAGGTCACGTTAACGTTGAGTCAGCACACAGACATATTCCCGTGTGCAAACCCCATTTGCCATTTTACAGAGCTTCACGAGGGTGGGAAACAAACCAAGAGCAGTGGGACGTCCTGCACAGTGCAGCCCAAGCCGGAACTCCAGATAAAGGGTCATTATATAAACGTGATTGTTTCTTGTTACTGGGAAAAGACACATAAATTGTTTCTTTTCATAAATTTTGCATATGGATTCAAAATCCTACCTATAAACTATACAGCATGCCTTGTATAATGTTAATAATTCTGTTTTTAATATTCATGAGAACAGCATAAAGCATCTTGGATTTTCCAGACATATTCTCCTTGGCCAATTCTTTATCATATATAGTTGTTATTTAATTTGGTCAAACTGTTTGAAAGATATTTCTCATTAGGTTTGGTTTCATAAGAGCACAAGGAGGTAATTTAACAGCATTTGAACTAACAGTATACACACACACAGACAAGCAAACACACGTTCGTATTTGTGGGGACCGACAACCAGCCTACTCAGCCTAACCTTAAGTAGCCAAACAAAATACAAGTCTTTCGATATTTTTAGCTTTTTGACTGCAACTGACATTTACCTACCAGAAGCGATGATCCTAACTAAGGACGACACTAAGGAACTGGGACACAGTGCATCTACATCCCTCCACCACGACGCCATACGGAAACGCATAAGAGGCCAAATCCTCCACATTAAACTGCACCGGTAGAAACATGCGATTCAGCCAGGCTGCTCCAGCTGCTTCCACCGGCCGCAGCTGCACGGAATCCACAGTGAGGCACTAATCAATGAGTCAAGCAGGCTGTTAGACCCCACCCACTGCCCCCCCCACCACTCTGCTCGAGCTGCGTGTTTGCAGAGAGCCCGGCGTGAGGCTCATTAATGAGCCTGCCCGCGTAGCATTTAAGTGGGCAAATCCCATTGATCCCCAGGTGCCCCCCCAACCCAACCAGACAGGGGAATGATGAAGAAGCGCATCCCCGCTTGTGCGCGGGACACTTACCGTGAAGGAGGAATGCACCTCGAACCAGCGCAGGATTCCGGGCAGCCTGTACGCTGTCACGTACGTGGTCCTCTCGATCCACATATTCTGGGGGTGGGGGTGGGGGGAGACTCAGCCAGAGATAGATTTCCAAAAGTCTCTTTTTCAATGTAGCCCTTTCCTGCTTCTGCTCATTATGGGCTGCAGGTTTATTGCTCAGGTTATTAGAATATAACCCTGTTAGTGGCAGCCTGTATCGCAGAATCAGGGACACAAGGCCAGCAGGAAGCCCACAGATGGGCCACATGCTTCCCCATCCTCAAATACAACCCGACATTTTGTGGTCTCACTTGGCAGAGTTTAATTTATATTTTTGATACTTTAAAAAAAAAAAACAATAATAAATCATTAAATGAATAAGCAGCACTATTGCTACTGAGCAATTAACTAACATGGAAAAACAACAAAGCAAAGCATAAAAATAATTCGGCAATTTACAAATTTAAAAAAGATCTTACAATGCAAACTGAGGTCGAACCAAAATATTTGCAAAACAAATTTGCATCACAAGTCTATGGCGCAGACATAAAACAAACAAATAAAAAAATAATAATTACTGCAAACTCATTCTCCGGATCTTTCTCTCCCTTCCTAAAGGGCCTGGAGTACTGGAACTTTTGGACTTCATTCACCGTATAAAAGCTATAAGGAAAAAGAGCAATAAAATAAGCCAAAAATGAAATACACAACATGCTTTATAAGCCGGATGACACAGCATCATTTAGCTCCTTAATGTACACAAGGTCCTGCAGGTTTTACCCCTGCTTAAATAAGACAGGCAAGAAAATTTAATCTACACCAGACCAGTGGAAAATGACAGTTAGAAAGGACACAAGAGCAGGCTGAGCGGGGTGCGGAGGCTGAAGGTCGGGGGCCACAAAGCCGCGCATCAGCGCTGTGACCCTGAAGGTCATCGGGCTCCATCCCGCATTCCTTCTGCACGTCGGTCACAGAGCGCTGCTCCTTCTGACCATCTACATACCATCGCATTTCACAGATGCGTCACTTCCGTTTAAAAGACGGCGTAACTGCTGAGCCGCATCAGTAATGCATCGTCATAAATACAGCCGACGCGCTTATATATTATTCAGGCGCCAAGGAAAATTGTGAGCATCCACACCGTGCACCCGGCATCGAAACTGCGGAAGTCCTGCTGACGAGCAATAATTGATGCATTTATGTTTCTGGCACGGACATGGGGCCCGTGGACCCCGGAAAGAAATCCAGCAGGACAAGGCAGGCATGAATTGCTGCAAACCGCCTCCCATTATGCACGACCACTTTAAACGTATTGTAAACTTGACATTTCCAAAGAATACTCATAGGAGCAGAGGCTGAGGTGTGAGCCAGAGATAGGTTTAATGACTTTTTTTCTTTTAAGCTTGCTGTTTGCACTCCAATTAGCTACTGAGATATAATCCTGTGATTCGGAGAGGTGGAGTTTTGTCGTGGCGCCCTTCACGTCTCCCCGCGCAGACTCGCTTAATCCAGGCTATTAAAACTACAGCAAATTCATATAATCGCACAGGTAAACAGCAGCTGTTGATACTCTTCTGGCGTTTTAATCCCGGAGCAAACAGCATCCACTGTTCACACAAGCGCCCGGCCGGTCAGACTGGACCATCAGCTGCCGAGCCGGACATCATCGACCCCGGTACACGGCTGTTTGCCGGAGCTCCGAACCAGTACAAACCGGCCCATGATGGTGTTTCGCCATTCCCGTGTTTCATAACAGAGGTGTTTATTCACATGCTGATCATTTACACGCCTCCCTGTCGTATTAACTACTTCACATAAACTCCATCATCCACCATCCCATGCTAGCCCATCTTCAAATTTAAGTGCCACTTATCATAAAGAAAATTTTACCATTCATGGCCGATTTAAATGACTAAAGAAGAGAATCCAAATGTAAAATATTAGTATTCACTTACTTTCCTACAATGTGCAGATTTTATATTTCTTGGGTTGTGATTTTACTAATAAGGTCGGGGGTGTCTCTCAATACTCATATGTGACAATACTCGTATTCTTGTGTACCTGTTCTATGTCATCTTACTGGAACAGTTCCTATACTAAGAAGAGCAGTACAGAGGTTCTTAATATTGAGAAACACCCCAGATGAACAAAGCATTTGCATTATATCATCTGTCGAAGGATCACTGATTCTCTGAGGACCCTGGCTGCGAGGTTCACGCTGCATGCTGATCACTGGAGTGGGCAATAGGTCTACCACTGATTTTCATCTTGATCTGATTCTAACCAATACCACAGTGGTTGTCTCCGATAGCAATATTCATAGCATTATGGCCCGTCTCACACCTTTATAGGCTAGCTGACCCGTCAGTGGCTTATGTTACGCTCCTTATGACAAAACAAACATTTAAAGTACCAGGTTAAAATAAATATTAACATATCAGTGGATTCTCAGAAAGAAACATTCAGATCGAAGGGATGGATTTTACAGCCACACAGGCAAGCAGCTCACAGCCCACCTGACGATCTGTTCTGACACCGACTTGTTCTGAAACTTAGATGGCAGCTCCAGTTTGGGCTTCACGGTGAAACACTGGATGTCTGTTAGAGAAAGTTAAGGATTTTTCTGTTTCGTTTAAACGAGAATACAAGCGCTGAAGCAAGTGAAACACTTAAAGACTGGAAACCTAAATAAACTATCACGGGGAGCCAAAGTTATTTTCATGTTTATGCAAAATAAAGAGAAATAAAATGATTCTGTATATGTAATGAAATTTCAGGTAAATAGCTCTAAGTTACACCTGAAATGGTCACATGGGCACTGCACACTAAGGCCCCACCCACATGGGCAGGGCACACTGTAAGGCCCCGTCCACAGGGATTGCCTGAGAGTGCACTATGCGCCAGTGCAGGATACACTGTCCAGAGGAGTTTTTGATGTCCTCTGTGGGCGGCGTGGTCGTCTTCATCTTCTCCGCGTTCGGGAACTGGGTCAGCAGCCTTGCCTCAAAGTCTTCCCGACGTTCATACTCCTTTCCTCTGTAGATGAACATCTTGTTCTGGAATGGAGGGACAAGGTGCGTTCAAAGCCAGTGAGAGCGCCCCCCTGTGGTTGCTGAAACTACTAAGGATGGACGGCATTGTGTAATGGCTGTTTCCTAAGTTCCCGTCTTGTTCCTTCATAACGATCTCAAAGCAAACTCAACCCGTCACCATATTCCACCAACATCTCTAACTCCAGCCTCACCCATCTTAACTGACTAATGTGAAATAATGCACTAAGTCACATGGTACAATGGGGGCGGGGTCTGGCACTGGTAGGAAGAGCTACTTGGAGAGCAAAAAGGGGGACCCAGCCAGGACTGACCCATCATTAACTGTCCACCAGGAGGCAGGACTCCATACAAATAATCCATCTGAACACAGATAAAAAAAAAAAAAAGAGTAGCGTGTGGGAAGGCCTTGGAAATAAAATGAGCACATCTGAATACCCAGATGGCAGCAGTGGGCATTTATTATTTATCGTCATCACGGGAAATGCGGATGACACTGCATGCGCAATGAAATGCATAAGGCCCTCGCAAAACTGGCTAGTCGAGTCGCGCAGATAAAGCTACAATTAAGATCCATCACAGCTATATGGGAATGTTTGCAGTTATTGCTCTATGAGTTCGGTTAACAGTTGCCTTAAAGGACCAGGCTCTCCAAAGTGCCTGGTCCTGAATTTATGACTACACTTTAAACAATTAACACTAGTTCACAGATTAAATATGAGAACTGCTGCATTCGTACACCTTGCTTTCACAGTAATAGACTGAAGTTACAGTGTGAGAGCCATGCATCTGTTCTTACATTAGGGATCTTAATGTTATTTAAAGTTTCCGAGGCAAATTTTATGAGATGTAATTTCACAACATCCCTCTCAGACAGCATAACTTGCACAGCTACGTGTGGAATAAAATTACGGCTCGGAAGAAGCATCTACAGGTACTGTCACCCCAGGCAATTCACCTGGGATTTCACAGCAAATTTACAAAGGTTCAACAGAAGTTCCCCTTCCAGGATTCGAAGGCTCCTTATACTTGCATCACTGCGTTCAGTGACAGTCAGGCTGCAAAGAGTTTGTATTTTGGTAGCACGGTGTTTGTTGAGTCCGTGTTCATGAGGAATTATTAGTCACATGCATGACACTGGCTCCGCACTGATGGATTCCACTCGTTTTTTCCACAATGAACTGTAATACCTGGCAGTACAGCACTAATCCTGGATTACTGTCCACATTTAGGCAGCTGTAGCTGCACATACACACTAGCAAAAGCATATCAAATCAGGGAGCCCTCGAAACTGGGACGTGTAAAGCAGGAACGAAGCACTTTGCTGCCATAATATATGCGGACAGATTTGGGAAAATACCAGTAAGTAGCTGTTAGTAGCTGAATAAGGCACTTTCTCTGCAAATCAGTTTGAACAGGGGGAACAAAATAATTTCTCAAGCTGTGTTAAGGATTTATTCTATTTTCTTAGGATAACACCAGCTATGTGCCACCACGCCAATTAATTTGAAAACCCAGAGCTTATAGATCAGACCTACAACGATTTCTCTCAGAGCTGATACTTATGTCATAACATACAGTACATATCTTAAAATAAAGACCGAACGAGCCACAATACCTCGGTCCATTTTTCACGATGACTGTAATGTCTAGTGTCGCAATGGGATTCAGAGCGTGGAATTAGAACATTAACTGCATGTGCATCACTGGCTTAGAGGAGCAGTGACAAGCTTCTGGTCCCCATTTTCACTCTACAAACCACACAGGGACCCCAGTATGGCACTGCACCCTAACCCATCACACTGGACACTCCATTGGGGGGGGTTAGGGGATGGATTTGCTCTCCAAAGCAGAAGTATGTCCTCCTAATTAATTTTACAAATTAATTCAGATAAAATTAAGTATCTTGAGTGCATAAAGGAATATCAGGAGTCCTCGGTCTCACTTGAGAAAGCCCCATGAGATGAGGAGTCTAGTACCTCCTCTCTGGGGCATTATGTGTTATTAATGTATAATATTTAAACAATATCCTCAAGACTCCGCTAAAGATGAACACCACCACACCTGTCCCGCTGTGCATCCTGGGCTAGCTGCCGTAAACAAATTTTCACCTGAACAACTGAAGCCTTCTGCCCGGAAATCTCCCTAGTTCTCAAACCAGCCAGTGCCCTAATGCATGTCTGCCACATGTGAGAGCTCTGTGCGTGGGTGCTGACCCCGAATTAGCCCCCGCTGGCAAATAAAGGCCCCATTAAAAACAGTCATGCTGTGAGTGGGAGGCACATTTCCTCATTTATGGATTTTTACATAATTCATTTTTGCGGCTTTCTATAGCACCAAAACACCAACAGCCACACAAACAACCAACGGCCCATCCTCCCCGTGTGTATATATGCAAAAAAAAAAAAAAAAAAAAAAAACATATAAGCAACCATATAAAAGCAAAAAAGCAAATGTAATTATAAAGCTATTTCCTGATGACTGGTAGTGCTGTGTCTGATGTTAAACGCCCATTTTTAATGACATCCTGTCTCAAACATTTTCATTCCAGTCCTGCGAGGTCCTGTCTTACCCTGAGGAAGGAGGGGAATCCCTGGCCGTGGTAGCCGACGGCGAAGTAGTCTGGCTTGGGCCTGATCACTTTGACAATGTTCTCGTAGAACTGGGCCTGCTTGCGCTGTAGGAACAGGGGCACAGGCCAGGAGTGAGCAGGCACATCCGGATGCTGAAGTGGCTTGTTGCGGCGCCACATTTACCTCCAGAGTGATACAGCGATGCAACAGGAGAGTGGAACGTTATAAGAGACTCATAAGTAGCAGTGACCGTGTTTACCATCACTCAAAGCATGCATTTGTGCCTCGGGGGCCCCCTGTTGGCTACAAGAGTCACTACACTCGATAATATATATTACACTAAATACACCTACTAGCTATTTATTTAGTTTCTGAAACATCTGAAGGGGGAATGGGAGACCCAAAATTATTCTTGAGTGGGGGCGCCGGAAAACAAGAAACGGAGCCCCGGCTGTCTAGGGAGTCGTCACTCACCAGCAAGGCGCTGAGCTGCTCGAAGTCGAACATCTCGTTCTCGTACTGCTCAGCCAGCTCTTTCCCCAGGATGATGGCCTCCTCCCACATCTGCTCAGCGGAAAGGACAGTGCAAACCCCGCAGTTACATTTCCGAAAGACAACGTGTTCTCAGGCAAAAGCCACTTTGTGCGCAACAAACAACTGCAGACAGGGGGGAAAAAGAAAAAAACATTCCCTTATTCCGCACTAAAGTGAAAATAAATAAAAGATGTTAAAATGCTGATGGCAGAGAGCAGATGCTTTCCGGATCGGCGCGTGCTAATGTGTCTCACAGATTCTCGAGGCTTTTCACGGCAACGAAGGTGCCGTCTAAGACGGGAGCGAATGTTAATGTTTCGCCTGCATTTGTTTAGCGGGTTTTTTCCCTGAGAATCACGTCTGTTCCCGGCATCGTGTGGGGGGGGGGAAGCCCCCCGTTGGAGCTGCGAACTCCACACCCGAACTTAATTTACATTAATACACTGTCGTTACTCCCTGGCACCTGGGAGCACCAGTTATTCCCACAAGATAGTCTTCAGAATCACAATTATTAATAACAAGGTTATAAGAGATCACATGACGCGAGTCGGTGGAGTAAAACAGGAACTGCCGTCCATCGGAGGTTCTACAGAGGGCCAATTTGGGAGGGGGTGGGGGGGTTTAAGGAAAAACTAACTAAGATGAGGTAAAATGACCTCACATCTGTCTGGCAGCAGAGTCTATCTGGCAGTGTCTGCGACATGCTGTTCTGCGGCATGGGGGCCACACCAGTGCTCACCCCCCACCCTGTCCTCAGCTCCCAGAGTGGTCCCCGGCTGGCTAAGCACCTTTGCATCAGCCGTGGGATGACGGCCCCCATGGGGAAGCCCCCCCACCCCCCTGTGTCACATTAAAGAGCCATTCACATCCCCCAGACCCCTCGTCTTTCATTGCGGGGGGGGGGGGGGGGGGGGAATAAAACAACGGGAAAGGGCGATGGAAAACCAGTGTTTTTTGATAATAAAAAACAGGCATTTGAAAAAAAACCCCAAATAACCGAAAAAACGGGCCACAA
>JABFEA020000044.1:5698161-5711070 GCA_019775915.2 Cyphomyrus plagiostoma
CCCCCCCCCCCCCCCCCCCCCCCCCCCCCCCCCCCCCCCCCCCCCCCCCCCCCCGCCCCCCCCCCCCCCCCCCCCCAAGCCAGCGAGATACAGGCCACTTTGTTTATCTAACGAAATCCGGCTTGGACACTTGCAGGAAACGCTCGCCCCAAGGGATGGGGTTTGTTTACCGCAGGCCGCCCCCCCCTAAAAGTAGCATGCAGTCACCTGACTCCACCCCCCAGTCTGAACACCACAAAGTCTCTGGAAGACTGACACGTAATATCTCTTTCACTCAACACTAAAGGCCCCACCCACCGACACTGAGGGGGGGGGGGGGGGTTAAAGCTGTCGGATGACCTCATGTCGCTGGCACTGCCCCCTGGAGTGGGTGTGCGGCATAATTCGGCGGGACGCAGAGCGTGACAGGTAATGCTGCCCTGTAGCCCCCCCCAGCCTGCCAGGTCAGCGTAGACCTACAGCAGTGTGAGGAGTGTCCTAGAGGGACAGTAATGCAGGGCCGTCGTGACCTTTCACGGGGAACGGCGCCTCCCGCAGGGCTACCATCCACCCTTCCTCCCCAGCACGGCTCCTGTTACCCAGCACACATGGTGCCCTCCTGCTGTAACTCCTGAGCGAGAGAAGCAGGGCGACCCTCTGCAGGATGGCGACGTCGAGGCCGATTATTTTACTCACAGTCCGTAGACGACCTGTGGCGGAAGGTGAAGCGTAGGTGGCTGCGGTTCACATCCTCGATGGGAATAGCCACCTGGAAATGAAAAAAGATAGAGAGGAGCTTTAACAGCGCCCCCTACAGACAACTCACATGCATCACATATCAGCACCAAAATCAGGACAGCCTGCGAGCAGTGGAAGGCACTAAATCTCAATGAATATTTATTTAAGACAGTGGGATGATAATTTCTCCTTGCATGACCTATAACAGGTCACTAACCCTTGAAACAAACCTAGACTAAGTAAATAGCTCTGAATAATTCATTACTTAGCCTCCTGACAGCAATGTCCTCTAACCAATTTCCCTACTCACAGATGACACGCGAGTTCAAAGCCTTAAGCTAACGTGCTCGTCAGAGCGTACTAGACCCAAATCATTTATATTTAGAGCGAATTCCAATTCATTTATTCATCTGCACTTTAAGGCCCCGTCTGGTAAACAATGCATAAGACACATCTTCAGATGGAAAATTCTCAAGACTCACCTTGACCGTTTCAAACCAGCGTGATAGTTTCAATTGGTAGTAGATCACAGACTTGTACTCCATGATCCCATCATCGCCAGCACCAGGAAAAATGACGTTCTAGAGGTGGTAAGATGGGGAATAGGAGATAAGCCTGAACATTTGCAGGCACTCAAGAAAATCTGTGAATTTTTAAAAATTTGCCTTGTACAGTGACCTTCCCAAAACTGTCCGCCCAACCTAAGGGGCATTCAGTTTTTCACATTTAAAATGTCAGATCCTCAGATAGTTGGTTAAAGAGTATCCACAGTTACTGCTGACTGCATTTTAACGTCCTATTCATTCACAGGCAGATCAACCTAAGCCATTAGGGAGGCTGTGCTGGCCGATGACCTTTTGTCCATGTTTAAGGCACCGGGAAGCATGAGTCAATCGAAAACAAAACGTGTAAATGAATTCCCATGCAAGACGGTCAACCTCAATGCTTCAAGAAAAAAATCCAGCCTTAGATTTTGTGATGCAAGTGCCACTCAGGGGAAGGATGAAATAATGCAGTGTAGTACTCCATCGAAGAAGCTTCCTAAATATAAAAGCTCGAATTTCTGAAGGCTGTGCCCACACCTCCCATAAGCTACTGAATAAAAACACACAGGCACACCCCCCTCCCCCCCAGACCAAAAATGGGCTGCTCATCTGCCTGGCTTAATAGGCAATTAGTACTCCCCACCAAGCTGTGTAGCAGGTCGAAGTCTCGATGTAAAACAAGTGCCCCCCACCCCCAAAGAGGGACACATGCAGATGCACTAAACTAACTATTTCTGACACCTCTAAACTATGGAAAAACAAGCGATGGAAGGTGTTGGGACACTGACCGTCCCGGGATGATTAGGGACGATTTGGGATATGACTCAATTGGTCTCGACTAGAAAGGACAAGATCCTGCCCTCTAGCACTACAGAGTCCCAGCACTTTGAAGCAGCACTTCAGCTAAAATGTACTCCTGCCGTTTACTCCCTGGCTCCCGGGGACACGTGGGCCGTGAACCACAAGCCACACACATTTATGACTTAGTGAACATAAAATCCAAAAAGATAAGATGTGGAGGGTCCTTCTACGAGAGGACGTTCAGGTCAATGTGGCCAGTGCTTCTCAGGGAGGGGAGCGTATACCCAGCACTTGCATCTGTCCTCTAAATACAGCCCCCCCAGAGAGAACCTGCTCTGAAGAGATGTAATTAAGACAGCGATGCTTGGAGGCGAGCCAAGCCGGCAGTCCGGAAGATGTCCCTCCCTGTAGAGGGAGTGAAGTGTGCTTTTAAATCGCCCTGGGAGTGGGAGACCAGGCAGACATTCACTATGGAAGGTCTATCGCCACCGTGATGGCTGACATGTACGTGTATACTCTGGGGAAGAATTAATTGACTCAACGAGTGACCAGTGAAACTGACATGAAAGATAATTACCAAGTTTAGTCATTATGAGGTAGGGATTTACAATCATGCGTTTCGTTCAACGGGCCCAAAAGCAGGAATGCATCCATTCAACCAGGTTCAGCCCCCTGGTCTTCATTCTCATGTAGAGCAGCACAGCTAGATGATGAATGCTAATGAGAAGCTAGCAGGAGACTAAAGACACCAATAACCAACTGTACGCACTTAAGATTCAGAGGACGGGCCTCAAGGAAAGTCTGTCATATTGAACATCTCCAGGGGCATTCAATTTTAAAAAGATTTCACCAGTAAATAATTCCTCCAACGATGATGATTTTCCCGGAGCCTCACAACAATATAATGTGACACAGCAGCATCTGTGATGTTCATTACCGCTCTGGCGAACCCTTCCAGCACTGAAGACCACACTTGGTTCTGTTGACTTATTAGAAACCTATTCCAGGCCACTGACAGGAAATTAGATTCCATCGCAAAATCCACCAATACCTCAAACAAAAACCCACACACACCTTTGGCCTTGCAGGAAGAAGCAAACTGAACCCATGGGGTGTACCGCACCCTCCAAACCACTGGGGTCGCTGTTACTTTTTATGCCCACAAGCATGCTGTAAAATTAAGATGCATCCTCCTTTATGGTACACATTTAAAAGAAAGGTGAACCAGCCACACATTCGCCCCTCTGTTCACATTCCTTGTACTATTTCTATCCTTTTTGCCTCAGACAGTTGGTTGGCTGATTCCCAAAATTGCACCTACACTGTGTCTCAAAAGGCACCTCTGCAAATTTGTGCCATTGTTTATCTAATGTTTATTTCTGTATATATTCCTGTAATTGTGCTGAACCACTGTATCACTATTACAGTTATTACATATAATATTACAGTTATTACATATAATATCACAGTGTGCTGTGATGCTTTTGTGCACCTGTTACAATCAGACCACATTCACTTAATGGAGTTGAAGATGCAACCGTAAGAGGGACATTTAAAGAAAAAACTAAAATAAGTCAGTAACAGGAACAAGAAAAGCACCAGCCTCTGTCCAGAACGCTTTCCAGCATCCAGACAAAGGGCCGGCAAGACAAAGCTGTAGGAATTATTATACTATAACAAGGCAGATGTTAGGATCCTGTGACCCATGTTAAGGCTGAAGGACACGCATGTCAGCAGATCTGCTGGTGTTTGAGCTGCTTAGGACAAGGTGAATCGTTTTCTGGGACGACCTACAACAAAATCGGAACATGAATCCTGCACATTTCTCTGTGTACAATTACTAGGTGCTGAGTGACTACCCAGAGCAAGACCACCAAGGGGGGGAGACAACTAGTGAGCCCAAAAAAAAAAACAGTAACATTAATAAAAAAAGACAGCAATCAAGCCACAATGCAGTACCTGAAACCTGAAAGGGACCATTAGGAAGAACAAACAGCAGCAAATCATCAAGGAGAAAGCAGTCCCCTGAAGGTCGGCACGGAGACATGTTCCCAACATAAATACTCTCAGCAAAAAACTAAACCCTCCCTAAATTATACAGCTGCAGCTAAGAATAAAACAGGAAGATGAAAGTGAAACTCCTACAAACCCATAAGTTGAGTTTAATCAATCCAAAGGGACATCAGGGAGTCTCAGAAAGTTCACCAGCACAGATTAGAAAAAGGTTTGAAAAGCCACCCCTATGTTTCAGCAAAGAATACACCTTAATGACTGTCACTCGCAGTTCAGAGCTTTGTATTCATGTCCCGGATCCAAGTCTGGGCTAAATGACTACATATAGTACCGTATTCATTAACAGCCACACATTCCAGCTTGTCAGCAGGGAGAGGAATTAAGGGGACAGTCATTCCAACATCATCACCAGTGTCATGTCATACATCACAGATTCTGCAAGCGCTTTCACAATGCCTCAGATTCACAGATGAGTATTAAGGCAGTAATCTTAATCTGAAGCTTTCAAGATATTGGCTATTTGATCTTTCCCACACTTATTAAAGGACAGTCAGAAAAAGCACTTCTGCCACTAATGACTAAAGTGAAGTTCATAGCATTAAAGCTGCACCAATCATATTCTGCTAGAGAATAACTAACATAGCAGCTACCTTCAGCTCACTAGACAAGCAAGGTCAGTGTACACTCTACAAAGCATTCAACGCATGTTTGTGTGAGAAATGTCTGAGCTGGATTACTAATGTGATATTGCTACTGCTCCTCATTGCCTGTCATGATAAATTTTGCTAGACGATATTATTCCCGAGACAATTATTCCCGAAGTATTATAATATCGCAGTGACGTCATATCCGTCAGTGCAAAATACGGCTCCCTTGCTTCTGGTTTGAGTAACTATGAGGGCAAGAAAGAATAAAATGTTCTGAAACACAAGTTTTCCGGCTATAGTGAACACATTTTTTCTTCATTTCTCAGTTGACACATGTATATTTCTTACATGAATAATAGGTTAAAAAAAAAAAAAAACAAAAACAAAAGGACAGCGTCACTAATTTTGATTGCAAAATATAGTACAACCATTTCAAGCGCTTTTCAAGAGTACTGTACAAATTAAATTACTGAACTCTGTATAATTAAAATACGCTATATAATACAGTATAATACTGTACCTAAATATTAAATTTTATTTATACAGCGTATTTTCACAACATTGTCTGAAAGCGTTCACTGCAGCGTCTCCGTGGCACGTTTTATGGCGGTTTATCATAAGCTTTGATGAGTCTATATAACACAAATCTGAATATTGAACAGCTTTAATTAGAACTCTGTCAAAGTACCAGTGCAGCCATACTTTACACTATGATGTGCGTCTACATGGATCTGAAGCAGCAACCTCTGCTGTTCCCGTGTTTCCGTTTGACACTAAGAATAGCAAACAAAGGTTAACGGAAGTGTACTTAGACACATATAGAACATACCAAGTTAAACATTTTCTGCTAGAATGACTGGGGATGTTCATAGTTACTTCACTGGCACATGCATACACTATTACTATCCGGGAGTAACGTCTATTAGCGTTGAACAAATAAGACTCCCCTTTGTATCGGTGGATGCAAGACAAGGCAAACATCTTAAAGTCCTTCTCTAATTTACTCGTTGGTACTTTGGAGAAGGATTTACAATACAATACATACTAGTGATGTCGTTCGCAAAAAAGACGAGTCTTTGAGCCGACTCTTTTTAGTGAATGATGGGAGCCGGTTCCTGTTCAAGAGCCGTTTTATTAATGTTTATAGAATTGTCCGGGTTTTTGAGCTGCCTAAACATTAAGGACAACAGTGGCCGGAACACGTTGTCTTCCGAAAAAGCCCGTCCACGAAACAAGCTCAAATCAGGTCACGATAATCAGCACCAGGTTAAAGGAAGAGGGGGGCAGGTTTTTTAAAAAGAGCCGTTTAGGAGCCAAAAGAGCCGACTCTTCTTGGTCAGCTGAGACAAATGAACCGGTTTGCTATAAAGAGCCGATATTCCCATTTGGTAGAGAGAGACACAAGGAAAACAAACAAGCATGCAAATGAAAATTATCGCAGGCAGAAAAATAATCCTCACTTTAATTATCGTGCTATTAATTGATTTATTGTTTATCGCGACAGGCCTACTTCCTCACGTTACAGCATTAAAAGACACACACACACACACACACACACAAATTATGATGCACCACTAAACTCACATTTGAGAAGGAAGCCCAGGATAACACAGCTCTTAATGGTACGGGTCAATTACCTCCAGTTTCTTGCCATCTTCATCGTGAACAGACATAGTGACCTCCACATTTTTCCATGCGGTCTTATTGCCCTTTTCGAAGTCTCCCTGGACCAACGTCACATATATGTCGTTGCGGACATCACCTTTAAGAATCACAGGACCCTACAGTTGGTCAATGAGCTTAAATGGAGCAAGTTCAAGAATGCTTACAACTCTGACTTCATGAGACCCACCTGGCATGATGATTTCGGGGAATCCCATCTTCCGGGCTACAGCTGTTGACCGATCCACTAGGTGAGGGAAATCTTTGCGGATCTGATGGATATCTCCAGGGAGTAGTTTCAGAGTCACCCACAACCCTGCCAGGGACATTATCATAGTGGAAATTGCATTTATCCTCTATGGCCAGCTAAGCTGTGTAGCTGGATGAGGGCCATCAGCTAAGTGATCGCAACCAAACACTGTGAGGACATCGGTCTGCCACTATGTATGAAGTAAAATCTGGAACTGAGTAACACCACATCATATCATTATGGATGACAGCATATAGTTTGCTGGTACTTAAATGGGCAATTCCATGCAAAGGTCAGTTTGATGTCACATGCATAACACTTTTTTGCCAAGTTTTTCCAACATGTAAATGAATATATGAATTTGAGGGTCTCTATATTCAACCCAAGGGGTTACATGCATAACGATACGCAAACTGACTTGCTGATACTAAGCCCATCCTTACTCTGAGGCACTCTGTTTACCGATACGAGTCTAAATGCCACTTACACAATACTAGAATTGCCCAAATACACCAGCACCTGTAAGAGAGTGTCGTGTGGAGGAAGAGAAAATTCCAGTGTCTGGACCCAAGAGGTTCAGACTTCAAAAACCATCTTCAGAGTGAGGCCAAGAATGAGGGAAAATATTAAAGGACAGAAAGGTACAGAAGTGTAATTTCTTTAAAGAGTCCTCCTTTTAAAAGAAAAGAAAAAAAAGCATCAGTACAGTGGACCTACAAAGGGACAACGAAGCAATGAAAAAGGTACTCATGTGAGCGGGAAGATGAAGAGGCAGGGACAGAACTGCAGACTCCCTCCTTTCGTCACGTTCGACCCAAGGTGAAGATACATCACACCGCAGAACTTTGAAGAGTCTGTCTAAAAGGGGCTACTTCCAGGCTCAACGGCACCATCTACCATTTTTACAACGCTGGGGTCTGTATGCGTCAGTCTCTCTCAGCCTGAGTGATCCCGTCCCCACAATCCCACACACATGCCCTGTGGCACGGCGACGTCTTTGGGCACACTCACACCGGGTGATCCGCACCGTGCCTGGGCACGTTTAACCCCCAAAGCCTACTTCATTGGACTAGTGTACCTGGGCCCAGCCACGGTTAGTTGTACTACGTGCGACACAACTAGCGTGACTGTTAACCGTGTTTTGGGGATGGAACACAGACATGACCTCAGCGATACTAGACGCACGCATGCACACTATAAATGAAACGGAACAGGAAGGAACTGATCGCGTCGGCTGTACAGATTCTCCCCCCACCCCCGCAAAACCATGGTGCAAAAACAAGTGCTGCATGCAGATCGGGTCTCAGCTAACATTTAATAAACATGGAAGCAAGGGATTACTTTGTTCTGCGGCAGAGGTGCGGTGTTTGCTGGAAATCTGGGCTGATGATAGTATCCGGGAACAACTAGACGCACAAAACAAAAACTCAGACATCAGGTAATATATGGAGCTACCTTCTTATACGCGCAGCAAGAATAAATAAAAATCGCTGCTTTGCATAGTCAATAAATCTATAAGTGGGCCGCGTGTCATCTCGCCCAAAACGACTCCAAATAAGCCACAAAATACGGATATTAATCATAAATTCCATGTGCTGCGGGTTTGCACTTTTCTTCCTACGTTTTCTGTAACCCAGAAAGTGGCACGGTGATGACGAGAGTGTGCTCAGGCCCGGAACGTTAAGCGCAATGTGAGCGCAGACCGGTGAGGGACTGGGGACAACTATGAATATGGCCCTCGTCCAAGGTCCCTGTAAGTTTCTGGGGAGTTCCACCCCCACACCCCCACACACACACACACCCCCACACACACACACACACCCCCACACACACACACACACCCCCACACACGCTGCTAATAAGAGCTCCTGCTGGTGTCAGATGTGTGGAAGCCTCAAAAGACAGACGGCAGTCATTGACAAAGACGCCCGTCAGCTGCCATCAGATGGCAAATATTATGGAAATTCAAATAGCGACAGCATTTAACAGAGAAACGTAGCACACATCCAGCACAAGCAGCGAGTTGCCTGAAATCCCCACTGATGTGAAAAAGCATCATCACTTAATTTATTTCCCTGTTACAGACTGTCCCTGACTTATGACGGCTCGCACATACAACCGCAGTTTAGAGGGGAAAACAATAAACACTGAGAAGCCAGTCGTGAGTCGGGGACAGTCTGCATTTTACCCAGTTCCCAACCAGCATGAGCTAAATGATTAGTCAAAGCCCCTGCAACTTTCAAGAAAGATGAACACCCCTCATAAACAGTTGGTGAAAGATATACCAAGGTTAATGGTAAATGGAAAGTCGTGTGCTTGATTCTGATTTTATTACAGAACAGCTGTAAAAGTGATATAACCTCCTTTATCTAAATAAGATGTGGAGGCACACTTAAAGGCGTAAAGAAATGTCTTAGACTTTAAAAACCCCCCGTGTTACTTGGAACCGCGGCCTGTGGGTGGTGCTGCAGTTCCCATTGTACCTCCAGCACTGGAGGGTCGCATGCTCTGTGTGTGTGAGCTTTGCAAGCTGCCCTTGAGATTTCGGGATTTCCAGGGGGTTCCTCCTGTAGTCCAAACACATGCAATTAGGCTTACTCTAAACACTGCCCGCAGCAGGTGGTCAGCTACGTGGGCGCACGCAGCCTGCGATGGAGAAGCATCCCATTCGGAGTGCATTCCTACTTTGTGCCCTGTGCATTGTGGGATAGGATCTTGCCCTAACGCTGGTGACCGTGACCAGGATGGGCGGTCGGAAGTCTGGGATTTAAATCAAGGCAACTCAAAGTAGCACTGCTAAGCAATTTTCGTGGAGTAGGGCAGTCAGAGTGGAATGGAGGACACACGTGGACATGGCACAATGATAAGGACGGGCAAGCACTGATGGGAAAAACCAGCACGTTCCCACCACGACTCTCAGTACCTTGTCCCTTGTGGTTGACCTCTTTGGCAGCGATGACCTTGTTGATGACTGTCTGGAGGAAGTCGTTCTCCCCTGCCACCCTGGGTGAAAAACGGGAGATGTTCAGCTGCCTGTGGCGAATGGCGTCATCCAAGGCAAGCCTGGAGGATGTACGTGATGGGTGCCAGCACAGGGGCAAACAGGGGGTGGGGGCACAGAGAAGCAGAAGGTCATGGGCATGGGGGTTGGGGGGTGGTGGTAGACGAGACAAGGAGGGAAACGTACCAAAACAGTGATGCAAATTCCATGACAAAGACAAAGTGGTTGTTAGCCAACAGTGGGGCAGGAAGGGTAACAAGAGAGAGAGAGAGAACAACATTTAAGTGAGTGATGCCAGGTGGAACCCCAGAGTCTGGAAGCTTGTTTTCACCTTTACGCTATAGCAAGAGAAGCTTAAGAAGCCCCTTCACCCCCCAATCCCAGAACGTTTCCTCAACGACGAGTACCAGAAACCCAAATAACCGAGCACGCCAACCAGAAGAGCAACAGGAAGGCGCAGGAAACGCCCTGTGTGGCTGGCACTGACCACACCCCCTTCGCCGTGTCCAGGTTCCCGTTGGAGGCAGAAGATGAAGACCAACCGTTCAAGTATGAAATAAATCGCCTGCTTTCTTTGGCCCAAAATTAGCTTTAAATGTTTTTTTTTAATATTGGAAACAATAACAAATCTTTTATTGACCGACAAGTAACCTCTTGAGATTTAATTCCAGTACAGATCTTAAGGCATTACTGAAATACACTGAGATGTATCACATAACATCAACAATGCATGGATGACTGTGATTACAGTACGCGGGTGCAGTGTGGGGGAGGCTCCTATGACACTCATCTCAAAGGAAGGTCTACAGGGGAAACCAGGCCCAGCTCAGAATGACAGAGAAGTCAAATTACTGCAGACGTCTGGGGCAATGCAGTTAGCACCCTAAAGGCTTTTCAAAAAAAAAAAAAAACCCAAAGTTCAGTCCATTTAATCAATTATGTCATTAGGGCTCCCTTCCTCTTTGGAAATGACAACTTCCTGCTCACCGCTCCCTGTTCACATGGGCAAAGGGGAACATATTCAAATGTATCCTGTGATGTGATGCTACTCAAAGTTACTCATGTGGAGTTTCTCACTCGCCCTCATACTAAAGCAAACCTTAAAATACAACTAGGAGATGATCGATATTACAAAGGCGTTGGTGTCAACTTACGGCTGGAACGGAATGAAATGCTGTTTGTCTTCGTCGTCCATTTTACCCGTGATGATGTCGGTGACGTCCATCACTAGGAAACAGTACAGCGGTGAATCAGCGGACTGTGGGTCTCTCGCAAATGGACTGCGGTCATTTTTTTCGCCATCTTCCTATTTCATAAATAAAAAAACTAAACAGCTGGTCGTTCGCAGAGAAGTTGATCCGGAGCTGGAAATCGGCTTTATGGGATAGCCCTCCGACAGTCTACGGTATGCCGACGGGTGTGTTTACGGCGGATTCCACGTAACCTGCTTCAATTCCTCCTGCCTGACACACAAGGGCACTTCTGCAAGTCGAGGAACCACGAGACCCAACTTAAAACATACATTCATACAGCTGTGTAAGTGACCATCACGTAATTCGGAACCGAATACTTTGTGCATGTCTGTGCAAAAATGGGGCCCATTCCAAAATAGACGACAAAAAAACTTTATCATACTGGATTTTAAATTATCATGCATCAGGAAGCCGGTTTGATCTCTCGTGAGCCAGAACACAAGGGGAGTGGGGCTGGGGCAAGCCGTACATCTTGGCACACCCCGGGCACTGAGCCAGCCTAATTAGTTTTCTACACAGCCAGCATTCCGCCTGCAGGGGCCGATCAGACGCCGGTTCCTCTGAATTAACCTGAGCTAAAACCCTTTGGTTTCTGTACAAGACGAGGCTACTCAACGAGGCAGACAAACGACTCAGCCGCCGAGCTGCCTGAACAAAAACATAAATAATCTTTTCAACTCAAAAAAAAAAACTAATTGCAAAGAAAAACATCCCCTTTTATTTATCGAGTGCTTTTGTGGGACAAAAGCAACATGCAAGTGAGGATCGAAGAGCAGGACCAGCCAGCGTCCCTAGAGCAGCTACTGAAGACCCCAATGGTGATAGTTACTCTATCAGCCAAGGGATTCGAACCCACAACCTTCCAGATGAGGGTACAGCTAATCTTACAATTGATTTTAAAAAAAGGTTTTTTTTTGTTAGGGTATTCATTTAGAGTGTCACTCTAGGTCGAAGTGTGACTATGTGTGACTGAACAGAAGGGTTACCGGCAACTCCAAAGGGCCGGCGGAGCCCTGAGGTCAACCGCCGTGCATTGTTGTCCCTCAGCTCCATGCGTCCGACCCTCACGATCTGACAGACGAAGCAGATCTTCTCCCTCTTAAGGTCCTCGCTGCCTAGGTCCTGAGCAGACGAAGAGAAGGTGGGGGTCAGAACCGTAGACGGGCCGTGGATCCAGTCACTCAGAGGTGGAAAGTTCATGTCCAGAACGTACTAATCCAGATTATATGTCAACCAATCAGATTAGAAGAACAAAAAAAATCATATTCACACTTAACTGGTTGGTTGAAACAAAATCTTGATCTAGATTTCTGCTTTCTGGACCTGAAGTTTTCACCTCTGCTTCTAGGCTCTTACCAGTTGCCATGTCCAAGGCTGGACATCATTTAACAGCCTTGCAGAAGGCAGATGCTTATGCTGGACTGACTGCCAAGACAGGGCCCAAGTGGCTTTTTTGGTGAAGGCCATATTACAGGTGCTTTAAACCAGAGTTTTCCAATCCGGTCCTCGGGGACCCACAGTCCATCCGTGTTTTTGCTCCCTCCCAGCTCTGCAAAATTGTGTACTGCCTGTGGGACCCTGAAGACCGGACTGGGAAGCACAGCTTCGAGCTAAACACCAGTCTGACTCCAGGCGGCACCCCCATAACGCACTCCATAAAGGTACTTAATGATGAGGCCTCAGGAGAAGAGCTTCAAACTCCCATTTGAGGCCATGGATGGATGGCCTGGTTTAAAATCACACTGGCAGAGGGGGCGGTGATGACCCACACGCTAGCTGGAAGTCAGGCACAGCTGGCCAAACACTCACAGTGAAGACGGCTCGCAGATTGTGCAGCTGGTCGATGTCTTTCACCAATCCAGAGCTTGACCATCGCACCAGGTAATTCTCACTATGGGGGGGGGGGGGGGGGGGGGGGTTAATTTAAAATTAAAATTTAAAAAAATTTAAGGAACCACAAACCGACCCCAAACCAAAAAATAAAGAAACGACAATAAAAAAAAAAATGGACAGCAAGCTA
>JABFEA020000044.1:5715557-5729068 GCA_019775915.2 Cyphomyrus plagiostoma
CACTCCATTCATCCTCCTCACTCCATTCATCCTCCTCACTCCATTCATCCTCCTCACTCCATTCATCCTCCTCACTCCATTCATCCTCCTCACTCACCTTTTTTGTCTTCCTACGCAGGCGGTGCCCTCTGTACCAGCCTAAGAAATCAGAGGAAACACTCATCATTAATGAGCGGTGGGGGGCAGCAATCTGTGAAGAAGCTGAACCATTAGAGCCCTTTAAAGTCATTATTTACATATGGCTGGAAAATGTCTATTGTTCCACACGGCTGAATGGTGGGGGGCACTGAGACATTTTCATTATATGCAGTTAATTAACTTCATTTGATCAGCGACCTTGTCGAGAGAGAATATCCTATAAAGGCGGGCACTGCATGCCCGACCATGCAGATCACTGCCATGCTAAATATGGAGTATGAGCACTAGTTACTGACTGCTGTGATTAATCCAGAAGGGGGAGTTACGTCACAAACTTTACAAAATCAAAGCAACTTCTATGCCTCCCACCAGTGGCCTTCTGGAATATCGCATGCGGTCCCATGGCGAGATGGCGAGAGAGGGGACGTCTCCTCACTCACCTTCATACGTCTCTAGAATGTGCACGGTGTCCCCGATCTGTAAGGAGAGCTCCTCGGGCCCCTTGGCGTCATAGTTGTAGATTGCTGGTGGGAGATAAAGAGACACGAGTGAAACACGGGAAAATGATGCAGGTGGTCTGTTAGGGCTGCCACCATGGTACCCATTTAGCCTGCCATGTGCTAATTAGCATAAAGCTAAGAGTCAAACTCCTTTCACACAAGGAAAGGGAAACCTTGATAAGGGAAATGCCAGCTCCGGACAGACCCAGCATGTCTGCAGAGGCCAGAGTAGTCCCTTTAACCTCAGCTGTTCATACCCAAAGTGGTAAGCTCATGGGTAAGCTGGGCACCCTAAGCAACGGCAGAATGTGCTTTGTGACCCAGAACTTAACTACAGTAGACCTCTTTTTGGTTCTTAAGTGGATTGCGAATGAGAACTGCATCAATTTAACACCTTGCTCATGGGAGTTTTACTTGCACAAAAATGCTGAAGGTAGATTGAAAAATGATTGGTTCAGAGAGATGACCAATTAGATTGTAGAGGAGGTGGGTCCAAGTAATTTGATTCGTCGCCTCTGTGAACCAATCATTTTTCATTCTCCCCTCAGAACATGTTTGTGCAAGTCAAACTCCCATGAGCTAACACTTTCAGCTGGCGATAAACTGCTTCACCTGTGGGCTGATTTTTCCACAATGGCAACCCCCCTTACTTTGAGCAGTTGGTGGAGTGGGGGGGGATTTGGGAGGACTCGTGTGATCTGACTCGCCCACAGCGGAGACGGAGCCCCCAGCTGGCACACGTCTGACTTTGTTTGGTATCCAAATGACAAACGGCCGGACCCAATCAGAAGGGCTTTGGAGGCACCACTCAGCCAGATGACAGCTGGAGAACCATATGTGCAGCCAGGTGAACTATCGACATATCGATTTATTTCTAGAAGCATCTATGGACATGATCTCAAGTGCCAATTTAACAACAGCTCTTGTTACTATGGTAGCATTACTCACCTACGTCCACTGTGGGGCGCGCATGGTCTTGACCGAATTAACCGCCAGTCCAGATGCCACTCATTAAGTCACATACCTAATAACAGGCACTGGGTGCACAGCAGGGGCACCGAGGTGCCAGTGGAAGCAGCAGGTATCCGGGAAGCCAGTGAGACAGCAGCCTTAACTGACACCCGCACTCAAACATAACCTAAGCCCCATCAGAAGCGACCATCACCCAAACGATTAAGAATTTATAAATAAAAGTGCCAGGCTGATCAAATAAAGCCCATTAATCACTCACGGCGGCGTTTCCGCTCAGCTCGGATGCTGTCTCGATGGCAGAAGCAGAACATCGTCACCTAGTGGACGGCAGCGGCTCTGCACAGTACAGCATGACAAGCATTCCAGCTTTGACCAGATCCAGCAAGACACTTAGCAGGTGTAACCTGCTACGCCAGTCCATTCCAGGTAAACACGTGCACGCGCACACACACACACGCCCAGTAAGTCGAGTGGGTAATGCACCCGTTTCCTGCTTGAAAATTGGGGAGTGCGCCTTGGAGAAAAGCACGTGTTTGTGTGATGATGTAAGATATGTGTGCATTCATCACAGTTCACAAGAGTCACTCGATACGCACCAAACCAGGCACCAAAGAAATACCAAAAACGGCAATAACACAATGGTCACTCATGACCAAAGAAGGCCATACTTCACAACAGGCCGCTGCAAGTATGGGCTTAGCAGCGAAATCTTAATTATCATCTTCCGACACGTGGCCTACACACCGAGTTATTCAGATTGAACTCTTAAAATAAAATTGAAATGCTTGGTGAGAGCATATCGGCAGCTATTTCATGTATCTAGCAAGCCTATAAAAACAAAAAAAAAAAAAAACAACAATCGGCAACAAAGCAGCCTTCTCCAGGAGTGCTGACCCCCTCACCCAGACGGCTCATCACAAAATCAGAGGCAATAAGATTCTCTCCCTCGGCAACAGCATCCAGTGGATTGAGATTCATAATTAACCAGAATTGGCCCTGCAGCTCACCACTGTCTGTCAGCTAGAGGAGTGAGCTTGTACCTCAGATATTAGAGATTTGAAATAGAATATTAAGAATAATCCTTAAGCGGGGATATATGTAAACCCATTGTATCAGGTTACTGAAAATTCATAAACAAAAACAAAGTCTAATACTGTCCACGGCAGCCGATCATGACACTCATTTCATCATTAAAAAGAGGGAAAAAAAACCCTTTCCAGGAAAAGTTTGTTTGTTGAAGACAGAATACATAACAAGCAGTTCTCACCCGCTTCATACGGCCTGAAATTTAATTATTATTCATAGCTGTGATTAATTTCCAAGAAATGGCCAAAAACGCTGAATTCCAATCTGATTAAGCATGCTGAAAAACTGTAGATTAAACACATCCCGTCTATCTATAGATCACTGCACTGATTAAGGTTCTCGGAAATCACACATTTCCTGCAAATGTCGGTATAACTGGGGTCGCCGACGACAGCAGGCTTTGACTAATGACCATGGAAGAAAGAAGTGGTCCGATGTCCGCGAGACTGGACCCGAAACGGCAACCGCAGACGGCTTCAGCAGACAAGCCAAGCGGAGTGGGCGGGATTTCGAGGGACAGCAGCAACAACAGCCATATCTGAACATGCATGTAAAGGCATGACTGACAGAGCACCAGGAATTCGGAGCATCCGTTTCCTGTGCCATGAACATAAACAGCAAACAGAACCCAGCAGGCAGGTAAACACAGTGACGGATTGGTGCATGGCTCAGCAGGGTAAGATACCTCAGCCACCGTCAGAAGGTTGTTGCTTCAAAATCTGAGGGTGCCACAGCGATTTCATCACTGGGCCTGCTGGTAAGGACCTTTACTCTGTATGTCTCTGGACAAAAAAAAAAGTGTCTATTAAATATGTAAATATGCAAAAGTGCGGTAATTCAACATCCACACAGATTTACCGCCAGCCATCAGTATTAGAGGATGGCTTGCAATTGTGGGGAAGTCTTGCAGTAGGAAGCCAAATGACGCTACGTTAGAAGAATTAACAGCAACGTGAGTCATCATTTAGAAATACAAGCAAATTAAGGGCCAGAGTTCATCAGCCACAATGGAATCAGGAAGCTCCTTTTCAAAACTAAGAGGACCAAGAAGTTCTCAGGTCAACTCCTCAGAGATTTACTGAAACATGAGCCGCAGAAGAGGAAGCCAGTGGAATATCACAGAAAGGGCTCCAGAGGAACATTCAGCAGCCTCTGCCATCTGATGGGACACGGACAGACTTGTAGGGGCGTGGCCCATACGGCATATGCCACAGCTTGCTCACCGCAGTATGAGGACAACAAACAGGAAGGCAGACTGCAGCTCAGCCTTTCCTACCGTGAATCCCAAAGTCCTGTTCGTTTCTACAACATGCGGCCGTCATTTGTTCCAAGGGTGGGCCTCAGGTCATTTCCATGTAGACTGGCTGACATCAGCAGGGAACAACACGACAGCCCGCTGGACTGTGCTGGGACGAAGACCACATTGGCCCACATTGGCCACTGGCCTACCTGGACACACCCCAAACTCTGCTGTGTTAGTTCAGCACGAGTTCACTTCCTACCCTGATAACAACAGCTTCTGCGAAGTTGGCGAGGGCTCGGGGTGGAGGAGGTGACGAGCATTCCAGTGAAACCAGGGTCATGCCAGCCAGGGATCAAAGGGTGGGTTTAGACTTTAAAAACCAAGTGTGGACAAAAGGGGATAAGCCACTGATTGACCCACTCACAGCCAGGACAGCAGCTAACAGGCACAGCCCAAGGAGCATGCCCAGAAGTGCTCCCCCTGCAGGCCAGGTCGGGTGTCGGGCAAGGCACAGGAATTCACAGGCAGCGGCATGAAGAAACATGCACATTCACCCATGTGACTGTTTGAGCGAGAGCTGGGGAGTCGACCATGTTCTGTCATAACAGAGTCCAATCTACTTTCTGTGTAACTAGACGGGGGGCTCTGGGACAAAGCAGGAATTCTGAAGCAGGATTTATAGGAAGAAAGATGTAAACCACCCGGCATTATTCAGGTGAAGGCGGACAACTGCCGAGACCATCTAGGACAGGGCAGTATGTGCAAATAGTTCCTCAAGTGCCCTTTTTACAGACCAGCCAACGGTTGCTAAGGCAACAGAAGCAAAGTGCCTAGAGGAAGATCACATCCGAGCTCACCAACAGAACCACAAAAACGGAGCGTGGCTGTCAAACTCCGTTCCGAAGCCAACAGTGCCAGTTTGTCACCACTCTCCACAGGAAGCCCAGCTCCCAGTTGAGGTCTTCCCTCATTGTCCACAAGATACCCCCCCAACACAGCAGCAAGGAAAGCACCAGCCCAAAGGTCCCCAGAGAGGACTCAACCCACACAGCACTGCAGAAGCAGCCCTGCTGGGAAAATAGTATGAGGAACTTATAATTAATTTTGAGTCCTTTTCTAATGGGTTTAATCAGAGGCTTTACAACTGAGATAGAGGTCTGATTATTTTAATTAGGAACAGTACAGGAACAAAGGGCCACACACACTAAAGACTGCCACCCTGTCTCTCTGAAATCTATTACATATAGCAGGCCAGCCTGTTTGTTTATTCCTAAAGACTGCATACAGAGCCACGGCAATTAACCCAAAATTAAACAGGCCACAGCCCCTATGGGACTGCAGGGAGAACCAAAAGGAGACTTCCGGATGGTTCAACATCAGCGGCACATGGTACGCCGGCGTGCTCCAGGATACTAGCATATTAGAGGTGGAAGACAAGAGGAGGAATAGGGCGAGAAGATAACAGAAGAGGGAGAAGAAAGAGCAAGAGAGCAAGCGGGGCAGAGGGGAACAAAAAGTGCGCTGGCAGTGCCTCCCCACTGGGGGGGTGACAGAGTGTATAGATCTTTGCAGAGTCTAGGAGGCCATGAGAACAGTGATGTACCCACCCACAAAAGCGCGCGCACACACACACACACACACACACACACACACACACACACACACACACACGTGCCAATTCATCAGAAAGTATCTGCTGGAGTCCAGTTTTACCAGCACAGCTCCCAGACAGACGCAGAAAGCTTCACATAAAAAAGAAACCACCAAAGTTTAATGCCCACACACAGATTCACACGTGTACAGCTTTATGAATGGGCGTGGCTAAAACAGCAGTAGCGGCAATTAAAAAAAACAGACGTACATTTCAATATGAGGTGCATGAGGTATCAAACTTCCAACAGGATCCACTTAAGCAGGTGATGTCAAAACAATTTCTGGACATTCACTCAATCATCAATGACCAGGCTGTTCATATTTAGTCAGTTGGAGGACTGCACACTCGTGCATGTATCTCTGTGTGACACCTTACCCCCAGTCCGATGCGAAGACCAGAAAAGCACAATTTTATTCAATGCTCCCAAGTCCCCAGAAAGCCAAAAATGCAGACAGGCAGCTGTCTAACCCATTCTCCATACAGCCTGACTTTCTCAGTACCCAAAGGCATGTCCCCTTTGTTTTGACAAAGGCCTTTCCTGTCATCAGACCGTTCAATAGAGGACACATTTAAAAAAAAATAAAAAAAAAAAGGTTACACTCCCTCACTTTCATCCGGAAAAACACGGCCCAATTCTTATTTCAATACTATATGCAGACTCCACCCCAAATATAAATCACTACACTACCACACAAGGTATGAAAAGATCTGGGGAAAAAAACACAACTGATTAAATCTCCCAGCAACACACAACCAACTTGGGTCAGTTCACAGGCAGCAGAGTCACCCGGAGGGGGACATTCGGCAGAGAATCAGCATTGCATATGCAGGGCTTCACCCACCCCCCATGCCCAAAAGAAAGGTCAGGAAGGGAGGCATCAAAACACCCAGGCAAGAGATGCAAAAGGCATCACCCAAGATGCAACTGGTCACTACTAAGCCTACATGCTATATGGCCAATCTGCATATGAGACACCATTCATACACACACACGGACTCACTCACTCTTCTTCCCGAACCCTCAACACAGCAGAGGGAAACCCAGTTTATTTACTTCCAACAGAAAAAAGTTGCAGCCTCCGAGTCTGCAGGTGAGCCGTGCAACTGGCTTTGGAATAATAATGACTGCAGCGCAACTGTGATAATCAGCCGAAACGCCACTAAAAGCAGAGCGATACTGGGCACGGAGGCACCGCGGGGCACTTCTGCCACTGGCCTGCAATAAAGAAGCCTGACTGAGGCGCTTTACGCTGCCTTCCCAGAAGTCAGTGCAGTAATTAAAGGCGGATCAATGGATATAAGGGATTAGCCTTCCTCACACAAATGGGAGTCAGGAAGCAGTCCGTCATGCATACCGTGAAAGTGACTGACTGAAAAGCACAAAAACAGACTGGTCATTTTTTTTTCCCCCCTCTCTACGATATACGGCGCAAACTTATAGCACGAATGCAGCTGCACTCTTCACTGGTCCCAATTTAGATTAATTAGATTGACACCTACTGGTTAGCGATTCTCAGTGCATGATACCAACATAAGAGGTACCTTTCCATAGGGAGGGGGGAGAAGCAAGCCTATAGCAGTTTCAATCTGCTACAATGAACATAAATACATGTCTTGCATACATTGTGAGGACAAACTTGTATGTATGTATTCATGCTTGAAGCAATGCAGTAGATCATAGCTTTCAATTATGTATGCATGTTAATTCATCCATCCATCCACCTTCCACCCACATATCCTGGTCTGGGTTGCGGGGCAGGAGTCTCGGGAAGGACTACGGCTGGGGAAATTCAGAGATGACAATTGGCTTAACTGCATGCTTTTTCAGCCTCCGAGTCCATAGGCGAGCAGTGCAGTTGAAGGAAGTCATCAAACCCACAAGAACCCAGCACGAGGGATGGGTTTGGATCCGCCTATATTATGGTGTGAGGCACCGAGTCACTGGACCACAAGAGACAGATGTGTGGACAGATGGAAAATTACTTTAAAACATAATAGAAAAAAATAATCTGTCAATGTATAGTCAACCGTGTTGATAGTCGATCATGGATTGATCCATGAGTGAAACAATCCAGTGAAGTAACAAGGTGCCAATAAAGGCTCACAACCTTGAATAGGGTCACATGCCAGACCCAGTCGGTCCCAAACACAGAAAAATCCACTAACTTAAAGCATAAACAAAAAGGTTGTAGGTTCAGAACCAGCGGGTCCCTCACTGCTGCAACCCCGGGCAGAATCTCAGCAAAAAAAAAAACTCCCGACATTAAATAACTATGTGCGCAGTATAAAAGGCCTTCGGGATGATGGAGCAGCATGATGTACACAGGCTTTAAAAGTAAACATCCAAGATCTGATATTACATGCAAAAATTGCATACCAAAAAAAATCCACATAACTTCATACCGGTCAAGCGACCAGCATCACACGCAGCTTCCAATTCCGGTTCTGAGATGAGCATGATCCGGGCAGGACAACCTGAAGGCAAACTCGCACTTCACGCAGCTACAAAGTATGAAGTTAGCAGCGTTAGCTTTAACGCCCTTGACGACGCAGACAGAACAGGAACAGTAGCGTGGGGGTGATGCAGAACCACGAAACATAAGGAAACACTAACAAATTGTAGGAACAACGATCTCATACAGATTAGATGCAACGAATGCACCATGTGTTAAGGGCACAAAACCTGTCAACCTGTGTCAAAGAGCGAGGAAGAAGACTGGACTTTGCGCACTGCGGATACAAACAAACCAGCTTCCCAGCCACAGTTCAGGACACAATCAGATTAAGGCATCCCTGGTGTTCAGAACCGTCCATGCTGTCAACTCCAGCATCCAACGACGGCTTCTTGCAAACAAAAGGCCGCCGAATCGCACATCTCCGCAGGGCGGACGCAGAAGTCCAGGCACAGAGGTCTACGGGCGCCAGACATTCGTTTGTGCAGCTTTTTCGCGCGAGTGATGCACGTCTAAGTCATCCTAGACAAATCACATCCATCGCACTCTGGTTTCTCCACTGTCACGGGAGTTTTTACACCTTATCTCATCAGGAGCAGAAGAGGCTTTTGGTCAGAAGCAATCCATGTGAAGAGTGTTTTGTGCCAAAGGAAAGATACTGGGGTGTGTCGCGTGAGCCCCTGTCCACACTGCCAATACAATATAAGGTCTTTGCATACATATATATCACCAGAAAAGGGGTGGAAACAAGACCAGCCTACTTCACAGACCAGGCAGTGCATTGCTTTTTAAACACAGCATGAACTAACCCAATCCCATTCCCTCCAAACCATCTTGGCTCGTCTTAGCACAGCGAGAGGGGGGAGTAAATGTCTGAAGTCCCAGCGCTAACCACACATGGAGTGGGGGGGGGGAGAGGTGTACTTAATACAGATATCTCCCTAGTGTCGCGGGGGCACAGAGCTCATTGCAGCCACCGCACGATTCCCCTGTCGGCCAGGACTGAGCGAGAGAGCCTCACCCGTCTCCACGGCAACACCTGCGGAAGAAATTCAGCACGATGGAATGCAGGAAACGGAGCTCCATTTAGACTTGGTGAGCACAGAGGGTGACAATTTTTTCTTTTTTTTTTAAAAAAAAGAAAAAAAAACATTTTGTTAGTAACTTTCACTTCCTGTGGCTTCACCACCCTGTGGACAACACGCTGACAGCCATCCACCACCATCAAATTGTCATTCGGCTGGGTTTTGGAACCTTAAGCGTTGTAATCCCTGTCTGCTGGCTGTAAACACCACTTCACCAACGTTGCATAATCACGGGCGGCGTAAGGCTATGTCCACGCTGCTACGTCTTTGTTTTCAATCAAAAAGAATCTCCATCAACACAGGCATTTTCACAACGCTTAAGAAAGTATCTCCATGCACACTAAAACGAGCAAAAATGTGTATGATGTTGCTAAAAGCCTACATTAAGTATGCCAGCAACAATATAAATATGAGAATGAGATAACTAGGGGATCAAATCAGAATTGGGTCACATGATGAGTATGGACCAATCACAGTTTCCATAAGAATTCAATTTAAATCCCCTCACACCATCACTCTAAAGAGTCACATGTGTTCCAAACACATATACATTTAAAATGTCATTGTTCTGTGAACTTAAACAGCAAATCAAGTGAACAAGATACAGACAGAATCACAGTGACTAAATGCATTGTCTACAGAAGGAATAGATGCGGTCTTGTAGATACTATAATTCAAGTAAATCTGAAATTGTTCTATATTGTTCTGCCCCAGGAAACATCTGTACATCACATTACTATGACACAACCACAGGTGCAATGTAGTAATCGCATAAAGAAAGATGCATGCTGTGTGAACTGCTGCAACAATGCATGGCACTGGGATGCAGCATAAACGGAAGGCAACTGCGGCGATGCTTGAGGGCGACCGCACGGACAGCCAAAGTGAGATCCACCGGGAGCACAGACGTGTCCCACGGAGGCCAACTGCAGCGGAAAGGCTGAGCCTGAAACACTGAGCTGAACACAGGGATAAAGAAAAGCCCTTGCGAGGCCTTGGAGAGAAACAGATGGTTCACCTTACCGACAAAGACCTTTGGAAGACATGGTGGGAGGGGAAAAAAGAGAGAAGGTCTACACAGCATGAGCACTATGCAAGCTGACATAAGAAAGCTATCCGCATAAAGGATAATTGATGTGCGAGTTGAAAGATGCTCGGGCGTCACGCTCTTTTGTGTCTACACTGACTCTGGACACCGGTGCAGCCATCTGCCCCGTGGTTGAAGAACGACGGGCAGAGTCTTTAACGGCACAGGAGCCAGCTGGCGGCTGGCAGAACACACATGCAAGGGACACTGGAGAGGAACCGGGGAGACCACGCTAACTACACTGGTTTGTTGGTCAGACTGGACAGGGCACCTGGACAACAAGTCCAATGTCAACCGATTTGTAATTCACCCCTAAAAGGTAATCTAGGAAATTTAATAAACAGGACGTCAGTGTCACTTCCTTCTCAACACACGAAATACACACAAATAGGTCTATCAGACTGACAACCAGACCAAGGCAAGCCCAAACGGCCCATTTGAGGAATGCACAATGAGCACTGCTATTAAAACAACCCAACACCTCCCATGTGTCCTGGGAGGCAGGCACAGAACCTGATTAAAAAGTTGCAGGCAGCCAGCAAGATAAGCTGCATGCAGCAACACATCCGCCTGCTACAAAGGCTACATAGTCCATAGCAGAGTATCAAGGAAGACTATGAAGAAGGGCCAGCCTGCAGATTTCTCAGAAAATAACTTCCCGGCAGTCTTGTGTTTGTATTAAACAGCAGCGCTTAAGGCTGCAGTCATGACAATCCAATGCTTTTCATTAAGTGTTAACTTTTATCCAAAGCAACTTGCTATTTTTACTCCTTTAAAACAAATATTTTAAATCAGACAAATATCTTATTACAGAAATTCAGGCAGACTACTCTGCTCAACGGTACAACAGCGGTGTCCCATACGAGACCGTAATCGACAAGCCTCGGGTCAGATGCCCAGCTCCCCAAAGGCTGTACTACTTGCCGTCTCGAGCTTGCAACCTAAGAGAAAAAAACCCCACAAAACCATCCAAAGCCCTCCTCTAAGGGCTTCCTTCTACATACGTACACCACGTCCCATAATTAGACGCCTAATCGCTTTGGGTCAAAATAGGGTCAAACAGGTAACCAAATACAGGTGCAAGCATGAACAAGTGGGTTACGGGTTTATAGTTCAGCTGTTCTGTGGCCCAAAAGCAGCTCTCCAGTAGCGTCGCTGTTCGCCACACACCACTTTTCACAAAGTCTGACCACCTAGCATCACAGGTGGTCATCAGCAAAGCAGCTTAGTCACAGCAACAAGCGAAACCATGCGGCCAGCTAACGCTCTTGTATGCGCATCCCTCGCACCGCCAGCAGGGCCTCGATCCCCTTAATCTCAATCATGCAGATCAGCCCTGCAGATATCTGCTCTATCAGGCACTACAAATGCCACCATATTTGCATAAATGACAGCACACGGCAATAGGCTAGTAATGATTGTGGGCTGACTAAATGACACTGGGCAAACAAGAGTGAGAGAACGATTGGCATGTTTTCTTATAAAGAACACATTCCCCCGGCTACCATAGGCCAGTGGCTCACAAATCCGTTCCTGGAGAGCCAGCTTGCAGATTTCAGTGCTGAAAGACACCTGCTAAACCTGGCAATTTGCTGGTGAGCCGAATAACGTGTGTCTGAGCAGGGAACTCAGCAAACTGTGTTGCAACCTGGCCCTACCATAAAGCTAGGAGATTTTGATGAGCTTAACAGAGAACTCAGGCTAATCAAACCACCACCCCCCCATGACAGAAATGTTGAGTCCTTTGTTATTTATCTCCATGTCCCCCTGCCAGGTACCTCGACAGAAAAAAAGAATTTGTGAATTTGACCTTTTTCCCCAAAGAGTTAATCTTCCTTAATCCCTCTTTAGGTGTCTATATTAAGGGTTTCACTAAACAGTCACTAGCTTTCGAATTTCATGAAAAATTTCAATTTAAGACCGTAGAGAAAATGCAAAAAAGAAAAAAAGTGCCAAAAACGTGAAAGGAGGGAAAACAGGAACAAAGACAACAGACATATCGTATACAGAGTACAACGGTATGATGTATTCTGCCTTTCATATTTTCATACTAAGCAGTTTCATCTTTATTCAACATGCAAAAACAAATTAAAAAAAATACATTTTAATAAAAACCAAAAACAATTTCAGCAGTATTTTGGAGATTGCCGGGGTGTGGATGGTTTTTCAGAGCTGTCTAACTGGCCCAAAAGCATAGGCCGTCACATGACAGAATCAGCCAGTCACAGTGTTCCGCCACCCCTCCCAACCCCAAGTCCTTTTGTGTACAATTGTACCTCCTGCAAAAGCTGCACAACTGCCCACCCCTTCAGAGCACAACAGTCAACAGCCAACAAAGGCAGAGAGGTAAGGATATTAATGACTTCATAACAATGGCCCAGTTTTGTGACAATGTCCCAGTGACCGGGGAAGTGGCAAAGGCAACCGCAGGAAGAGGCATTTCCTTATCTTGCAAACCTCAAAACACAAAAAAAAAAAACATGCTGGCCAAGAGTACGTGCAGGTCTGCCGTCACTCATAAACCGCGGCTCACTGCAGTGCAGTTTCCCATTCTCATATTCTCATGCATTTGCCGGCTCGCCTAATGCGCAGTGACTTTTTCACTTTTAAATGAAAGTAGCACACATTACACAGGGCTATTTATCTCCCATGAAACTGCTGCACCGAGCCACAAAACTGTGGCTGTAATCGCAACGGCGTTCTGCACCGCGGAACATATGAGAGTCTCAGGGCAGACAGGCTTTGCAGCAGCCGTCAAGGGTCTTGACAAATGGCTTTTAAAAGTTATCTTCCACGAGAATCTACCATTCTCTTCAAAGTAGCCTCAAATGTATTAGGCAAGGGCATTACTGACAAGGCATCACACACTGCAGGAAAAAAAAAAAACACAGCACAAAAAAAGCTTATCAATGCAGATTAAATGAATTCATCACCCACAGTAAATATCTGAAGCACGGTGCTTACAAAAGGTTTGTTTGCTTGAGTGATTTCCCATTTTCGGTGCATTACAAGTGATCGTACATAAACATGTTTGCAAACATCTGACAGCCAGACAGACGGGAGAAACGGCATCACCGTCACACGACCACGCCGTTATATTATGGGGCAGGACAGCCAAAGCACCAAATCCCACGTGTTTCCACATGCAGCCTTTAATACCCAAGTTGGCCTGTGCACAACTAGGGCAGCTCACAATAGGACCTTGGTGGACACACAGGTTTGGAAGCAGGGGAATCCAGTCCGCGGGCAAAATTTTAAATATGCTAGTGGAATTCACTACTACTTTGTATGTA